>QTSX02006471.1:187584-339825 GCA_014839935.2 Entomophthora muscae | reverse complement strand
CAAGGCAAGGCCAGTTGGAATGTGTACCAGGCTACAGTGAATGGTGAGCTCAAGACCACTTCAGTGCTATAGGCTTATCACAAATATCTCAAGGCCAACTTTGGGCTTCACTCAAAGTTTAACAAGTTATTCTCCCTCCTGCAGCACAATCAGGAGAAAACCATCTCCAAGCTGCATGAATTGGCCAACCGCGTCCCCCCATCAAGCCTACCACCTGCTCCATCCTCTTCACCAAGGACATCCAGGGTACAGCTAAGAACAAATACAAGGCCTCCAAGCTTAAGCAGCAGCTTGAGCTTATTGCCACTGACCTCCTGGAAGGGGCTAACATGTAAAAGGGGAAGAAGGGCAAAGAGTAAACTTGCTTGCTTCTATAGTTTTAACTTTTAACTTTTTAGCTTTAATTTTTACTTTTTAGTTTTAATTTTTAAAATTTTGATTTAATAAGATAACACTGATTATTTCATGTATACATGATAAGTTTGAGATGAGCAGTGTAGTTAAAGTGAGTGAAATGTCTTAATTTTTGTTAATTTACTAATAAAACATAAGATATTAACAGTTGTACTAATATTAACTATACCAAATAACTTTTAATCTTTCTTCATATTTTACATACTGCTATTGTTGTGTTTTTGTTTTTTTGTTGCATTGGAATTTTGATTTTTTATGGTAATAAAAATATTTTTATAGTGAAAAGTGTAAATTACATAGTAAAATGAGAAATAGTTGCTTGTTTCTCTAATTTAATTAACTACAGTACTGTTTATTGCATTTTTGAGCTTTCTGAGGTCACTTTAGTATACCATAGTTGTATAGCTTAATTTTATATTAAAAGTTTTCAGAACATCAAGATTTTTTAATTAAGAAAATGTCAATTTCCTGTTGTTGATCAGGGAAAAAGCTGAATTCTCACTTTAAAATAGTGTCAAGAACCAGTGAGTCAATTTTACCAAAGTTGCTGGTAGCTTCATGCTAATATAGAATCACAAAAGGAGAGAACTCAGTGATATAAGGTTTACTAAGGTGATAAGCAAAGAGAGCTTCAAGTGTCATAGACAATGTTGTAAATGAATCAATAAAGTTATGTATTTGATTAGGGAAGACAACAGTCCAATAGAAGGGACATGAATAAGAATAAGATGTAGTTTATTGAGGAATATTGTACTTAATATACCATATAGAGAAGCCACTAGTTCACGGGGGCAGTACAGTGGTGGGCTCAAGATAAGGTTTGGGCTTGGAACAACTTGTGCAGGGATCAGTGGGTCAAATTGTCAATGCTCCTAATTAGGAGATAGTGCCTGCAATTTGACATTGCTATCAGATTGATCCATGACATTAGACACGCCATGGGGCGGCTCATCAAGGTTCCCTGTGTATTGTGAGATACATTAGCGGGCAAGGATGGAATCTTGGTTGCAATTAATAATATCATCTTAACTAGAACTTCCCACCCCCCAGAAGAAAGCGCCCAAAAAGATAGCCCCAAAAAACCCATGAAGATTCTGGTTGATATAAACCAAGCCATTGGTAATAAATTGGTTGTGGCAAATGTCAAATATACTTCTGGTAAGTATAATAGACAAGATAAATAGTAAATTAAGAAGAGAACAATACTTTATTGTATATGAGTTTAGAGTATTGTATAGTATCATGAGAAGCCACATGTCATCCATGTACATCATGGTAATCATGAGGCTTGTCCAAGTAGGGTTCCTCTTAGGACTCAAAATATTTGATCCCAGTAATAGATAGGCAAATGATAAGAGTGCCACCAACTTAATGATTAGTTGGGGAATCATTTGGAGAGCTGTTCAGGGAATTACTTTCCTGAGAGGAATTAATCAAAGATGTTGCAAAACAAAGCATGCACAGGTTTTGCCCATTTTGTCAAATGAGTCAAAAAGGCTTGGGAACCTTGAAAACAAGTAGCTTGGTGCTTTTTGGAACCAATATTGATTTATGACATTGTTGCAACTGAACCAATGAGGATTCAGTGTTTGGAATTGGGGAAGACAACAGTCCAATAGAAAGGACAGAATAATAAGAATAAGGTATTGGTTATTGTGGAATATTGTGATTAATATACCATGTGGGGAAAGCCACATGGTCACAAGGGAGGTGGCATGGTGGCATGTTCCTTGAAAGGATTGGAGCTGAGGAATAACTTGTGCAGGGATCAGCAGGTTGAATTGGTAGCGCTCCTAATTAGGAGAAAGCACCCACAATTTGATATTGCCATCAGATTGATCCGTGTTGTTAGATACATCAAGGGGTGGCTCATTGAACGCCCCCTATGTATTGTAAAATATGTTGGCAGGCAAGTCAGGAAACTCAGTTGCAACAACATCACACAGTTTTTAGTAACTTCTGGAAGCTTGGCAGAAAAAATTGAAGCCTACCACATCATGGTCAAATCCCAATTCCCATATTGGCTTGCAATTCCCTAGAATTACTTTAGTAGTTCAATAAACATTATAATGTTAAAACTAATATCAAGTTTTAAAGTTTGCAGATCATTATCCCCCAAAGACGGAGTTCCAACTTGCTTACATGCCTGTGGGGTACCTCACAATTTGTGGCTTTTATTTTGAGGTTTCTGTGGCCTCCATGCTGATTTTGGACCCCAAACTTTGAAACTGAAGAAATTGTGGCACCAATTTGTGTGATTGTGTGCTTACAAAATCCAGCCAGAATTTCTCAATCAATTTTGGTCTTCTTTTCTGCCCTAGTTTTTTGTTGGCTGCATTTTCTCTCTGCCTCTTCTTGGAGATTCCTATCTGCAAATTTCAACTTTACAACTTTTGTTGATTTTCAATTCTTTGATGACTTGATATTTTATTCCTCATTTTGAAAAAATTTCAGAATTTCAAAGAGACTCCACCATGATAGCAGAGAGGTACAGATCTCAATCAGAAGCTTCAAAACATGTTGACTTGTGCATAATGAACACTAGTTTATAATTAGTGTGTTCTACAGTGCCATTCATGGACAGGTTATATGGTGCAGCAGACAACTGATAGGTACCCATAGCTTTCATAAAAAATAATCATGACATTGAAATCAGATCATTGTCAGAAGCAACACCTGTAGTCAACCATGACAATAAAACATATCCTGGAGCAAAAACATGGCTGTAGTTTTAGCAAAAATGTCCTTGGTGGCCTTAGCCTCTACCCATTTGCTGAAATGATCTATCATGATTAAAGTAAACTGGCAACCTGAGTGTGAGCAAGGAAGAGGAACCACAGCATCAACGCTGACAGCAGTGAAGGCATGTTTGGGTATCACTAAATTAAACTAATACTAACTTGATTGGGGGCGCTACAACTGATAATCATGACAGGAGGCTAGAACTTCAGGGACTAACACATACTTTTCTCCCAATAGTAGTGTTTTAGGGGCCAGTTGTAAGTCTTGGACACCTCTCCATACTGAGTAGGCTTCCAAGCTCAATATATTGGCAACTGTCACAATGTAACATCCTCTATTTCAAAACTCCCAAAAAATTCATATTTTAGTTTCTATGAGGATTAACTTTCAGCTTAAATAATTCTTTATTTTAAGAGTAATTTTAATTTTAAAGTTTTGTGTGAGAACTTAAAAATAGCACTAAAATATATTTTGGGATTGTCAACATGGAGGATGTCACATTCTGAGAGTTTAAATTCTGATGGTGCCAAGATAATATGGTTTGATTCTACTAAAGTTTACGGATCAGGTATGAGTGGGGAGATAGTGGGGTGGACTGGCATATTGATGAACTATCTTATCAGCAGAGGGAAGGATGAGGATGACCAAATGGAAATTGAGCGGTTCGAAATCCATTCACTCGACAGTGTTTCATGAATGATTTCAATAAAATTTAGGATAATTATTATGCAATTTATTAAAAGGTGTGAAGTAATCCCACACCCACAGCTCGTATTAATTATTTTACTTCTGAGATTATGTAGCTTGCATTAAATCTCTGCATTCTTCACCACATCAAATATAAACACTAAATCAATCTCACTTCTTTGATTATTAAAATTGTGGAGTCCTAGTTGAGTTCATCAGACCAATTGCAAGGAAATTCATGCATGGCGGCGCCTTTTGCCATGTTGTCTAAGCCACTCTTTAGGAGGCCCATATCTGGGATGGCTAATACCACATCTGTTATTCTTCTTCTCCGCTCCATGCGGACATCCAAACACAGAGTTTGTTGCCCAGTACCGGCACTGTCCCTTGTTGCGGGTTGCAGCGTCACCTCCCTTGAAGCTGGGTCTGGGGCGGGAGCGGGAGAATCTACCCCCTTTCACAACCATATCCGAACACGAGACGTAGTTGGCAAACGATGCGTGCTGGTTGCCATAGTAAACACCACCTCCAAACCAAGTCCACTGCAGAGTTACTGCCCCGTTACGAAGGTTCCTGGGGACTTTGATTGTTGTTGAACATATCTGGTTTCCTAGACCGTTATGCTTCCCGAGATTTCGGTCAGGGCGGTCTTCACGGCAGTTGGTTTCATAGCACACGTACTTGACGACGCTCGTGTCAAAAGCGGATTTCCTGTCAGATTGGCCGAATGGCACCATGGCAATACGAACAAAGCCCCCAGGATGGTTCTGCCGCAACCACTCTACGCGAATACGTTGCCCCCGCTTAACTCTTCTTTTCGGAGTGTATATGCTATTGAAGGGCGATTTGGCCTTGGGTGAGTCGCAAGCAGTGTTGCAGTTGTCGCCTCTGGAGCAATAGCCCCACCATTGTATGTTACCCCGTGGCGTGGGCGCAAGCATGTTGCTATGTCCGTTTACAACCAAAGCTATGCTAAACCACACAAGTTTCATTGCCGATTTCGCTTGACGTTTAGAGAATATATATTTCAACTACTGCATATGTTATTTGTACATATCTATTTGCAGCATTTACCTGCGTACTATTGGCCAAGCTTAACTGGAAAGCGGGTTCATCTTACGACTTATAAAAAACATATCAAATTGATGATTAAGTAGATCAGGATTTATCAATCCATTCGAGGCTGCAGCCAACATCTCAATGTATTTAAGAAGCGTGCCTCTCTAAATTTTAGGCAGCTTTATTTAATCTCGCGTCACACATTTCAAGTTAGGCATCACGACGTCGATGCAAAATTTCCACATGGAAACCAGTAAAAAAAGTACCATGCTTGCAATGGCAAAACTCACTCCTTCTCAAAACTTTGATTGGATTATTTCACTTCGCATGTCCAATCGCAATGAAATCATTTCCTTGCAGTAAGAGCTTCATCTTTTAGACACATCTATAGTCAATCTGGATGCCAAACAATAAAATATCCTTGGGTTATCCCACTGAATTGAGCCAAAGTACACAAGGCATGGTTCCGCTTACGAAACTTTATTCAATAATTGGAATGATAACAACAATAGAGGTATATGTCTATATTTATACCACTAATATTCATGCCAATTCTCAATAGCATTCTGCATGAATATGGTATAATAAGTCATAGAGGTGCACAAGAGGTTAATTCAT
Organism: Entomophthora muscae; assembly: GCA_014839935.2. NCBI lineage: Eukaryota > Fungi > Entomophthoromycota > Entomophthoromycetes > Entomophthorales > Entomophthoraceae > Entomophthora > Entomophthora muscae. The sequence continues at coordinate 334,305 of QTSX02006471.1, read as the reverse complement.
AATTTAAAAGCCTATATTATAATAAATTGGCATCGGCACAGGAAACCTCTTAAAATCTATAACAACAATTGGTGGGATACGCCATCTAGAAAACGATAACTATAAAGACATCATCTAGAAAATGTGTCCAAAAATGCCATCTAGAAGCAGCCCATATAGAAATCTTATCTCAAATTTCCGGCTAAACCGTGCCTGATAACTTTAAATATCAATAAAGGCCTAAAAACATTTCAAAAATAATATAAAAACTAATGGCTAGACTCAAACTCACTCAAGGATTCCAAATCTACAATGAAAACAGGGGGTCAGCAAGTACCAACTATAGTGCACAAAGCTCCAAAGTTAACACACCCCAAAACTGTGCTATTTCCATATTAAATTTTGATCCTATCTTAACATCTATATAATAAAAATAAAAGTAAAAATTAAATTTTTGGTGAAAAGAATTTATTGGTCAAGAAAGTGATCAGGCTTTAGCTCCAAGAGCGGTGGCAATGCCTTTGATCTGCAATGTAGCCTTCCTTAGAATAATAAGCTAATGCTTCTTTGGTGATACTTGCAAACTTGACCTGCTGGCCAGCATGCTTGAAGACAACAGCTTTGCCCTTGATGGCCTGGGGGTAAAGCTGGTCCCCATGAACATGTTGGATCTTTCTCTTATTGGTGATTGCATTGAACCTGGGCTTCTTCACCTTGACTAATTAGGGAAATTGGTTATGCCAACCTTCAATTGATGAGGTGATCTAGATGACGCCTTCTTTAACATGCTTATAGCAGTTCTGATTAATGGAGTCACCACCCTTGCAGATGCAGTGCTGCTCCTGGATCACACCCATTCAATGGTACTTGAAGTACTGGATAAAGGGAGAAAACACTTCTTGGTGCTCATTAATGCAGTTGCCCTTGAGCAGCACATTGTAGAAAAGGTTGACCACTTCCTTTCTGGCCACAGCCAGGGCAGAAAAACAATTAAAGATATTTTTGGCCTCATTTTTGCCATCCTTGAAGACCAGCTTGTTACAGGCTGGATTTTTCATCAGGTTCTTGCGCAGAGCCTGGCAGTAGTGAAAGAAGCAGCCTTGGGCTTGCTCTTGAAGACTTTGATAAAGGCACTGGCTTGAGCTGCCTTAAAATTGACCATCAAAATGGTGTGATATGGATAAGACTCTAGGGCATTTTTGGATGAGGCCCATTCCTGGATAGTCTCTGAATTGGCCTTGCTTTTCTTGTGGCTCCTCTTCTTGCTTGGTTCATCATCTAGTGTGGGTAAGATGGCTGCCATGAATGACATTTCAATACTTGTATTGAAAACCCAAGAGTCAAACCCCAACCCTCAGGAAACACCCTGCACCAACCAGGACGGAGAAAAACACAACAGACTGCCAGCAGTCAAGACTGAAAGTTTGATATATGCATTGAAAACCCCAAAATTGAACCCCAGTTCTCTAAAGGTGGACCAAGCCCCCAGGATGGCCCAAGACCTGCCAACCTGTTAAGTCATGGAATTGAGTTGTTGAATTAATCTGTGACCCGCCGGCTTAATAATGAGGATTCCCTGAATGGTTGCCAGATTGCTGCCAAACTGGTGCCACTGAAGGCCCATACCTGCACAGGAGACGTGGCCTGCCTAAAGGAGGTTGGGAAAAAATCTACTACTAGCCCTTCCAACAAGTACCAGCTATTGCCAGCCTCAAGTCCAGAAAAAGTATTGCAATTGGCCATCTCAGGTGACATGGTGAACAACAGGGGCAAAACAAAGCATTGTCACTTCTGTTCCCCAGAGCAAAACCAACCAGGACCTGCTGCCCTCAAGACCCTAAGCCAAAATCCATGCCCTGCCAGTGAATTGCCCATGGACCTGAAGCCAAAAAAAGCAAAGAAGCAAAATCATATGATATAAGAACACTGGAGGTGTGGTTATGACCACATTGTCATTTTTGATAATACAGTTTATGAGCCTTTGGTTCAAACAAATATTACCTTATCTAGTCTTAGTGATCTTCCATCTTAACTCTGGCCCAGTAGACAATCAGGCAACTGCCCCTCCAGAGACCAACCTGCCGACCCAATTCAGGCGTTATACTGTCCCCCTGGAGCACCCTTTAGACCTGTGCATTTTACCAAATACCCGCCCAACCCGCCTACTTGGAGTTTGACTTGGAGACCATCCTCATTGTTGATCCCTTGGCAAGGACTAGAGGAACCAAACACATAGGAAACAAAGGAAGGAGGATTTAGGTGCTGTCCTTATTGTTCAAAGACAGGTACAATTATCTGTCTGCATACTTTGTCTCCATGACTCCGCCCTTAACCCCAAGACCAGACTGCCCAAGGGACCCTACCGCCGCGGCAGAGACCACCTCTACCCAGCTGTTTAGAGTACTCTAAATGTCAAAACAGCAGGCTCAACTGGCCAGCAAGATTCCAAGTAAGCAGGTTTGTGACCCTCAACCCAACTTCCCAGTTACTTGAAGCCAAACTAGGAAGTTGACTCAAATTTCCAAATCCAACAAAATGAACAAATGATGATCCCTTATGGTGGATACCTTGTTTTGGTGCTTGACTCATTACCAGGATTAAGCCACCCCCTTCACCATTCCACTGTGTGATCAAAACTATTATGTTCCTCTTAACCATGATTCACAATTAATATATATAAAGTGAGTCTGTCTGTCTGTCTGTAATGTCACCTCAAATGGGCTCAAGCCGTAAGGGACTTGACTTAATTGTTTTCAGTTAAGTTTGATTTTAAGATTTTAATTGTTAAGCCAAAAGCTCAATTTGGCACATCTTTACATTCAATCCCCTACATGCATCTTTGAAAGTACTTGGATTGAATTCAGTGGAGTGCAGTCTAAATCATGTTGAACTGAAAAATGAGCCACTCAAACTTTAATAAATTTGTATTTGATTACTTGAATTTTAAATTAGTGGCTAATCCCATTCAACCATATCAAAGTGGCTTATCTGTATAGATTATCTGACTCTAGAATGGGTGGATTAAAATTAGAAAGGAAACAGCAATTATTTGAGATCCTTTTATATGATTGGATGATTATGCTCTGCTGAGGACTAATTGACCAATGAAAAGAGAGCTTGATCAGTTTAAATGGCAACTATGATAAGTTCAACTCTCTGGTGATCAACTCCCTGGTGCTTGACACTATAGTAAGGTGAGAATTCAGCTTTTTCCCTGATCGACAACTGGAAATTGACACTTTTTTAATTAACGGATCTTGATGTACTGAAAACTTTTAATAAAACTATTAAGCTATACAGCTATGGTATACTAAAGTGACCCCAGAGATCTCAAAAATGCAATAAAAAGTGTACCTTGCATAATGAGAATAAGGAGAAATAAGCAACTATTTCTCATTTTACTATGTAATTTACACTTTTCACTATAAAAATATTTTTTATTACCATAAAAATCAAAATTCCAATGAGACAAAAATAAACAAAAACACAACAATATAAGTTTTGCAAAATATGAAGAAATATTAATATTTATTTGATATAATTTATATAAGTATAAATGTGAAAATCTTTTGTTTTATTAGGAAATTAACAAAAATTAAGATATTTCATTCACTTTCAACTATAACTGTTCATCTCAAACTTACCATGTATAATTAAAATAATCAGTGCTATCTAATTAAATCAAAAACGGAAAAATTAAAGGTAAAAACTAATTGATCAAAACTAAAAAGTAAAAATTAAAGGTAAAAAGTTAAAAGTTAAAACCATAGAAGCAAGCAATTTTAATCTTCATCCTTCTTCCCCTTCTTCATTTTGGCCCCTTCTAGGAGGGCAGTTGCAATGAGCTCAAGCTGCTGCTTGATCTCTGAGGCCTTGTATTTATGCTTGGCTGCATTTTGAATGGCCTTGGTGAAGAGGGTACAGCAGGTGGTTGGCTTGGTGGGGGGACGCAGTTGGAGAGATCTCAGAGCTTGGAGATTTTTCTCTCTTGCTAATGCTGCAGGAGAGAGAAGAACTTATTAAACTTCAGATGAAGCCCAAAATTGGCTGTAAAATGCTTGTGATAAGCCTCTAATGCCAAAGTGGTCTTCAGCTCCCCATTGACGGCCACCCGGTACACATTCAGCTGGCCTTGGTGCGGGCCTTGCCTCACCTCTGCGTGACAACCTTCCCAATCTACTGGGGCTCAAAGTACTCAAGGAAAGGCTCAAAATCTGGGTGCTTCACTATGTAGGGATCCTTTGAGAGCACCTCAAACCCCTGCACAGTGTTCTCTGGCTTTAAAAAAGCCAAGGCACTGAATTGTGCCAGCACAAATCTGCAGGTGTCCAAAGTATCCCTCTGGCTCAACCTACTAAGCTCAGTATGGGCCTGCATGTTACAAGCAACTGCTTGGCGGAAGTGGAAGTGGCACCCCTGCACATCCCTGCTGAACAGCTGCTTGAATTCATTGAACTGATCAGGCTCAAAGTCCATGATGCACATGTGAGGCCCAAGAACTCTTAGCCTTGCCTTTTCCTCCAAGTCCAGGGTGGCCTGGTCCTTGTCAGCAGCAGGAGGGTTTGCACGGGTGTGGGGGAGTCTTTTTGGCATTGCCATTATTGCTGTCAGGAAGGAGGGAAAGTGCTCTCCAAAGGATTGAGAATGTGCGGGTGTAAATGGCCTCAGTGGCCCCAGGAGGAAGAAAGAACACTAGTGGAATCACCCAGATGTCAATCTGGGCATGAATCATCCAGAGCTGCTTGGACATCTGGGGGCAAGTGACAAAGGTACCATCAACTAGCCAGGTTGGAGTCTTTTTCACTCCAGCAGGTTCTGCTGAGTTGTGTAGCAGATTATACGGTCTTTGGTTCCAGGCCCATTGTCATGGAGGAGGAAGTGCTCCCCAATTGGAAGCTGTTTAAGCTCATGAGTGAGCATGAGCTCTGATAGGACGTCAGAGGCCTTGGGTGGGGGGGGATTAGCAGCAATCCACTTGTCACTGATAGACTTGTTCAGCTGTTTCTGTGTTAGCACCAACTTAAGATTTTTGGGTTTAAGATGTTGCAAAGTCTTAATGGCCAGATTGGATGCCTGGAGGTGGGAAGAGGTGGGGATTACTTGAACAAGGTGTCACTTCAGCATCCATGTGATTATATAATTGGGGTCTAACATGTGTGCTCCCCCTTCTTGGCAGTTATTTGCTCCCAGCCCTCAGTGTTCAACCAGGCCCCGCAAGTCTTATCCTCACATACAAAGTGCTTGCTCTTGGTAGTGCGCTTTTGATTATTACAGTTAAAGGTGTAATTGTCAGCGGCGTAGCCAGGGCTGCCCTTTACTGACATGATGGGGAAAAAACGGGGGAAGTGCTTGGGGATTTTGAACTCTCTGTCCACATTGAAGATATTGTGGATGGCCAGTGGATCCCAAGCCACGTGACCAGAAGCTTGGAACTTCTTGGAATATTCCTCAGGCTCATCCTGGGGGTCATATGAGGGAGGGGGAAGAGCCATCAGGGGGAGAAGGGGAAGGGTTCTTTGAGGCCTGCTTGGAAGCCTCCTTTTTCTTACCAGAAGAAGAGTTGGGCTCCTTGGCAGTCTTTGACTTCTTGGTACATTGCTCCTTGGTGGGCTTGCTGTTGGCCTCTGAGTGGTAAAAGGAGTGGTTGGTTAGATTACCATCAGATTTATTGGGGGAGGAAATTTTGGGGGAAGGTGAAGGGGATGTGGAAGATGAGGGTGGAGGAGGGGAGGAGTAGGAGGAGATGGGGTTGGAGACTTTGCCTTTGCAGGCTTCTTGGCACGCTTGGGAGTGAAGGCAGTTTCTTATGAGCCCTTTGAGGCTTGGCGCTTGGGCTGTTGGCTGTTATTGTTTGATCTTGTCTAAAGAAAAGTTTAGTTTTGTAAATAAAATAGTGTGAAAGATATGAAACACAGAGGTAAAGAAAAGTAAAATTTCAATGAAAAGTATGCAAATAAAGTTTTATTTATCAAGAAAAACATAAAAAAGTAAAATGAAAAAAAATAGAAACTCAAAGTACAGATATAAAGGTTAAAACATAGAAAAAAAGTGAATTTATGATGAAGAATCAAAGATGTTAGGTTTAGCATAACATCTTAGTGCTAAATCAATGTAAAAGTATAATTAAAAATAAAAATTATATGAAGAGTAGCCGGAAAAGTAGTAGATTATAATTGCAAAAAAAATTACTATATGTAATTTTTTATTGGGAGTTGAAAATTCAAAACATAGTAAAGTGTCAAGTTTGGTACTGTTGATCAGCTGGGAAAAGCTGAGTTCTCACTGTCAATTATGCTGGAGTTGAGCAGAAAAATAAAATTTACTATGTTTTTTACATATAAAACTTGCTTAAATTTAAAACGGGTTCAAAAGTTAACCCAAAAGCAAGGCAGTTTCACATGCTCAAAAATAAAAAATACAACATAATTTAAAAAAGTAAATGATTAGGAAGGTGTTTATTAGTGATTAAGGTATGCTGTGAGGAGCTGAGAGTGAATAATTTACCAGTGTGTGTTAAAATGTTAAGAAGCTCTCTGTACTAATCCCCAAGTTAAAGTGTCAAGTGGGTGAGTGTCAAGTGGTGCTCATAGTGTTTTGCATATTAATTTAGCCTTAATTCCAAGCCTTTGATTAGTTAAATCCAAAACCAATTGGGTGGAAAGTGGATAGAGTTGAACAGAGGGGGAGTCAAGTTTCTGTTTTTTATAAAGTACATATGAAATATCTTAATAAATTGGGCTTAATTTATATGACACCACTTAATCCACAAGCCTGGGAATGACATAATGTAAAACAAGTGAGGCAGTTGATTAATGTATAGACCACTAAATCCAGTATAGTGGTGCTTGGGAGCCTAATTGACAACTAAAGACACTAATAATAAAAATATAATAGTAAATAACAATTTTTATATAAGCGCATATGTATTTTATTAATTAAATTAAAATTTGGTTTTAAAAAGTGTCAAACTGACAAATTTTTGTTTTAGAGTGCCAAACACAGGTTTTTTTCATTTTTATTAGTAAATTTACTTATAAATTGCCCCTTAAATTGGTCTTTCAGCTAATCAATTTATTAAACAGAGTCAAGTTTGAGTAAATTTAACCTTGGTTTTTGGCTTTGAACCCCTTAATTACTAGTAAAAATTAGCTTAAAATTGGCTAAGCCAAAAATACTAATAGATTCACATATGCAGCACTCAACTCCCTGGTACTCAACACTTTGTTGAGTACCAGGGAGTTGATCACTAGGGAGTCAAACTTACCACAGTTGCCTTTTAAATATATTAAATTTAAAAAGATAGATAAATTTTAGTTAAGTACAGGATGGTTGGCTTGGAAATTTTGAATCTATCTATTCCAAAGTGAAGTAATAGGATATTCCACTTGGATGCATCAGCTGATCCAATGGCTGCATATTGTTTCAGAGTAAACCTTGCTTGCCACAGCTTCATCCCAAAACAGTATCAGTAGAGTAAACTGGCTATGATAAAATTATGTTTCAATATAATGTTTTTCATAAAATTTAGAGGACATAGATCAATTTTTCAGATGATTCTGATCAAAATGGTACCAAACATGACAGCTCTAGCTGCTCTAGATGCTGAAATATATAGTTAAGTGCTGGAATCAGATTTGCATCATAATCAAAGGCTCAGAATCAATTTTAAATTATCTAAATTTACTTTTTATGTACACTAAATGTCAGGATACCAAATCCCAGGGGGGTTTGTTGGCTTTGGATAACAACTTGCTCTGTTGGGAGGAGGGTAGAGCCCACCATAGGAGGAGTGCTAATTTGATGAGATAAGATGCTGATTGGCCTACCAAGGCCCAGGGTCTGGCAGCTGGAACCATAGTGTTGACTAACCCAGCCAAGGTAATATAGGCAATGCCTGCATACTGGTTAGCTGTGGGGGAGTCAGACCTGAGGTGGGGTTTAGATGGTCAGGTTTGGATGTTGGGGGTGCTTCCATATCTGTCTGATAGGCAGGCAAATAGTTATAATTCATACAGATTTTTGGCAGCTGGTTGCTTGCACCAGGCTCCTTTGGGGAAGGCTGTTTGTGGGGTTATCTGTTGGGCCAGGTGATCTGTGTGGGGGTATCCTTCCCAGTAAACTCCTTGTATTCTGGTTTAAGCAGATAGTCAGAGAAATGCAGTGGGCCAAAGGGTGCTCCAGGAGGACAATAGAACACAGGCTGGGTTTTGGGGGCTTCCTCAGTGATGAAGGCTGTCAGCCCAAGATTTTATGTTGGAACAGTAGTAAAGTGGAAAATAACCAAGACTAAATAAAATAAATTGGTAGAACCAAGGTCCTATAATCTTATTTTATTTCATAATGGCAATAACATTTTAACAAGATTTTACCAAGTTTAAATATCATTTCAAAATGCTAAGTTCAGATTAATCCATCACCTGATAGCTGAGTTTGCTCAGCTTCCTCCGGTCTGAGAGTTCTGGCCCATCACATCTTCTGTTGGAATGATCTGTATCTAACGGTCCAGACACAATATCTTCATGGCTTCATCATTGCCACTGGAGTTCTTGTCATCATGGACCAAGAGACCTCCAGGAACTATAAGCTGGGTCAACCTTTGATCCATAAGCTGCACATCTTCAGGAGTAGCTTTGGGGTCACTACATGACCGGGGATCACATGATCTGGTGGCCCAGGTGTCAGGCTTTTGGAATAGTATGGTAGACTTGACCATCATTTCTACTAGCTGATTGGTTAAAGACAACCAATTACCATAAAGCTTCTGGGCTTACAAAATTATCAGCTTATCCTGTTCCTGGCTTTAGGTAATCAGTACTCTTATTATTACTCCAAAGATTGATCCTGATCCAATAATGATCTCCCCATTGGAACAAACCTAAGTAATCAGGCTTGATGATTCCTGACTATAATCACAGAACGCTCATCAGCCAATAAAACTGAGGGTTCCTAAATATTAATGCAAGATATGCTAATGTCAAACATTTGCGCCTGAAGACACATACAAAACTTACAATTGATATAGAAGGTTGTTCAAAAGAATACTGCATGATGAAAAAACCCAATTAACAGGGTAACCAAACTTGCATATGAAAGAACTGCAAACAGGATGCCACCAATATGCTGATAAGATAAGCTGAGGTCCGGTAATATATTGAAGTTCCATGCCAGACTGGTATGGCTGCCTAACTCTAGGGGCCAAAACTAGCAGACTGGGAACAGATAGACTGACTAATAAGAGTTGGAAGAGCCAGATTACAATCTGGCAAGAGGGCTTATCCACCCTATATAAGTTGCTCTCCTGATTAGAGATTGAGCAGAATTATCACCTTTGAAGATATAGATTGAAGATCTCTATTGTTGTATCACTACTAGCAGATGTCTAGTAGTCAGAAGAATCCAAATAGACTGCTGCTGTCTATTTGCATACCAGTGTATTTCTCCTATGGACTTGGTTTATTGCCAGGTCATAGCCACACCTAGACCCAATTGGTTGCAAAGATTGTCCTCAAACAATCTTTATCAACATCCCTACTATAATGAATAATAAAGATCTTTCCTAAAGACCACAAACTCTTGACACTGAGTTTCTAGCCAATTATCTGAATTCCCTTTGGATTTCCCCCCATTGTTCTGAGCAGCAAACCCCTTTTTAGACGGCCTGTTAACTATGACAGGAGTGAAACCATATTGATTTAGCGCTTCCTGCTATCCAGCTTGTTCCTGCAAATTTGTGGTCAGGTGGGTCTGCAAATTTCCTTGATTAATTTGATTTGAACCAATGCCTGTTTCAGTTCTTTCACTAGCTAGCATGAAAAACACAGGTGGGCAGCCCAAGGGTCCACAGGATCCCCACAACCCTCAGAATTAAGTCCTGAGTTCAATTCTCCTAGTTGGAGTTTCCTACTTATTTTGGGAGAAATTTCATTCATGACACTAAAAAACTAAATTCAATGTATCTCGGTGAATAATAAGCCAATTTTGATGTTTAATAGCTTATTTTAAAGCTGCAAATCGGTTCTACATTTTCATAGGATTTAAAATCAATTACTAAATTTTCAAATAATTTTTTAGCCTTACTAATCTTAATAGTGATAGTATAATTATTTAGGTTTAGTTTTTATTTTTACTTGGAATATAAAATTTTAAATCTAAATTTAAATAAATATAATTGAAATCACCTTTTAATAAAGAATTTAAATAAAAAGTTAATTAAACATGTGATAAGTAATACAAGCCTAAAAAGTGTCAATTTATGGAAAAGGAACTCCTGTTCTTGTGCCACATTATCTCTGATAACGGTATCAAAGCAAATCCAGATAAAATAAAATCCATAAACAACATGCAATGCCCCACCTCCATCAAACAAGTTAGATGCTTTCTCTGAATGGTAGCTTACCTAAGTAAATACATCAAAGATTGCAGGAAGCTAACCACACCAATCAATGACTTAATCAAGGGTAATGCCAAAAAGAAATTCATCTGGACACTAGAATACAACAATAATTTAAAACTATTGAAACAAGCTTTGAATGAAGCACCAATCATGCAATACCCTAATAGCAACATGTGCTACAAGATTGAGTTGGATGCCAGTGACACTGCCATTGGCACAGTCCTACGCATCTGCCAGCCAGGGAAGCAAGACTTCCTGCTAGTATGTTACAAAAGTAGAAAACTAACCAACATTGAGCAGAGGTACCCAATACACAATAAGGAACTGCTAGCAATATATCACACATGCAAGAAATTGAGATGTTACCTAGAAGAATATTTAAACATCTGAGTACTAACTGACCATAAATCCTTAATCTACTTTAAAGCTCAGAACTCACTTGCATGGTGACAAGCCAAATGGATTTCCCTGCTAGAGCAGCTCAATTTGGACATCTAATACAAAAAGGGGGGCAGAGCTGGTCACAGCTGATGCTCTCTCTAAGCTATGTCAGCCAAGAGAGGATCATCCTGACCACCTGGACCCTATCTGGACCAATCTATATAACACCAAATACAAGACAAAAGAGAAAGACCCCTCAACACATCAGCTAACCCACAATAAATTAGTAAGGAACAAAAATATTTCAATGTATAATATGCACTGTATACCAAATCATTAATGACAAACATGTTCCCTACATCCCACTTGCACAAAGAGTTGACACCATACTAAGACATCACCGCCTACTAGGCCATACAAAGGCTAACAACCTATACCTCACACTAAAAGAGATAGTATGGTGGTCCAACCTCAAACAGGATATAGTTGATGTTCTGAAAAAGTGCACAGTGTGCAAGAAATACGCAAGCACAAAGGCTCCCCAGCCAATGGTTAACCCAGTACCTGACCCTGAACCATTCAAGGTTTGGGGACTGGACGTAGTGTGCTCCTTCCTAGAAAATAAGACAAATTAATGTTTCCTAATTGTAACCATTGACTTTGCTATACACTGGCCCATCTGCTGGGTAACAAAGGACCACAAAGCAGAAACAATAAACCAATTTGTTAACAAAGCAATCATAGCTGACTACGGCACTCCAGACTACATCATAACTGATTGAGCAACAGAGTTATCAGGCCACATAGTAAACAACAACTTAAAATCCAAAAACTTTAAACATTCCACAACCTCGCCCTACAGGCCACAGGCCAACAGCAGAGTTGAACGCCTAAATAGCAGCCTTATCAGAACCCTAGAGAAAATAATGGATGGCAAAGCCAAAGACATATGGCCACTATACGTGAAACATGAATTACTAGTATCCCAGGTCCACACCAATCAAGGGAAAGCCTACTCACCATTTGAACTAACATACAGATACAAACCAGAGATAGTTACTCACAACAAGCAACCATACGTAAAGATCCCCCCAGGGAAACCCCCCACAGTAGAACAAGTACCAACTCTACAACATGTATGCCTCAAAGCTAAAATAGCAGAAATAAAAAGGCTCAAAACACAAAAGGTAACCTATCTACAGAGGAACCACTCCCTATCAACTCCCCCATCTGGGTCCTGGCTGGAAACAGAAAGAAGCTAGAATCAGTACACAGGGGACCAGGAAGAATCATCAAGTACAGACCAGACAGAAAAACCTATCTAGTAAAATTCCAAGGTGCCAAAGACCCTGTCATCAAGAAATACCACAGATCCTGCCTTTGCCTCAGCAAAGGAGAAGACTTGACGTGGTTAGTACCCACTAACAAACAACTTCAGGAAAATCAGGCGGCAGCCGTCAAGACAAAGCCCCCTCCTGATGTACCAGAGTAACCCCTTAAGGGAGGGGGTGTCAAGGATCTGGATGTAAAAGTATTCTGGCTACTGCCAACCCACTTAACATCCTGTCATTGCCCAATTTGATGCCTTTTTAATATACAGTTTGACATGCTGGAAATGGCAACCAAGCAATATCACATGACTCTCCAAGTATCCATCAACTTGAACCCATCCTGCACATAATCAACCCCTAGGTTTGATCCAACTAAATCTCCACCACAGCTAAAGCTATACAAGTCTAAAGTATTATCCAATAAATATACATCTCTTCTTTCTTAATTCCATATTTGAAGCTTCTTCAAAAGGAGCTCATCACCACTAGTCTGGCTTTAATTGACAGGATAAATGGATTGAGGGTTACAAACCTTCTTACTCGGAACCTTGCTGGCGGGTTGAGCCTGCTGTTTTGACATTTTGATCTGAAATTATGAGTTAATCTTTCTTAATCATAATTCCCTTAGCATCTCCTTTTCTTAGAATTGGGTACAAAAACCATCATAGCTCCATTATCTCAAGTAATTTAATCTCCTCTTGTTTAGGTGCATCAATAAAACTATTGGCTTGATCTGAGCTCTATCTTTTGTATCTTTGGGAAACAGTAATTTATTAGTGATGGTTGAACACAGGCTTTGATACAACTGTAGCTGTTTTTAAAAATTATGAGGTCTTACATATTGTCAGGAATATTCCTGAAAAATGTCTCAAGGAATCAATATTTGCAACACAATGGTGCCAAATAATTAAGGGGATTATTTGCAGCAGTTTCCTCTTATTGGGGGAAACTGCCACAAAAAGCGCACATCAAAAAACAAAATTTAAAAATTTGAATTTTGACAATTCTGCCTTTTATAGGCTGGCCGCCAGGCTCCTGCTGGCCGCACACCCAGTCTGGTGGCTTGCCCTTGTGTGCACCCTGCCAGCCAGCCTGCTGCTTGCAGCACACCCCCACAATTAGGCTGTCCACCCCTGCCAAATGGGGAAACTTATAATTCAGGAAGCCAAAAAAGGAAATTTCCATAATTCCCAATTTAGGGGAAACTGCTGCCCAAATTGGGAATCTTCTAAATTAAGACGGAGTTGATAAGCTACTCTGCACTAAACTTCATGAACTAACTGCACATAATGGATTTGGGTGCATGAAAGCATTCAAGTATTCTTAATGCTACTGCCAGCCAGGAATTGGTACTACATTGTCACTAAATCCACCTCAGAAAGGAGATCTCTGACAACACCAAGTGTTTGGGGTTCCCAATCCAATGCTTTTCAATATTTATGCCACATCCAGGCACTAGTATATAATAAATTTCATTCACTTGATGATAGTTTGTGCTATCATTGAGTGAAATTACCCTCAATCATATCACATAAATCACATATAATTCTTACCCTCAAGAATTCAAAGACACTAAGCTTTTTCTGCCCTTTCCCAGGAGATAGAAGATAGTTCATCTTATCTTCTCTGCTATCATTACAGCATGCCTGGGGATTTGGGCCCACAAAAATACCTTTAAACCATATGGGCCTTTCCACAAACACACCAACAATTATTACAACAAGGAGCCCATACAATTTAACTCCTCCCAGCTGTACTCTTGACCTACCCTGGTTTTGCTCCATTTAACAATGTCCATAGCCATATATACCTTTACATACTATTTCTTACTTACCTTGCCAGTAATTTTGGAAGATTTAATGTGCACACAAAGGTGTTCTGTTGGGTATTGACAGTATACCCAATTGTCACCTCAATCACCAGATTCCAAGTGTTGAACTTGACACCATACCTTGCTAAAGTACTTCCCTATATATTGGGTATTTACATATATTGGGTATTTACATATATTGGGATATTATAATTGTAAGAAGATAAATAAGTTTTTTACAGGAAGCCTAAACTATATAACATGTGATAGAAATATAAAATTTGAGGCATCAATACCAAAAACATAATTGGGCTTGGCTTGTACATTTTCTAGTTCAAGATGCCTGTTGCAGGTGATTATTTGTTTGATTGCCCAAATATGCTATTTATTTAGTAGTACAAAGAGGCACCTGGGTTTCTCCATTAGGAGAATCTGCCTGTTCTTAAGGTACTGACTGTAAATTCTATGTGAATATTTTTCTGGCACATCAACAGTGTTTGAAGCTCTTCTGTAGCCATGGGGTCTATGATCAACTTTATGATGATAAGTTGTTTGATGTTTGGGATCAACAAGTGCTTTAGTTATTTTGAAGGTAGCCAAAAATATTTTGGGTTCTACCAAGATACACAGCATAGGCACCTGCTGTCAGGGCCTGGCCTGAAATTTTTTATAAGGTTTAGCTGCTTTATTTTTAAGAAAATAGCCTGAATTCACATCTTCAAAATGACTTATTGATCTTGTTCCTAGCTGCTCTAGACCCTGACTTATGGACAATAATTGATCTGATTGCCAAAACACGCCAAATCTGAACCAATAATGATCATAGAACTGGTCAACAAACGCCGTGAATAAATCCAAGCATAAATATGCAATGCCTGAATCAATCAGAACAGCCAAAAGCTCATTAGAAAGCCTCTAAAGAGGAGAATCCAATCAAACTAATTTCAGACCATGAATTGAAGATCTATGTAAAGGTGGAATATCTTTCAATTAGGGTTGACCTGAAAGTTTTGCCAATCCCAGCCAAAAGAGGTCTGAAGATTAGTCAGTTGAGAACCCAGATTAAGCCAAGCATAACTTATCAACAACTGAACCAATTTAAATTTCCAAACACTCAATGGAAAGCTACTGACAAGGGGAATCTAAAAGTATGGGTTCTATATCATGAATAAAAGGTCCATGAAAAACCAAACCTTTTCAATTGGAATATGAGTGAAACTGGTCATAAGGAGTTCTATGTTTCAAGCAATTCTTCTACCAAGAAGTATCTACAAGAGTTAAGAAAGATCCAAAAAATCCTGAAGAATCCAGGAAAGAATATAAAATAAACCTACCTCCCCTGCTTCACATTGTGATCATTCTTAGTCTTTCCCATTAATAAAGCTCAAATTCATATCCAAGTTTGATTTTTTTATCAAGATTGCCATAGAGAGATGGACCCCTTTCAGGACCCCATGGGCCTTGTCACCTGCCTTTAAAATGTTATATCTTTTTAAGCGTCATCTTCTTGTTAATGGCTTAAAAAATCCTGTGGCCCATTGTCATTTTCTTCCTCTTCCCATTATCTATGTAAGGCTCAAAGCTTATATAATAATAGGCTCTATGCTCTATATAAGGCTAGCAGGTAAGCATCTTGGAAGTACACAGGGTTTTACACCAAGGACACTCTATAAGTAGTGTTGTTGTTCACTGTTCTGTCAGTGACAACTTTGGTGGCTGTTTAAGAAAGTTTAGTTACTCCAGGTTTGATGCTTCCCTTTCTGCTAGTCTAGAAGGCTCTATGTTTGTTATTGCAACTTATTGGCTTCATTTTCACTCCCCAAATCAGAGCTACTCCCACCTTCTGCCTCATGGACTACAGCCACCATGTTCTTTGTCCCATGAGAGTGTCTGTGTTGTGTTTGGCTCCAAGGGACAACATCAAGGAGAACACAGCAGAAAACCTTTATAATAAAAGGTTTGAGGGTTGAAGCTAGCCTTGGGTTAGCCTCCAGGGCAAAATTAAGGGTACATAACTTAATTTCCTGGAAAACAAGAAGAATATTTACTTTTGGAAAAAAAGGAAAGGAAAAGGCTTAAAGAATACAAAAGACAACACAAATGTGGATAAACCTGTCTTTATTAGGAGAAGTAATTCTACTTAAATAGTATACAAGGGTTGATGATCACTCAATATGTAGACAGAGTGGCAGAGGGGGTCACATTGAGTTGAACTCATACCAGGATCAGTCAAAGACAGTCATGGTATTCTGGAATGGGTGAACATTAATGTCAACCCATTTATGGAAGTCAAGGAATTTCCAAAGTCAAAAAGCAAAACCAACCAAATCTTTGCACATATCATTATTTGAAGGCCATATTGAATATAGCATTAATGACACAATTTCTGACACCTTTGGGTTATACTCAGTATTGTATAGGTTTGGCCAGTCAGGGTCCAGGTGGTCAGGATGATCCTCTCTTGGCTGACATAGCCTAGAGAGAGCATCAGCTGTGACAAGCTCTGCCCCCTTTTTGTATTGGATGTCCAGGTTAAGCTTGTACAGCAAGAACATCCATTTGGCTTGGCGCCATGTGAGTGTATTCTGAGTTTTAAAGTAGATTAAGGATTTATGGTCAGTTAGTACTCAGACGTTTAAATATTCTTCTAGGTAACATCTCAATTTCTTGCATGTGTGATATATTGCTAGCAGTTCCTTATTGTGTATTGGGTACCTCTGCTCAATGTTGGTTAGTTTTCTACTTTTGTAACATACTGGCAGGAAGTCTTGCTGCCCTGGCTGGCAGATGTGTAGCACTGCGCTAATGGCGGTGTCACTAGCATCCAACTCAATCTTGTAGCACCTGTTGCTATTAGGGTATTGCAAGATTGATGCTTCATTCAAAGCTTGTTTCAATAGTGTTGCAGATCCTGAATGGATTAGACAAAAAGTTGTCCATCTAGGGATTAAGCGATGGAACAATTGCGCGGTTGCACTATTACATTCTGATTCTACTAGTGATAAAGACGTTTAAAACGCCCCTAAAACAGGTGTTTGATTTGTCTTTCAAACGCGCACAAGGCACGGGCTTCACTTCTGGGATTATAAATAAAACAACAAAGTTATTTATATCTACCTCCTTAAGGAAAGCCACAAGAGAGCAATTGTTCTTTTGCAAAGGACTTTTAGCTGTGTCAACCCACTCTCCTCCATTTGAAAAGTTCTTCTGTCTGTGCCTCCCTGCCTCTGGTGGCAATTCCCCGACCTCACACTATATAAGTGTGATACTATCTAAATAAATACCAGTTTTGTCTATACACCTTATTATTCTTCTGTCCTTCATAGGCTGCCACTATATCATCAACAGGTATAGTATTAAGAATTAAGGTCACTGACTAACTGTTTGTAGAAACTAGCAACCCTTTGCTGCAACTTTTACGACATTGGTGCTCATGTCTTACAACACCAACAGCCCCCACCCCTGCAGTCCTTTCAATGAGGAGGGAGAAATGCCCCTGGCCCAGTCTCCTGCCGCTGCTTCTCCAAACCACCAGGCACCGGCCTTTACTGCTGCTAATGCCTATGCTGGGGAAAGAGCAGGAGCTCCCTATGGCCTGCTCAACCTAAGCCAATTCATGCCAGAACATCAATGCCCCCAAGCTATTGTTTTTGGTCAACCACTGCTCCTACAAGCCCCTGCCCCCTTGGAGATGGACGCCAACTCTTCACCTTCTAAGGATGCCATCTGTAA
This sequence comes from Entomophthora muscae, assembly GCA_014839935.2. Lineage (NCBI taxonomy): Eukaryota > Fungi > Entomophthoromycota > Entomophthoromycetes > Entomophthorales > Entomophthoraceae > Entomophthora > Entomophthora muscae. Next base: position 316,679 of record QTSX02006471.1, on the reverse strand, counting down.
TTCCATACACGCCATGGATGCTGATGCTGATGCTGCTGGCAATGGTTCTTGCTCTGAACACCTGGCCATTCAGCAGCCTTCTGCTGAAAACTCCTTGGGCTGCTTTCAGAATCTCTCCTAGGTCAACCCTGATCAGCTCTGTTGTGACCTCTGTACTGTCAAACATATCAAGGACTACCTACAACAATTCATCCATCCTGCCATATGCCACAAACAAATGCACTTGGGTTGCATCCAAAGCCTAGTGTATGACCAGGGAATACTGGTATCTAACTAACAGACGTTCCTCCAGATCCTTTACTCTGAGCTTGGCAATACTTTCACCACTGTCAATCAGTATCTTGCCAAAGTTACCAATGCCCAGAACACCATGCTCCACTGGGTTGATGCCATTGAAACAGGTATAGCTAAGCTAGTTCCAGTGCATGTGGTACAGACCCTCACTCATCAGGGTGTAGACGCCAATTAGATTAGTGTGGTTACTACTCACGTGCTGGAGACTGGCCCCATGGTTCAAAGCCTGACTCATGAGGTGGAAGTCCTAGCCCGTTGCCTTGCCACCATCTCCTTGTTGACCCCCCCACATCTGCTGCAACAAAAAACTCCCCTTCCATCCACCTTTTTGGTTGAGACACCCTTGAGCTCTTTGATCACTACACAAAGATGCAGGCGGAATTGGTCCAGCAGAGTGCCAATCTTGCCTTCCTGTTTGATGGCTACCACACTGTGTCAGAGCTTCAGGATTGTCTCAAACTTTGCCAATTGCATGACAGAGCCAACAGCCAGACTCAAGTCAGGAAGGACAAGGAAGTGATAGACTTGCTCCAAGCTGATCTTGCCACCCACAAAAAGCGCATCACCTCTCTGGAAGATGACTTGGATATCACCCGTCAGGAGAACAAGGTCTACCAAGATAAGCTGGACAAGCAATGACTTCTTCTGGACGCCTTCCAGAGTCAATTGGATAGGATGGACAGTAAGATTATGGCTGTCAACTTACAGGCTATGTCCATCAACTCCAAGAGTCATCACAGTCCACTGAGATCCTCTAGTCCTGAGTTCTATCATAGCTACAAAAGCAATGAAGACCACACTTGGTTGGCTCCCAACGCTGTACAAGTATTAGAGCCAGTACTGGAGTCTGAGGATGACGTCCTGGCCACCCCTGAAGCTTCTGGAGCTGCTCAAAACAGAGAAGGTAAACACAAAGCCCAGCAAGAGGAAAATTGTTGCCGCGCCTCTGAGGCTAGGTTTTCTGCCTCCACTCTCAGCTGTTCCCGTCTCACCTGCTCTCCAGTGAGGATCACACCTGCTCCCCTCCAACATGACTCTAACAACTTCAAGCCTGTCAATCTACCCAAGTTTGACCGCAAGAGCAATGTGGCCATGTTCTTACGTCTGTACCAGAACTCCATGTATGGCGCAGACAATGTCATGAGGGACTCCACAATCATCAACTGTCTGGATGCTGAGACTCAAACCATTATCTTGCCACGTCTCCCTGAGAATGGCTGGACTTTTGCCAACGTCTCCAGAGCCTTGACAGAAGAATTTGGTAGCCAAGAAGCACTCCTCGGTTGTAAGATGGACTTTGCTGACACCAAGTTAAAGGTGGGGGAAACCCTAGAAGACTTCACTTCTAGGTTCTACCTTGAAGCTCAAACTCTGTTGTCTATGAGTGCGGTGCAGTTTATTGATGTGCAGTCAGCACTCCTTAATGCTGTACGTGTCAACCGGGAACTATCTCTGGCCCTTAAGTCAGGAATTTACAATGCTTGCACTGTCCCAGATCTGATCTGCCTCCTACGCACCTACAAGGAGGAGTTTGAAGTCCCTCTTCCTGAAGGCCTCCCTTGCCAGCAATCTGAGCATAGACCCCGCGTGGCAGTCAAAATGCCCAAGCCTTCCGACAAGGTTGGGCCTGCTACAGTCAACAATGGCCCCTGTACTTGCTTCAAATGTGGTATGGCTGACCACTTCTCTTGGGAATGTAGGAATCCACGCCAAAAGATCCATCATTTAGGCATGGAGGACACTGAGGAGGACTACGCCAAGGACGCTGATATTGAGGAGGTAATTAGGACCAGTCAAAAAACTACTAAGCAGCCAGGACAAGGAGAAATCCTTGGCTGCCTTTGTAATTTCAACACCCTCATCTCCCCCCATACCACTGCCCCCTGACAAACCAGATCAGAGGCCTGCTGCCTTGCCATCCTATGGGACCAACCCTAAGGATGAGCACTCTCTGATTGACTCCAACTCCCAACCAATACATGAGGATGTGGAGTCTGACGGAGTTCAAGAGGACCTCCTCCATTGAGTCCTCACTGTTAACACGTGAACTCATTGGACTACACTTTGCCCTGAGGTGGTTATCCCTCAAATATCTTGGAGAACAGTATCCTTACCCTATGCTGAACAACTGGCTCAACCATGCGGTGAAGTCACTCATGAGGAGGACAGTGCTGAACAACTGGTCAAGCTGCTCCGCACAGTAAACGTCTCAGCACCGCTAGAATCCCTCAAGAAAGTAAGCCCAGCTGTGGGAGCTGCCATGGCTACCTTCCTGGTAAAGTTCAAAGGACTAAGCGTACACCAGGTCTCAAAGATTGTGGAGATCAGAGAGGACCGCTGTTATTGCACCTATATCAACCTGGTAGTGAACAAGACTCATGTCTGGGCCATACTGGATACTGGTGCCTCTGGAAACATTATATCCTCTTGGCTGGTTAAAAAGCTTAAGCTGGCACCGGACTTGGCCTATCATGAAGAGTTTGGTACTGCTGGGCCACTGACCACTAGAGCAAAAGGAGCCTACTATTCTCTCCCTCTTTGCTTTGGGAAGCTGATGGTCATTGCTCCTTCTATAGTCCTTGAAAAAACAGCTATGGCATTCTTATTGGGACTAGCTTCATGGTTCAGTATGGCACTGTGACTAACCATTGAGACCATACATTTGGAATATTGGGCCATTACATACCCATGTTCTATCATGGTGATTGCCTGTCTGACCTGCCCTTACAACATCTGCACTACATCATTCTGGAGTACGCTGATGGAGAGCTTCCAGTTGCTTATACGCTGCGTAGTAAGAAGGTCAAAGTGCTACCTCTCTCTATTGGGGAAGCCAAGGGTATCCCAGTCTACGCCTCCTGTAATGTGACTATCCCACCTGGCACCCAGGTGATTCACAATACAGGCCTCTTGCTGGCTCTAACAGCTGGCACTCATGGAGAAATCTTTGGCATCCCTAATGCCTCCAGACTAGAACCATGGGTTGCACCAGGCATCCTCATGCCAAGTGAGAAGAAGGTACTCATACTCTTGGCCAACGTGAGTCGTGAAGCTATGGTTGTCTCCAAACACCAACTTCTGGCTTTTATACAACTGGAAGAGCATGACAACCTGCAGGAGACTGCCCCCTTTGCGGATTTCTCTGAGTTGGGTCTACCCTGTGAGCAACCACTGGTGCTATTGATCATAAGCTGCAACTCTCTATCTGGCCTCTATGAAGAGCAAAATGATTAAGCTATGGATCTCTTTGCCCAGTATAAAGATGTGTTTTCCAAGGATGATTATGACCTGGGCAAGGCTGCAGATGTTGCTCATCATATTGACACCCAAGGCAGTCCACCTATCTGCTCCAGACCTATACAGCGCAGTCAAGCCAATCATGCTGTGGCTAACAAAGAGCTTCAGAAGCTATTGGGATCTTGCTTACTGGTCCCCAGTAAAAGCCCTTGGGCTTCCTCTCTCCTGATTGTCAAAAAGAAGGATGGCAGCAACCGTGTGGTGATTGACTACCGTCAACTGAATGCTGTTACCAAGAAGGATTCATATCCCCTCCCTTGTATTGATAATACCTTGGACCAACTGGGTGGCGCCAAGTTCTTCAGCGCCATGGACCTTATCAGTGGGTACTGGCAGATTGACCTACCCCCTGCTGATCAAGAAAAATGTGCAATCATCACTGACCAAGGGCTATTTCAACTCACAAGGATGCCTCAAGGTCTGTCCAATACCCCAGCTACCTTTCAACGGGCTATGGATACAGTGATGGGCAACCTCAAACTCACCAGTGTCTTGGTCTACCTGAATGACATTAATGTATTCTCCCAAACCTGTAATGATCACCTACAACACTTGGAGGAAGTCTTCCAGAGGTTACTTGCAGCTAATCTCAAGCTCAAGCCACGCAAGTGCAACTTCTTCAAGGAGAACCTTGAGTTCCTGGGGTTCATCATTAGCCAAGATGGACTCCGCCCTGTACCTCTGAAGGTGGAAGCCATTGAGAAAACACAGAGCCCAGCCAATAAGTGGGACATGCAGGTCTTCCTGGGGATAATTGGGTACTACTGCCGCTTCATCCCCAACTTTGCATCCCTGGGTGACCCCCTTTTTCAGCTTCTCTGAGCTAATAAGGAATTCTTCTGGAGCCCAGTGTGCCAATCTGCCTTCAATGCTCTCAAAGAAACGCTGACTGCAGCTCCTGTGCTGGCCTACCCTGACTTTGCCAAGCCGTTTGTGGTTCATACAGATGCTAGTCTGATGGCAATTGGGAGTGTTCTCTCCCAACTGGACTCCGACAGACTTGAATACCCTGTTGGATACTGCTCACGTACGCTTAATGTTCACAAGAGGAACTACACTGTCACCAAACGAGAGTGTGGATGTGATATACTCCTACCAACAGTTCAGAGTCTATCTCCATGGGGTACATTTTACAGTTGTAACAGATCATGCCACATTGCAATGGCTGAAGACCCTCAAGGACCCCAAAGGACGTCTGGCGTGTTGGGCCATTAAACTTCAGGCTTATGACTATGAGATTATTCATTGAGCTGGGGCAGCCCACCATAATGCTGACTGTCTCTCCCGCCTTCCCACTGTTGCCTTAGTATCCCCCATGGCTGACATTCTCTATGACAAGCTTATGGAGGATCCTTCTTTGTGGGGAGAGGAGCCAGTAGAGATACAGAGGGCTCTCAAGAAGTTAGCTGTTGATACCAAGGTTTCTAAGGGACAACTCCTGAAGCTTTGTGGAGACTCTTGGCTACCCTACATATGCCCATCCCTACACATGGACTCAGTGGTGGCCGCTCACAAGACTACTGGCCATGGTGGCATACAGAAGACGTTAGCTCTGCTACAGCAGCACTGCTTCTGGGAAGGAATGCACACTGATGTAGTAGATACGCTAGCCAACTGTCATGGCTGCAACATTGAGAGGCCTAAGGTTGCCAAGTTCTAACACAGACTTGTACGCCCTGGGTTTGCCTTCCACACTGTAGCCATTGACATAGTGGGCCCCCTGCCAGCTACCAGCAGTCACAACAAGTTTGTCATTGTGGCAGTTGATCATATGACTAAATGGGTAGAAGTCAAGGCAATCCCCAACCAATCTGCACTGGTGACAGCCACATTCATCCTGGAGAATATCATATACAAACATGGTTGCCCCCAGATCCTGCTGACAGACAATGGTACCAACTTCACAAGTTATATCATCTCCTGCCTCAACCAACTGATGGAAATTTGTGGGACACTATCCACTCCTTATCATCCACAGACAAATGGCATGGTAGAGCGCACTAATGGGAGCCTGGTCCAGATACTCTGGAAGCTCAGTCACCAACATGAGACTGAATGGGATACCTTCCTTCCTGCGGCCACCTTTGCATACAACATTGGGTACCATTGGGCCACTGGCAAGCCGCCCTTCCAACTGCTCTACGGCCGGCAACCAGGACTTCCCCCATTACTATATTCCTTGGTAAAGCCCAGCATGGCAGTGTACCCAGAGGCGTACCTCAACAAGCTGGTTCAAACCTTTATTTGCTTGTAATCAGAGGCCTACACTGTAAACTTAAACCATAAGTTTCAGGACCTAGATAGAGCTTCATCCAAACGCCCCGCCTTATCCACTTACCTGGTAGGAGACTCAGTCTACTTCTTCAGCAATAGAGGGTACAACCGTGAATCCAAACTTGCCTCCCTTTGGCAAGGTCCAGTTCAAGTTATCCAGAAGACCAGCCCCAACTTCTACACTCTTAAGGAGACCCATTCTGGGCAATTGATCACTAGAGTACACGCTCAGTATATGTGTGCTGCTCCTAGAGACCAAGAGTAAGCCCCAATGAGGACAATAACCCAAAAAAACAAAAGCCTAATTAAAAAATTACATGGGTTGTTGTCCTGTTTGCAATAGTGTTGCACCAAAGTATGAGGAATAAGAATAAAAGAACAAGGTGTTTATTGGAGACTGACAAGACTCTTCCAGTACCACACCAACTGTTCTACCACCTGAATGACAGCCAAGAAACACAACTGGTTGCCTACAGATCCACAAAGCCAATGACCAAGGATTGGGCAACAAACCCCCACTAAACAAGACACACAATTGACCCCAATGTCCACAGGAAAGGCAACCCCCAAAAAGATACATTACCACAGAAGACTCTTGCAAAGGGCATACTCTACTGGGACCTGACCACCCACCCCGTAGAATAAGGATAAGGCCCACTCAAGGAAGACCCCCATGTTCTCCTCCTGCTTGGTATCATAGCAATTGGTTCCTCAAAGAACAAGGTTGCCAGCCATCACCATTGGCACCAGATGGGCAGTCCCCTCCACTGTGTATGACTTCAACACTTCCTGGAAGGCTCGCCAAAGACATTGCTCAAAGTTGTCAGAGGTTTTTCAACTGACTGGTTGAGCGTTGGTAACCCCAGGTGTTGCCCAAGCGCAAAGGACTGACTTCACTATGTTGGATACTGTCCCCTGTTGCAAGACTGAAAGGCCTTGACCCCCAAATTGGAATTCCTTCAGCTGAGCCTCCAAGTATTCTTCTGCCGCCTGCATGGAGAACTGCCAATGGATACTGTTACCCCTTTACAACCCATTTCCTGTCACCTCCCTGGGCTCACTCAAAGCTAGGAACAGCGCAGCAAACAATGGGTCTGTCCCCTTAAGGCCAGCTGAGGCATCAGTAGCTGATCTAAGTGAACCCCCAAGTCCAGGTAGCTGCCGTCCACATCATGCAGGACTACTTGCTTCCCTGCTGCCTTCATCATCTCCTCTGGCCTGGTATGCTTGCACCTCTTTGGAATTACCACTTGCACCTTCTTCAAGACTCTTCTTGTGACTCTTCTAGAGGGATTGTTCACCATAGCTGTCACCTCAAGATGCCAGCCATTTTTAACCCTGTTGTCTAATCCAGTGGAGGGAAATGTCGCAGATCCTTAATAGATTAGACAAAAAGTTGTTCATCTAGGGATTAAGTGATGGAACAATTGCGCGGTCGCGCTATTACATTCTGATTCTACTAGTGATAAATACGGTTAAAACGCCCCTAAAACAGGTGTTTGATTCGCCTTTCAAACACGCACAAGGCACAGGATTCACTTCTGGGATTATAAATAGAACAAAAAAGTTATTTATATCTACCTCCTTAAGGAAAGCCGCAAGAAAGCAGTTGTTCTCTTGCGCAGGACTTTTAGCTGTGACAACCCACTCTCCTCCATTTGGAAAGTTCTTCTGTCTGTGATTCCCTGCCTCTGGTGGCAATTCCCCCACCTCACACTATATAAGTGCAATAATATCTAAATAAATACCAGTTTTGTCTATACACCTTATCATTCTTTTGTCCTTTATAGGCTGCCACTATATCATCAACAGGTATAGTATTAAGAATCAAGGTCAATGACTAACTTTTTGTAGAAACTAGCAACCCTTTGCTGCAACTTTTACGACAAATAGTTGTAAATTCTTGTTGTATTCTAGTGTCCAGATGGATTTCTTTTTGACATTATCCTTAATTAAGTCATTGATTGGTGTGGTTAGCTTCCCGCAATCTTTGATGTATTTCCTTAGGTAAGCTACCATTCCAAGAAAGCATCTAACTTGTTTAACAAAGGTGGGGTGTTGCATGTTGTTTATGGCTTTTATTTTGTATGGATCTGCTTTGATGCCACCATCAGAGACAATATGGCCCAAGAACAGGAGTTTCCCCCCCATAAATTGGCACTTGCTAGGCTTGGCAAAGAGTTTGTGCTTTGTAAGTCAATTGAGTGTCTTGCAGACATGCGTGAGGTGTTCCTTTTTTAGGTTTGAGAATATGATGATTGTAAAGTTATGCCTCCCCCTTAGGCCTCCACTTCAATTCCTGCCAAATGCTTGGGAATTTCTACCAAATTATTTTTGAATATTCATCTAAAAGGTTACTGAAAAAGCCCAAGAAAGGCCATAAAATTAATATTTTGGAATTATTATGAAGATGCCCATGCCTAACCCACCAAAGAGACACCTCTGGTTAAATATCATGTGCAAGAGCAGCAGGGGCAGTGGTAATTGCATCCAAAGAATATTCCCGACGTTAGTTGGTTCAGTTTTTCTTTTTACTATGTCCATTCAAAATTTGTCAAGATCTTCCTGCCTCAAGAAATGCATTTGTATCCGCTCATATCATTGATCAATTGGTTTGTGACATTCAATCTACCACCCCAATCCTATCACATCCCTTAAATGAATGCAAGTGTTGTAACAGACCTTACTTCATCATTCTCTACTCTAATAAAGTTCAAAATTTGTTAGTGAAATCTGGCCATTTGGTTTTTTCTGTTGCTGTTTGTGTTCAGTTGATTCCTTCCCCCCTTTGGCCTCCCAGGAATTGTTGGCAACAACCTTTTGGTTGTTGCTGAAACCACAATTTTTATTGTGGTTGAGAGCTTGGTTTTATTTCCTACTAACCTGCTCCCCAATTCTCACAATGATATTGTCAAGGTAGCATAATGTATTTGAGAGGCTGATAGTGCTTGGTTCATCATGGTGACAAACGTTGTGGGGGCATTGGTCATATAAAGTTCATATATTCAAGTTATTTAGAAATCTCTTACTGGTACATCAAGCCCATAGGGCCATAAAGGAATGATCAAGCAAAGAAAAGGAAGGGCCGGTCTAAGGGGGGGTTCAAGGAAACCAGAGGCCGCGGGGCAAACCCTTGAGGGGAGGAGGAGGAGGGGTGAGGGGCGTCTAGACCACTTCTGGGAGGACAAAGGCTGCCTGTTTCTGCTCTGGAAAGAGGATCAAGACAGGGATTGATGACAATTTGTCTTCTAGCTCACAGCACAATGCACTGGATGGGTTGCCAAAGAAGACCTGGCTTATAATCCACCCAAGTTTGTGCCCCAAGAGAGAGTTTGGAGCCTGTGCTTGGTGGGGAGTGAAGAAAAACAGTTTGATGACAGCAGAATGGATTACCCACAACACAGTGTGGAATACTGCCACCAAGAACAACTCAGGGATTTGGGAGGGGGCATCAATGAAGAACCAGTCTACTTCCAACCCCTCCATGGGTGTGGAGTACAGGCATGCTGGCCAAAGAATTGTGCAGGCAGTTTGCCATACTATTATGCTCTGGGGGCACTCAAAAACTGGTGTGTCACTGTGTTGTTTGCCCCACATTTGTTGCAGATAGGATTTGGGCAATTGCTGCAGTCAGCTGTACGGTATACCCTGCAGAGAACATTATATGTTCTTGTCCACATCTTGAGATTAATCATGTCCTTGTGGCAGTACCGCCAGAACAGGCTTGCCTTGAGACTGGTGTTGTTGTATGGGAGTACCTCTTTTATTTTCCATCCCAAAGTTCATTTATTCAAGTTTCTCCGACATTCCTGAATGGTACAACAATCCAATAGGGCCAAAAAGGAATGATCAAAAGTCTCATAAAATGTAAAAAAAGGAAGAAGGGGACAAGGAAACCTGCAGGGCAGAGGGAAACCCTTGGGTGAGAGGGAAGATTGTGAAAGGGAAGAGTACTTTGAGCTATATATTCCATTTTGGGGTAATATAACTTTCAGGTATTTTGGGATAGTGGATGCTGTCAGTTCCAGATTAAATTTCTATTAAACCCAGAAAAAACTTGGCCAGACAAACTTTGGGCCTTTGGCCTGCATTTTTTGTTGCTTGATTCCATTTTGTATGTGTGGCCAGTGGTGTGTGTGGATTGGGAGGGTCAAGGTTTTGGGTAGAGCCCCTTTTTTGGGCCCTAATGATAAAACAGTGAGGCAAAACTGGACAGAAAGTCCAATTGAAATGTGCTGATCTGGAATAATATGGGCAGAAATTCCCTTGGGCCAGCTGCCTGTGTTTTTTTGTTGAAAAGCCTGATACACATTTTGTGTGGCTAAATCTGTGTGCAGCTATGATTTTAGGGCCAATGCCTAGGGTTAGCGCCCCAAAAGAATGGTATGTAATCTCTAGGGTCTGGTGTGTTGTGGAGTGGTAGATCAAAAGACTAATAGCTGATCCAAATTAATCTGGGCTATTAGCTCTTGGGCTGTCTGCCCGGATTTTTTTGTTGGAGGGTCTATGCCTGCCACAGGATGATCTATTGTGTTTGCGGCTGAGTTAAGGTGCAGAATTGCTAGGCTGTGCCCTCAGTGCAACTGGTAGATCACACATTAGTACCAATCTGCTGAGAATGTGACTTTCACATTTTTGTGTAACTTCTGGGCCACATTTTAAATTGCAGACACACCTTGGATTGTGTGGTGCTTTGTGGTAAATGTATAAAGAGTCTGAAGGTGGAATGTGTTTGTTCAATGGGAGAAAATAAGGTGCGTTTTTGTGGGCACATTTATCCAAAAATGTGGTCCTTTGGCCTGGGTTTATGTTACCAAATTACTTCCTTGTTTGACTGCTGCTATGGTGAAATCTATTGATCCAGATGCAGCTCCTTATGGTCCATTATTATCTGGGAGAGTCAAGGCCATAAATTGTCTTTTCTCAAAGTAGTTATTAGCACATCCGGGCCAATTAGTACTGCTTTGAGGTTGCAAGAAAATCCTATTCATGCCTGGGGCTAGGGCTGGAAATCCTGTGGATTAGTTTGTCCCATTGGTGGGGTCTATCAGCCACTATACATTAGTGACCTCACCAGAGGTAGGACCACTGCTTTCATTGGCTGCGGCATCTTTGGCTTTTCTGGAGGGCCTGGACTGTTTGGGGTCTCCAACTGTATATGGGGATGGCTTAGTCACTGCAGCAAGTTTAGTCTGAGCCTTGCGTCTTGGTCTGCCACCCTCCTGTTCAGAGGCCGCTTGATCCTGATTGACTGAGTCTGGATGCTGTGCATGTAGCATATTATCTTGGGCTGCCGCAATAGGGGGCAAGCCAATGAAACTTGGGCTGGATTTTTCATTGGCTCCTTCATTTCTGGGCATTAAGAGACTGGGTTACTTGCACATGCTTTTGGGTAGTCTGAGGTGCCTATGAATGGTCAGAATCAGATACCACTATTATTGAGACTGAGGCTGGGGTTGGGCCTTTGCATGAGCCTTTTTCTGGTGCAACATGATTGGCTTGACCACCTCATACTCAGCCATGGTGCCCCAGGCCAAGGCTACAAGAGCATTGGTATGGTCACCATATGGCTCAGTATTCTGGGGCTCCTTGGGGGTGTCTTGTTCTGTGGCCTGGACTCCTGCTATGATTGTAGGGCATAGAGCCTCTCTGTGGCCAAGAGCAGAGCATAGCGCGCAAATGGGCAGGGTTTGCTCTGAGAACACCTTGATCTTGCCACTCAAAGTACCATCTTTTTTCAGAATGGTTGCACAGCGTGGAATGGACAAAATTCTGCTTTTCACATATGGTTTTATCATAGCCATTGCCTTTGCTGTGGTCAGGTGCCCCATGTAGGGGTTTTTTAGCAGCTCAAACTGCACAATTTTCCCATACTTGGACAGTCCTTCCTTAAGCTGGGATTTCACCTCCTCTCTGGGCTGTTGCAACCAAGTTTCCAGACTTGCCTGCTAACGTATCTTACAATACACAGGGGGCGCTTGATGAGCTGCCCCTTGACATATCTAATGTTATGGATTAATCTGATGGCAATATTGAATGTCGGGTACTTCATCCTAATCAGGAGCACTACCAATTTGACTTGCTGATCCCCGCACAAGTTATTCCTTGGCTTCAAAACTTACATGGAACTTCCCATTATGCCACCCCCTTGTGGCCTTGTGGCTTTCCCCATATAGTATATTAATTTCAGTGTTCTACAATAAACAATACCTTATTCTTATTATTCTGTCCTTTCTATTGTACTGTTGCTTTCCCCAATTCCAAGTACTGAATCCTCATTGGTTTAGTTGCAACAGGGCATATCCAAAGGCAGGGCCTAAAATGACATGAAGAGTGTGGTGTCTTGGTTGAATCCGGTACAGGTGGTGGGCAGGACTATCTAGGTCTTCTTCCCCTTGGGATCAGTAATCTCAAGGGTGAAGATCTCTTCCATTGCCTGATCTGCATCTTACTTGCAGAGGAAGATAAGATAAAAGAAGTCCTTTAGAGGGCTCTGGTGAAGAGACATAGCCTTGGGATACGCTATGGCAATAGCTTTGGCCGCCTCATGGAACTTGGTGGGGTCGCCTCCAAAGTTGACTCTTATCTCTGTGACAGAAATTGCGGGATAGTATGAAGCCGTTTCTAAGTGATGGGGAATTACCACCCAAATCCACATAGAATTAATGATTAACCACTAATGTGGCTTCAAATATCTTTTTTAAAATTTCCAATTGTAATACCAGGATTAAGCAGAACAATTAATCCTAACCAAAGTAGCCCAAGATAAATGGCCTGAGACAACATCAACAAATCTTCAGAGTAAAATTCTGGACATTGAGATGCAACACAATTTTCAGGTTCAAAGACAGGGGGGACCACTCCAAGATTGGCAGGCATTGAATTAACATTGGGAGGTGCTGACAACAAAGTTCCAACTGCAGGGCCCCATCTTCCAGTAATGATCCAGCTCAGAATCAGATTGTAGGGAATGTAGTGTAACAATCCAACTACAGGATGCATTTTCAAAAGTAAATTAAACCAAGGGATATTTGATTTTTATTGACTAAATTGTTGGGAGGACTCAACTCTTAGAGTTGAAACAGTGAAAATTATTCAATATATATCAAAATTTGACTATCAATACCACCTGGATCCTGGGCTCCTATTCCTTCTACATTTTCAAGTGAGTATCTGGTCCAGGTTTCAAAGAACTCTTAAGTGACCAATTTTAGACAACCATGCTGATTAATAAGCTCATACCAAGTAACCCTCAAATTACGTCAATTTATCAATGACAATTTGCAAGGGAGAATTGGTTTCAGATGGCAGAATGGAGCAGCTGTAACCCATTTTCAATTAATCATTTGATTTAAATCTGTCAATTTGGTCAATTTTGTGAAGGGTTTGCTGGCTTTTTGAGCCTTTCTACTTGGCCAGATTATTGCTGGCACAATGAAACCTACCTTGACAATCCCATGGGGTACAGAGGACTTAGGGAGGGCTCTAGTGATGTCTTGGAACCATTGTTCAGAGGTCACAAACTTGAGCCAACCTTCTGATGGCACAAAGGACCCCTTCTTGGTGGATCTGGCAAAGTACACCAGCTGGTCCTTGACGGTGTGCTTCTGACTCTGGACCACCTTGGTCCAGGATCTGGTGTTGTTATTGGACATACCTTTCTTTTTAATAAAAGCCTTGTTTAAACTCAGACTCTTATGAACTTATCACTTACTTTTAAATTCTCAATTACAAAAAGTGGGATTGAGCTGATCAAAAAAGGTATCATCCCAAAGTTATTACTCTACATTCAAAAGATCTAAATTGTGTACAGAACACAGTTTTTGGTATGTCTTTTTCTTTTACTTCAACTCAATTATACCCTGAGGTGAGGTCAATTTTGGAGAAAGATTTGGCTCCAGAGAGTTTTGCAAACAGATCCTCTATGAGTGGGAGGGGATATTTATTCTTTATTGCTCTTGCATTGAGAGCTCTATAGTCTGTTACTAGACGTAGTGAACCTTCTTTTTTTCTTTACAAAGAACACTGCCCCCCACAGGGATTCAGACAGGCAAATGAATCCTTTGGCTAGGTTGCCCTCAATATGGGTCTTGAGGGTTTGGGTCTCCATGGGAGAGAGACTGTAGAGAGTGTCAGGTTTAGGCATGGCTTTGCATAGGTTGATGCCATGTTTGACCTCCTGTTTGGGCAGGGTAACTCTGTGAGCCCTCCTTGAATAGATAAGCATATTTTTTAGGAGTGCTGCAAGTTCTGGGCATTGTATTTTTTTGTTTGTATGTTATTAAATTTAGTATAACTCATTATTTGGAGGGTACTTTCTTTGATTAGACGTTCTGAGTTGTTTTGATTTATTACTTGTACAAATACTGTGTCTCTTAGGATGATATTGTTGGATTTGTTGAGGATATTAAAATTGACTCTATTGTGTTTGACAGTCATGGTTTTTGTTTTCCAACATACGCTGGGGTTCACTCAGGTAAACCATTCCATGCCTGCTATGATGTTGTAGTTCATGTTGTTCATGACAAGTCCTTTGATAGACGTTTGTATGCCTTGGAGGTCTATTCTGAAGGGAGTTGTTTTGCCTTCAAGTAGAACCTTTGATTTATCTGCCATCCTGGCGTATTTGAAGTTGGATTTAAAAACTGGTATTTTTTCTTGGTTACAAATGGTTTGCTAAAAATGGGCTGTTGTGCACCAGAGTTAAATAAAATTTTAGGTGTATGAGCTTTATAAGGGCATGGGTAGACAAGAAGTTGTAGCAATCTTTAAATTTTAAGTTCATAAAAATGAAGGATTGCAGGACACATGGGATATGGGTAGCAAAGTTTGTGCCTTGGTACAGTTTCTTGTTATATTGGGGGGAGACAGGGGCACTTAAGCCTGTTCCCCCTCCTCTTTTCCCTGTTCCTCTGTTTTGAGACCTTTGAGGTCAGATAATTTGGGGTTAGATTCATAGTGAGTTGCTGTTTCAGTGTTGTTAACTTCAGTGATGTCCTCCTTCTTAGGACAGGAGCTGTCTGGGCTCTGGCTGCAATTACCACTGTTACAATTGGAGTTGCTGTTGCTATGATTGGTGTTTTGGCATTTGTTGCCATTGGAGTTTTCTCTGCCATTGTTGTTTTAGGAGCGGTTGCTGTTGCATGAAGCATATTCCATGTTTGTGCATTTTTCTGCACGCTTGGCTTCTGCAATGAGCACAGGCATGAAGGTATTGGCCTCTGAACAGATGAGAGCACAACAGAGGGTTTCATTCTGTTGATGAATCATGCTCTAGTTTGCACATTGTCAGCTTGAGCTGGGGTTTGGATTTTGTGGTGTATTTCCTCAAATTCATTGGCATAAGCTGTAATGATGGTCTTCTGAGGAAGATTGCTGTGCTGTATTGCAATGTCTTGGAGGGGTTGGTGATACAGAAGTTGTGAGTAATGTCTTCTTTGAACTCTTCCCAGTTGTCAAGCTGGTTGTTAGTTTGTGAACCACCCAGGTGGCAAACCAGTTAGCTGCGGCCTTGTACAGGCGCTTGCTGTCTCCTGGACCCATTTTTTTGTGGGGGGTGAGGCTTGCGCAGAGTTTAGCAGCTGAGTGGTCTAGTCAGTTGATAAGGTTTCCTTTTTTTTATCAAAGAACTTGTCAATACTAATGTATTTGAATGTTGGTGATTTTGCCTGTGGTAGGTGGTTATGTTAGTTTGTGGTTGGAGAGAGCAACTGTATTTAATTATCTTGGTACATAAATTGGGCATGACCAGTCCTTTGGTTACAGTTCATCTACTAGGTATATCTTAGTTGATATTGTGAGTGCAGAAGTGCGTCTTCCAGGTATCCTGAGATGTGGCCTGGTTGAGTACATGAGCAAATGTGGGCGGGTTTTGGTTAGTCATTTTCTCTTTCATGGGCGTTCTCAAAAATCCATAGCTGCTACCAGTGATGAGTAGTGCCTTTTGGGGAAGCTCAAAATATGGAATTGAGAAAGAAGAGAAGTATATTTTATTGGATAATACTTTAGAATTATATAGCTTTAGCTGTGGCAGAGAATTAGTTGGATCAAACCTAGGGGTTGGTCATGTGCAGGATGGGTTCAAGTTGCTGGATACTTGGACAGAAATTTGATATTGCTTGGCTGCCATTTCCAGTATGTCAAACTATATATTGAAAGGGCAACAAATTGGGCAATGACTGAATGTTAAGTGTGTTGATAGTAGCCAGAATCTTTTACATCCAGATCCTCAACAATAGCATATAATTCATGCCTCTGCTAATTGCCCATCATCATGTAAAAAGAATACCTCATCATTATTGAAAATCTCCAACTCTTCTGTCAAGACTAACTCTCCTTGGACCATGGAAGATTTATTATGTGGGAATAGAGCACAGTGTTTACCACATATGTACTTTACTAAATGGTTTCAGTCAGGGATGAGCTTCAGTTTTTCATTACTTAGGTGTGTGATGGCCTTAACTGCCAGATCAGAAGCCTTGACGTCTTTGGATACTGGAACCATTTGATAGAGGTACCACTTTAGAAGCTTTTCAATAAGATTGATTGGAGCAGTGCATGTTTGCTCTCCTTTTTCTCTAGTGACTTTATCCCATCATTCTGTGTTGATCCTGGCAGTGCAGCTTCTATCTTCTCACACATAATGATTGCTTCTTCCTGCTCTCTTATTATTGTTTCAATTGAAAACATAGCCATCACAGACTAAACTTACACCTCCTTTGACAGACATTGGGGGGAACTGAGGAAACTTCTTTGGGAGCTTAAACTCTCCTTTGATGTTACATATATTATGAACCTTTAGGGGATCCTATGGGCCAATTGGTGCTTGATGATAGTCAGAAAGGTAATCATCATGATCTTCTTTATTGATACTTGGTGAGGAGGATGGAGGTGCAGATTTTTTGGGCGGTGGAGGGGAGTTATCTGGAGTTGGATTCTTGCGCTTCTTAGAATGGGATGAGCTTGATTCCTTGGGGCTTGATTCCTTTGAGCTTGATTCATCTGGGCTTGGCTGGGGTTCTAAACTCTTGGGTATTTTCTTTCTTCCTTGCTTGCTTAGTGGAGCCTCATCTCCTTCTGATTGATACCAGTTTAGAGAAAAAGAGAGGTAAGGGAAGGGCTCTTTGCTTTCAGGGTCTGGGGTCTTCTCCTTTGTCTTCTGTTTCTTTGAGGGCTCTTTGGCTGGTTTTTGTTGGGGTAGGGACTTTGGGCAATTCAAGAGGCTCTGGACGCTTTCTTAGTTGACTTGGGGTTCTTTTGTGGCTTCTTGGAAGATTTGTCCTACAATAATTATAATAGAGTTCATAAAGTAATAATAATCATGTGAAACAAGAATGAAGTTAAATTTAATCCCTTGTTATATTTTTTATTATTAAGTAAATAGTTTATAGAAGTATGGAAAGTAATATTAGAGCTAGTTTATTAGTAAAGAATAGAAAAAACCCAAGTTTAAATAAAAAGTTGACTTTCTGGTAGTCACAATAGTAAAAAATATTTAATTTAGTTTTTTAACATAAAAAACGCTTTAATTTTGACTGTCGGCATACTGACAGTCAGAATTAAACTAGAGAAACACTATGTAAATCCCTTATAAAACTTGGTTAATATTTTCTGGAGTTGTTTTTTTAAGGCCAAAATTGATTATTTTTAAATTTAAAATATTCAAAGATTTGCATATGTCCTTATGAAAAATAAATAATAGGGATTATAGAGGGAAGTCTAAAGTACAGCCCTGAGTGATTTGGCCTGAATTATCATACCATTGTATCTGTGCTTTTTGTTAAGCAGCAGTGTTTTACTAATAAACCTGTGAAGGTGTTGACATGGAGGCAGTCAGAGTTATTTTATAGGTCCTTTCCTATTAAATCTTTCTAAAATTATGTCACTTTGTTTGCTTGGTCAAACCCCTTTGTTGCAATTTAAGTGATACATCAGTTTGATACAAAGTTGAATTATAAATACATATATAAATTCTAGTTTTAATAAATGCGTTTTGGCTTAAGTGGTCTTCCAGAAATAAGCTATAGTTTATCCAGTGAGTTTAAAATAACAGTAAATATCTAAATAATACAAAGAACACTATGAAAGTTGGCATATATCTTTGTTCAATGCTTATCTTAATAAATATTTAATAAAACAGTAGTATAAAATATAAAACATAGTTATTTTTAGAATATTGTATATTTTATTAAGAAATTTATGGATTCTTATTTGGGGTCAACTTCCAGATATTACTTACTGAAATTGACAGTAATGTAAAAGTACAAAGAAACTTGATAGGACACATCATTTCAAAAACAGCATCTCAAAAAACGCTATCTCAATTATGCTATCTCAATTTTATAGTGAAAACACCATTTCAATTTACGGCATTGCGACTAAGAAAACAAGCTTTAAATTTTAGAGTTTTTTGAACTCCAAAAAAAACCCAAATAATTCTCAAAAAATATTTCTAGGCTTAAAAAAGCCTCAGAATTTCATTCTTCAATAAAAAAATGGGGTCAATTAGTAGCAACATAGTTGCGTAAAGCTCAAAAGTTAAAATATACCCAAAAACAACTATTTTTATCTATTATAACTATAAACTATACTTTAAAATAAGCATATAATTGTACCAAATACCAAATAAAATTAAAATAATGATAAAAGTAAAGGAAATAAGAGAGAAGATTGAGTGGTGTTTACAGAAAATGGCTCAAACATTGGTAGAAAGAGCAACTGAGATAGCTTGGAGATGCTCAAGCTTTCTATCCTTAGGATAGTAGGCAAGGACCACTTTGCTGATTTCTTTACAACCTTAGTCTGCTTAGGGGGATCACCCTTGGTCTTCATACCAGTCTTAAAGAGGCAGGCAGAGATGGCCTGCTGGGTTTTTAAATGCACCATTGATTTGTTGAATCTGGGCTTATGAACCCTGACCCTTGTAGCAAACTGGCTATACCACCCTTCAAGGGAAGAGGTGGTCTTGATCAGGCCATCTTTTACCTTCTTGAAGCAGTTCCAGATGATTGAGTCACCGCCCTTTCTGATGTGATGTGCTCCTTGAAACACTCCAACCCACTGAATTTCATAATACTCTATGAATGGAGAAAAGGCTGCCTGGTTGGCAAGGATATAAGGATGGTGGTGGAGGGCGTCATAAAAGGCATTTGTCTCCTCCTTTCTCACAAAGGCAAGGGCAAGGGCAGCAAAGCAATTTAAAAAGTCCTTGGCCTCTTTAGTGCCTTCAGAGTTGACCAGCTTATGAAGTTCAGAGCATTTTTGGAGGCGGCAGCAGAGTGCCTGCCAGAAGTGGATGTAGCATCCCTGAGGGGAGCTCTTGAGTACTCAAATGAAGACATTTGCCTGAGCCTGTTCAAAATCCACTGCCAGATATTTGTGATAGGGAAGGCTTTCTGGCTGCTTCCTGGTGGGGGTGGCTTCCTCTGACTGGGCTTCTTCTTTCACCCTCTGATCTCCTTGGGCTCCTCTTCAATGGTTGGGAGGATTTCATCCAACTTAGCCCTCAAAATTGTGAGTGCACAGACATATGTTTCCTGCTTCTTGTTGGGAAGGAAAAAGAAGACCAGGGGAAGAACTAGATTACCAACCTGCCCATGGATATTCCAAAGCTGGCTGAAGAGCTTTGGGAAGGTTGGGAAAGAGCCATCTGCAAGCCAGGTCTTGCATTTCAACAGGTTGTGCAGATCCTGTGAGGTGACAAAGCAAATAATGCGCTCAGGGGCATGTTGACCATTGTTGTGAAGAAGGAATCTCTCCTCATGGCGAGATAGTTTTTGTTCCTTGGTAAGGATCAATTGGTCAATGGAGCTTGCACTATTGCCTTCAGTGCTCAGAGCATATCACTGATAAGTGAGATATCTCTGTAATTTTGAGGCACCACCAACAGTGGCAAGTTGGGTATCATTTAAATTGAGGAGGGCATCATTGACAACCTCAATGGCAGTTTGATACTTGGTGGCTGGGATCACCTAGCAAAGAAACCAGCGGATAAGTTGGTAAAGGGGATCAAAAGGCTCAGTGCAGTCATGGTTGACAGTTAGGACTTTAAATCTAGTGAACCCATAAGTGGTAAGCCTTGCTGGGCACCCAACATTATCACATTTATAGTGATGTTGGCAGATGGGTTTCTTCTCATCATTACATCTGAAGCTGTAGCCCTTGTAGACAAAGCTGGCATCTCCTTTCTTTGGCATGATGGGTAGCTGGCTGGATAAGTGGCAGGCGCAGCAAAGGTGCCATTTTGATTGCATATATTATGGATGGTATTAAGATCCCAGAGCTCAATTTGGTCATCTGCAGGAGCACCAGGCTCAGGCTCCTGCTCCTCTTCCTAGTCAGGCTCTGAGGTGGGATCAGAGTGGCAATTTAAGTTGAATAACTTCTCTTGGGGGTCTGAGGGGGAGTACACAAATGGAGAGTGGGGAGGGGTAGGACTGTTTCCCTCAGGCTCAGGTGATGGTTTTGGGTCTTATGGGAGCTTTGGACTTAGAAGACTGCTTATTTGGGGTAGTCTTGACCTTTTTGGCCTTTGGAGGAGTGATCTTGGACTTCAAGGCCTTGGGCGCAGCTTTGATAGTTGACTTGGGAGGCATCTAAAAGTGAATTAATTTAAAAATATGAGCAATTTGGTGGTTGTTTTTAAAGAGAAAAATGAGAATGTTTTTAATATAAAAAGTAGTAATTTTTTGCAAAGAATTGTAGAGAAGATCTAATATATATAATATTAAAATTTCAATGTTTTTGTTTTGTAAAAATAAAATTTTTATTAGTAACACAAGTATGCAAAACTTTAAGTTTTGACTGAAAATTTGCAGTCAAAATGGCGTTTTCAAAGTGACATAATTGAGGTGCTGTAGCTCAAAAACATAGTGTTTTTGACCATTTTTATATTAAAATAACAAATTTCCAGTGGAACTACCTCAACCTGGCCAAAGAGTAAAACTTGAATATTTAAAAATCTAGCTTATACAAATGGGGTTAAAAAGTACCCAGTTGTTTAGAGAAGACCAAAAAAAATTTATTTGCAAAGTTTCAGGCAATTTCTTACATTTTTTATTAATACGGTAATTGTCATGAATATGTACTTTTGAAAAGTGGAAAGCAAGAATTGCAGTGGGGGGATCAATATAGCGTAGCTTGGTATCATATGTAATTTCCCCTTATTTTCCCCTATTCATTGTGAGCATTGAATCAATTGGGTGATATGAAACTTGGTGGAATTTGAAGTGATGTAAATCAAAATGGTGTAATCACTCCCTTCCATATTAAAATCACTATTAAAATATTTTGTTAAGAGATCCCTTATCAATGTATCCATGTATAATAAAGTTATAAATTGCATATAACAAAACTGGGTTTTTTTACCCAGCAATGATAATCACTATAAGGACTACCATAGTGGCATCTTTTTAGGTTGTTCTTAGTATAAGTGTCTTAGATTAATACTATAGGAACATCTTCTGACACTATACAACAGGATTTATTTTAGTTCAGGTATAAGCTTATTTTAGTTAAAGATAAATAGTGTGATTTGAAATGAGGCAAAGTCAAGATGGCGTAAACATGCCCCACACTAAGTGATTTCATAGGTAAATAAAGTTAGCAAAATAAGATTTAATTAATCTGACTCAAAGTGACAGAATCAAGATGGCATACTTTTGAGATGCTGCATTATAAGAGTATATGTAAATTTTAACTATTTTATTTTTTATTTTCATTTTTTATGATTAAAATCACTAACGCAAAAAACACCATCTCAAATAAAATTAAGTGGCGTAAATCAAAGTGTGTTTTCAAAATGGCGTGTCCTACCAGAAACTTACCTTTTCATAGTAAATTATATTAGTTTTTGGCTTAAAAATAAGCCTTTGTTTAAATGGTGTTGACAGGCTTCTGGTTCCTTTTTAATTTTGCAATTCTGACTTAATGGTTTGCTATGAAAAATTAGCTTAGTTTTGAAAATGCCCAGTTCTGGCAGATAAATACTAAAATAATGTTGACTTACTGAATGAGTTAATTCTGGCAGTTGCCAACTTCACCAATGGATACAAGTACCGCCACATCCTTGGCAAATTGCTCAGCTCCTGGGATAGCTCAAACTCCACCCACAGGGTTTTCTTTGCAACTGCCGTAATCAACTCATTCTGCAAGTTGACTTACTGAATGTCAACAATTTATTGACATTCAGTAAGTTAACCTTATTTTAGTATTTACCTGCTGGAATTGGGAATTTCCAAAACTAAGCTAATTTTTTATAGTGAATTATTAAGTTTAAATTGCAAAATTAAAAAGGAGCAGGCATAATGTTGACACCATTTAAACAAAGGCTTATTTTTAAGCCAAAAACTAATATAATTTACTATGAAAAGGTAAGTTTCTTTGTACTTTTACATTACTGTCAATTTCAGTAAGTAATATCTGGAAGTTGACCCCAAATAAGAATCCATAAATTTCTTAATAAAATATACAATATTCTAAAAATAACTATGTTTTATATTTTATACTACTGTTTTATTAAATATGTATTAAGATAAGCATTGAACAAAGATATTGCCAACTTTCATAGTGTTCTTTGTATTATTTAGATATTTACTGTTATTTTAAACTCACTGGATAAACTATAGCTTATTTCTGGAAGACCACTTAAGCCAAAACGCATTTATTAAAACTAGAATTTATATATGTATTTATAATTCAACTTTGTATCAAACTGATGTATCACTTAAATTGCAACAAAGGGGTTTGACCAAGCAAACAAAGTGACATAATTTTAGAAAGATTTAATAGGAAAGGACCTATAAAATAACTCTGACTGCCTCCATGTCAACACCTTCACAGGTTTATTAGTAAAACACTGCTGCTTAACAAAAAGCACAGATACAATGGTATGATAATTCAGGCCAAATCACTCAGGGCTGTACTTTAGACTTCCCTCTATAATCCCTATTATTTATTTTTCATAAGGACATATGCAAATCTTTGAATATTTTAAATTTAAAAATAATCAATTTTGGCCTTAAAAAAACAACTCCAGAAAATATTAACCAAGTTTTATAAGGGATTTACATAGTGTTTCTCTAGTTTAATTCTGACTGTCAGTATGCCGACAGTCAAAATTAAAGCGTTTTTTATGTTAAAAAACTAAATTAAATATTTTTTACTATTGTGACTACCAGAAAGTCAACTTTTTATTTAAACTTGGGTTTTTTCTATTCTTTACTAATAAACTAGCTCTAATATTACTTTCCATACTTCTATAAACTATTTACTTAATAATAAAAAATATAACAAGGGATTAAATTTAACTTCATTCTTGTTTCACATGATTATTATTACTTTATGAACTCTATTATAATTATTGTAGGACAAATCTTCCAAGAAGCCACAAAAGAACCCCAAGTCAACTAAGAAAGCGTCCAGAGCCTCTTGAATTGCCCAAAGTCCCTACCCCAACAAAAACCAGCCAAAGAGCCCTCAAAGAAACAGAAGACAAAGGAGAAGACCCCAGACCCTGAAAGCAAAGAGCCCTTCCCTTACCTCTCTTTTTCTCTAAACTGGTATCAATCAGAAGGAGATGAGGCTCCACTAAGCAAGCAAGGAAGAAAGAAAATACCCAAGAGTTTAGAACCCCAGCCAAGCCCAGATGAATCAAGCTCAAAGGAATCAAGCCCCAAGGAATCAAGCTCATCCCATTCTAAGAAGCGCAAGAATCCAACTCCAGATAACTCCCCTCCACCGCCCAAAAAATCTGCACCTCCATCCTCCTCACCAAGTATCAATAAAGAAGATCATGATGATTACCTTTCTGACTATCATCAAGCACCAATTGGCCCATAGGATCCCCTAAAGGTTCATAATATATGTAACATCAAAGGAGAGTTTAAGCTCCCAAAGAAGTTTCCTCAGTTCCCCCCAATGTCTGTCAAAGGAGGTGTAAGTTTAGTCTGTGATGGCTATGTTTTCAATTGAAACAATAATAAGAGAGCAGGAAGAAGCAATCATTATGTGTGAGAAGATAGAAGCTGCACTGCCAGGATCAACACAGAATGATGGGATAAAGTCACTAGAGAAAAATAAGAGCACACATGCAATGCTTTTATCAATCATATTAAAAAGCTACTAAAGTGGTACCTCTATCAAATGGTTCTAGTATCCAAAGACGTCAAGGCTTCTGATCTGGCAGTTAAGGCCACCACACACCTAAATAATGAAAACCTGAAGCTAATCCCTGACCGTGACCAGTTAGTAAAGTACATATGTGGCAAACATTGTGCTCTATTCCCCCATAAGGAATCTGACATGGTCCAAGGAGAGTAAGTCTTGACAGAGGAGTTGAAGATGTTCAATAATGATGAGGTATTCTTTTTACATTATGATGGGCAATTAGCAGAGGCAAGAATTATATGCTATGCTACACAACAGAACCTGGAGCAGTTAATAGATTTGGAGGCCTGGTTATGTGACCTTACCTTTGCAGTATACTCCTGCCTTTTTTATCAACTATGAGTTGTACATTCCCTTATTGAAGGCAAGGTGCTACCATTTGCCTACTTTATGCTTCCTGGGCAACAGAAGAGATCTACACAAGGGCCTTTAAAATTCTTCAGGAGGACATCAAAGCCCTACCCAGTATTAAAAAGAGCCCCCTCTGGTCATAATACTAGAGCCAATCCAGATGATGTTGAAAAGGATGAAGCCACCCTTTCTGCAGAACAAGAAGCTCATGATAAAGCACTTAGCCCATCAATATAATCATGGAATATGAATTTCCTAGCATAATGCTTTTGTAAATACCTTTGATGGAGTGGTCCAGGGGTGTTTTTTCCATTATTGACAGGCTGTCAACAGGCAACTAAAGGGTATACCTGAGCTCAGCAAGTTCCACTGTCTAGATACATCAGGAAAGTGCAAATTCTTAATTCAGCAGTTTGTAGCACTAGCCTTTGTAAAGACAGAGCATGCTGTACAAGCCTTTGA
Organism: Entomophthora muscae; assembly: GCA_014839935.2. NCBI lineage: Eukaryota > Fungi > Entomophthoromycota > Entomophthoromycetes > Entomophthorales > Entomophthoraceae > Entomophthora > Entomophthora muscae. Next base: position 291,836 of record QTSX02006471.1, on the reverse strand, counting down.
CCTCCTATTCCAGGATCTATAGCCAAGAATGATTAGGATGTCTTCTACCCTTTCATTGTTTATTATGAACCACAGTGGATTAGACGTAAGGTCACTAAGCACCAGAGCAAGCCCAGAGCCAAAGCCAACTGGAACTGCTAACAGGCAGTTCTTAAGGATGAGATGAAAACTACTTCATTTATAGAGGGCTGGCATAAGCATATCAAGCCTCCTTTGGAATCAAGCCCAGATACAACACCTTCTACAAGCACCATAAAGTCCAACCTGGGAAGACTGCTGCATCCATCAGAGATATTGAGAACCGCCCATCCAAGAAGAAGAGAACCACCAAAGAGAAACAGTATCAAGAGAAGATCAAGGACGTTGTCAAGGCCAAATATAAGCTTTCAGAGATTGGGGAATACATCAAGAAGATTGCTACAGTTCTTAAGAGCAACCAGGTAATCACAGTCTAGCTTTTAATTAAATTTATTGAGTATTGCCTAATTTTTTATATAGCTCTTATATGTTCAGTATAATATTTTACATAAATAGTTATTCTAAATAAAATCATTGATAATTTATGATATTGTTTTTATAAAATCATTGATTTTTTATTGATAGTTTGATGCCTTAGACTGTATTACATGGCCTGTATTGGTATTTTACTAGTAAACTATATGTTTTTTGTAGTTTTCAATATAGAAAAACTTTACATTACTGTTTATGATTATTATATTTTCCTAAAATATACAAATTCTTATGTAGTACCTTTTTATATATTGGATTTTTCTATCTTTATAAGTGGAAAAAATATTTTATAGTAAAGATAGCTAATTTCATGGTGAATTATATTTGATTTGGGTTTTTCTTATATTTTTAGATAGCTTTGCATTATTTAGTTTTTGGATTCTACATTATCATATTACCCTAAAAAGTATCTTGAAGCTTAATTTTTATTAAGTAAAATGTTCATGAAACAGGTTTCTGCTTATTAAAAAAGTATCAACATTTAGTAGTCTGAATGAGTAAAAACTTAATTCTGACTTTCCAATGCTGTTGAGATTTAAATTATTTTTAATTTTGATTCTTGACATATAGTAACTTGATTTGCAGAATGAGTTGATTCTGGCAGTTGCCGGTTTTCTTGACGCACCAGATCAAGGGTAGCTCTGTTGCCCTCAAGGCCATCCAAGGACAAAGGCACTAGGCCTCTGTGTACCCAGATGGTCAAGTTGACATCCATCTGGCTGATGTTGTGCTCTTTAATATTGGAGATACACTAGGGAGCGCCATCCTCAGGCTTTCAACAATCTCCATATTGGAGTCCTTGACCATGATTCTCTCTTTGGTTGACAGATGGTGGCTGACTTGTTTGCCCAAATTATCTTCCATGTGAACATGGGCAACCAATCTCGTAAGGAAAAGCGCCTCCCACCTTGTATCACAGCCATCTACCAGCCAATCAAAGCAATCACTGTATATAGAATATGACAAGCAGTATATGGCAGCCATCACAATAAATCCTCCTGCCTCTACCACCACCCCCAACCTTCCAGACCCACCCACCTAATCCCAGACCCCCCAGGCCAGCACTGCCTCTATGTCTTCCTTCCTGTGTTATTCTTCCTACTAGGCATCACTCTTCCCTGTCCCCCAATAAACTCCCTGTTGCCAAACATTTTCTATTTATATTATTTTTATCCTGATTTTCAATTTTTTTCTTTGTTTATAACTTGATTTTATTCTTTATGTTCAGCTTATTTCTATAAAATTGTATATTTACTATGCTGTGTATCTAGATCCAGAACACAGTTATTTTTAGTACCCAAACACAGCCCCTTGTGAAAATATTAGCAACAATTTTGTGATCAGCTAAATTTAAATTAGACAATATCTAAGTTTATTGTGTTTAGATAAAGTTGTTGCTAATTGAAATTTAAAACCTTAATGATAAGCTTTAAGCCAATCAGGAGCCAAGTGATAAAGTGATTGTTGTGACATAAAGGTCATTCAATAAAGCTTTGATGCATGTGCTCTAATTAGTCTGATTGGCTGGATGTTTTACCATTGAGCGCCACTGCTGCTGTGGCAAGTTGATTGTGGACTAAGCCCAATCAGCTGCTAAGTTAGCACTAGTCCACCAAAACTTACCACAGCAGCAATAGCGCTCAATGGCAAAACATCCAGCCAATCAGATTAATTAGCGCACATGCATCAAAGAATTATTGAATGACCTTTATGTCACAACAATCACTTTCTCACTTGGCTCCTGATAGGCTTAAACTTTATCATTAAGGTTTTGAATTTGGATCAGCAGCAACTTTATCTAAACACATTAAACTTATAATTGTCTAATTTAAATTTAGCTGATGTAACCGTACAACAGTCACTATTGAGTATTTAGCCAAATAAATGCTCTGAAATATAAAGTTATCTCTGTTTTTCTGATTATTGCATGTAGATAGGTTGGATTGGAAGTCTAAAGGTAAAGATTCCTTAAAACTGGATATCTAGGTTCAATAAAAGAACAGAAGGCAAGATTGGCTGAGTCAATCTGGGAGACGGGATGTCTCAAAAACGGTTTAATTACTCGGGAATATTAATTAATAAATATACAAGAATATAATTAATGACAATTTAACTATATTGATTAAATTGCCTTGACTGTGTCAAGAAGTTTGGTTAAGATCAACCATAAGTAGCCCCCCAAATTTTGGGTTAAAAGCGCTGCCACGCCACTATCAATTTTTTTCAGGCGCTGGGGCACCGCCTGGGGAAGTTCCTGGGCGCCGCGGTTTGAGTTTCAAAGTGTTTTAATGGATTTTAAGGCAAAAAACTATTAAATGCAAAAGATAACTAAATAAAGGCAAGGATGCCTAGGAATTTAGGGTTGATCAGCGGGCTCCCAGTTGGAACACCAATAGCTGAGTTTTGGGATGTTTAATCCACAAGCTTTTGGTGCCAGGAGCTGAGGAAGCTCCATGCTGAATTGGTACATTGGGTTGGATGAATTCAGGTGATTTCTTCCAATTGTAGGTTGATTCTCATAGGTTGAGAAATATTGGAGATCTTTTAGATAAAGATCTAGGTTTGGATGACTCAAATGTCATAGATCAAGTGAGATGAATCATAGGTTGATTCAGGAACCAGAGGGGTTTTCAGCCAAATATGCCCCAAATGGTATATAAGCAAAAACAGTTAAACTTTAATAAAGATATATTGTCAATTTTGACGCTTTCCCCTCAACTACCTTTTCAATTATTATGTCTGCTTTGTTAAATTTTGAAAGGGCCAAATTTGGAGTACTTTGTGTGGAAACCACTGTTGCCAGGAAACTGGGTTCTACAAGTTTGTTGGAGGAAGCTTGGACAAGCTTAGAGGTCATCAAGACTGTGCCTGAGAAGTCCTTGTTGGAAGTAAAGGCTGCGTTCAAAGAGGTATACTCCAATAATTTTGCAAAAGAAGGGACTCCTGCCCAAGGAAACCAAATCTATGTGTGGGATTCCTGGAACCTGTTAGTAGGATGGGACAGAATCTTACAACAAGTGAAAGCAAAGGCAAATTGTGAAATTGAGGCTTTAAGGGCAAGGGAGGAAAAGAGCATTGAGATCATGGCCTGTTGGCGGGATGATAACAAAGTGTTGTCCCATAAAATTGCCTCTCTGGAGACAAAGCTCTTTGAAGCTTTGTTAAAGGAAGGTAATGGCAATAAGAGTCAAGGGCAGGATAATAGCGGGATGGACTGGTTGGACCTGGATCCACCACAGCTGATCACCAAATTGTTGTTAATATTTTCACAAGGGGCTGGTTAAAGTGCAAAAAATAATATGACAATTAAGGAAACAATACCAGCACAAAGTAAACAACACATATTGAGATAAGCGTAAAACATATACACAATGGGTAAAAAGATAGGATAATGTAGTAAATGGAAAAACAAGCAGGAATAAATAAAGAGGCAATAGTATCAGAATAACACAGATTTTATTGGGGTAAAACTATAAAAACATATGTAAAGGTTAGTAAAAATCATATGAGAGAACTCAAAAAGCTTCTAAAGCTCCTTGACTCAGCAATTGCTGAGATTAAGGAAATTGACTGGAAGGTCAAAGCAAAAGTTAAGTCTGCCGTCCTTGAAGGGGACACAATTGACAAGGTGTCTGCAAAGGCCTTGATGGCCAAGATGCCTGAAACATCTGAGAAGATGATTGAGCGTCTTCTCAACGTTTTAAAACTCATATTTGTGGGACTTCAATTTAAGTCCTTTGCCCTTTCTACACCATCTTCTGGGTCAATGACCCTGAGATGTATGCACATCTCAAGCCAGCCAAGAAAACCAGAACAGAGGATACCAAATTGCAGAGCAATTGCTTTCACCAATAATAGCCAAGCCTTCCAAAGCCACTGGCAAGGAGGAAACTGCAGAAGGTAACCTAAAAATGAAAATTAATAAAAAAATCAATAATTCTTACCTTTTTAGAACAAATTGATGGCAAACTACGCCAGGTCCTGGTCCCCTTTGTCCCCACCATGTTTTATGGCAACTACATCAATCATGTGGCAAGGAGTTAGAATTGTCTCCTCCTGTTGTGTGCAAGCTGGAGGACTAAATTCAAGGTAACTTTCCAATGTTGCAGGAGGCATTGAATGGGCTTATCTATGGGGAAGGGGCATCCAAGTGGGCAGTTACTGCATACAAGAATGCCCAATTGATCCGCCTGGACCTGGTATCCCTCAGTGGAGTTTATTGTGTAAACTCCATTGAGCTTGTTTGGGACGTCCTGGAGAAGCTCCCATTCATAACATATCATAGATGGGCCAGGACCATGTGGCTGCTTGCTTCTGCTTCCTATTGAAGCATACAATCTCTTACCTCCTTGAGAACTTTGGATGTGCAGTAAGAAATCGACTGTTGTAGATGCAACAGCTGTAATGAAGACAAAAATCCTCTGTGTTGACTTTGGGTTGGCCTGGAGCGCCAATGAGACGGGGCTCCCTGCAGCCATGAAGCTGTACTTTGAAAAGACCAAGCACAAAAAGAAAATTAGTGCTGTGTAAAATAAATTCTGCAAGTTTACAGAAGCCTTTTCCCAACAAAGGCTTCATCTGGTTGTTTACCTGGGGTTCCTTTTCTACTTTAGGATGGGGGATAATGTTGAGGACATAGATGGGGTCCTCATTGGGATTGACAATACCAGGCTTTCCCTGGACAGGAAGAAGGTCCCCCGGGTTATAGCTTGGTCAATCATGTTATCCAGGATGTCCTGGCCCTGGATGGCATTTAAAGGTTTGCAGCCCCATCAGAAAAGATGCTCCTGCATTCACACCTGACCCTGCTTCCTTTTACAAGGTGTAACCATTGTCTATAATTTGGCAGTAGAGGTTGTGCGCCACCTCCATTGCCGGGTGGGTACATACCAAAGAACTCACTACAGATGCTCTTAATAAATTCTCTCTTCCAATAAATTTCATTACAATTTAGATTATTTTTATTATAATTAATTTTCAAGCAATTTTTTATTCCAGTGATTTATTACACAAAATAAATCTTAAAGCAGGTCTTTATACAGGAAATTAATATTTTTTAATAAAAATCACACATACCTTGATAGCTTTACCTTTTTATTCTTTTAGTTGCCTTTATATATTTACGGGCCAGTAGTGACATGGACTTATGTTTATAATACATTAATTTAAGCATTTGGGAAAACCCCCACAGAAGAGAAAAGAAAAAAATAAATTGCAATAATAAATTAAGCATCTGCATCAGTGGTCCTGTTATATGTGATGGCTGGTTTAGAAGCTTCTAAATATAATATGATAATCCATAAATCCAAAATAGTAAATTAAAGAATATAAAAAAGTTGGAAACTCTAAGCCTTTAAATGATTGGCTGTTTGGCAAGGCACGCAGAGATGAATGAATCAGTGTGGCCATAGAATTTGGCCACAGTCTCAGCTGAAAGGGTGTGGATCCCAGTCTGCAGCAAATGAAAGAGGTCTTAGGTTCCAGTTGGGGTCCTTTGCTTGACAACTTTATTGAGATACCCAAAGACCTCCTCAATGGTATTTAGGGAGGGCAGATAGGCAGGGAGGAAGAGAAGGCACAAATTGGACGTGAAAATTGCTGGGAGCCATTGTAATACCTATATCCATCATTGGAAATTCCTCAAGGATATCTGCCACCTTATGAAGGCCAGCATTATCCATCACAATGACATTAAGTGAATCCCAGTCTTGTGCGCCTCAGGTGCTCCTGGGTCAATTGGAGGAATGACAAGAAGGTACAGCTGTTGTGAGAACCCAAAGTCATTTGATACAGCTTGACCCCCTTTGAACTGAGGAGAGCCACCATTGAGTATGCTGTGGTGCAGACTGCAGCACGCTAAGCTACCCTGTCATTGAAGCCTTTTGGGACATAGTCATATACATTCCGCATATACAAGGTGAATGCTTATTTGTCAATGTAATAGAATTTGACTATCTCCTTGGCTTTAAGGGCAGTGTACGCCTCTGCGTAGTTTTTCTGGACGTCAATGTTGATTGGGCTGTTTCTATTGTAGGGTGATACCCCAAGTTTTTTCCACAAAAAGCGCAGACCCTTCACCAGATGGTAATAAAAGGAAATCAAAGCCTCAACCCCAAAAGTAGACTTGACTATTGCCTGTATATTTGCCGGTTCAAGATGGCAGTGTTGGGCTATCCACTGGCAGATTGCCCATTTATACTCCTTGGTGAGCATGGTGGATACGTGCAAGAATTTCTCCATGGAAAGAACTCAGCCAGTATCAATATATCTGTTGAATACCTTGCTGGCGTACTTGGGATCCTCTTCAACAAGGACTGCGGCCGCCTTGTAGTCACCAGATTCCTGCATGATCCAGAAAAGAATGATCCACTTTATGTCAGAAAAGCACTTCTGGGTGGGCTTTGCAGGAGTTGTTGAATCTAGATCCTGATTGCTGACTGGCGCTCAAGGCATAGGCACCTTGTTATAGGTGCTACAATCTTCTTTAGCGCCAGCTGTCCCTCCACAGTTCTACAAAACTCAGGCTTGCTGTTGTCTTCCTGGTTGTCATCACTGATGTAGGGCTCATAGCTGGTGTCAAGAATAGGTTTCACCTTCTCCATCATGGCTTCTGGGACTGCTTCTTGGCGGTAGACAGGGTCAAACACATACAAGGTAAGTTTGATCTTCTTGTATCTAACTTTTTTGGCAGTGGTAACCTTGGTGGGCTTCTGGGTCAGCTTGGGGACCCAAGGGTTGATTCTCTGCATCATAGAAGCTTGTGCTCTTTGACCTGATTGTGCCAGTACAACCTCGCTATTGATCTCTCCACCATCTCCTTACTGAATAGGCACTTGTGTTGCACTATCTCTGTTCTTTGACCTGCAGGGGAAACTGCAACTGCAGCGTACAACAGGTGCATCAATGCTATGTTGTTGTGTTCCTTTCATTTTAAGAATTTAATAAAATACTAATTGAAACTCAATTAAGTTACTCCCTGGTTTTAATATTTGCTTTTTATCTGAATATGGTTATTTAATTAGAATAACCCCACTCAATATCCCAATTATAGATTTTTATTTCTTAATTAGTTTTTTTGGGTTTACAACACCATTTTAGAATACCTGAAATGATTTCCACCCTTTTTCCCAGATTTTACACCAAATTAAGCACCTAACACAATTTTTTAAAATTTATGCTTCAGATTGCATGCCCTATTTTAAATACCTTGGTATCATTCTTGATTACATTTCATTGCACACAACATTTGAGTGGTTTTGCTTACATAGTGAGTTGCTATTGTGTTTTGTTTTTGGTTTGAGTTTTGACTCACCGCGCTTGGGTTTATTTTGCCACCAATTTACATAGTAAACATGTGGGCTGTTATTTTTCTTGATAGCCTAAGAGCCAGATTGATTATTTTATAACTTAATCAAATTATTAATATTCAAATTATTTAGAAAAGCTTAAAATATAATCAATTCCAAATCTTTAATTGATCTTGGGTATAGATGATTTTTTTGGAAATAATCCATCAATTTTAGAATTGAAAATTGCAACTTATAATATTACTGAAAATATCTTAAGTGCAACTACATACTAAAAGCTAAAAATATTTCTGATGAGTTGCATGGGGGATTAATAGCAGCCCAACACTATAAATTCTATTAACCTATCTTTGGATTATCATAAATATTCTTAGTTTGTTTCAGAAAAAAAGTTGTTGTTTTTGAAAGACTAATAACTCTATTTGAAATACACCTAGTAAACTGTACTACTTCATGAATTTGTTCCAATACACCACTGGCATCTTCTGATATTTTTGTTTCTCTGGTATCATCACATGATTTTAAATGATAATGTTGCAACTGAGCTTCCAGACTTGCCTGCTAATGTATTTTACAATACACAGGGGGCGCTTGATGAGTCGCCCCTTGACGTGTCTAACGTTATGGACTAATCTGTGGCAGTATCAAATGGCAGGTACTTCATCCTAATTAGGAGCGCTACCAATTTGACCTGCTGATCTCCACACAAGTTATTCCTTGCTCCAAACCTTACATGGAACCTCCCACTGTGCCACCCCCTTGTGGCCTTGTGGCTTTGCCCATATAGTATATTAATCACAATATTCTATAATAAACAATACCTTATTCTTATTATTCTGTCCTTTCTATTGGACTGTTGTCTTCTCCAATTACAGATACTGAATCCTCATTGGTTCAGTTGCAACAGTGGTAGCAGAAGTAGGCTAACAACCTATCTAAAAACAAAATTCCCCCTAAGAAAGGACGGAGTACGGGCTGTATGGCTATTCCCCACCAAGAGACCTTCCTGCCAATCCCAGAGGGGGACATCCCTGACAGGTACGTCATCTATCAAGACCATTTAGGACTCACCTGTGTGTACAATTGGCTCCGCCTTGGGCAGCATGACGCCAGCGTCACCCCGCCCAAGTCAGATCTTTCCCAGCACATGCTCAATCTTCAGCTCAAATCCTTCACTGGTGGCATAGAAGGGGCCAACATTGTCAGTTGGCTCCAATCTACCAAACCTGTCTTTGCATCTGTCAGGTCCCTGAGCTCATGTGGGTTGCCACTGCATCCGGTTGCCTGATGGGGCCTGCTGCTGTGTGGTTCACCAACTGGGCTAGCCAGGAACTTGACATTACCTGGGAAGCATTTCAAGACGCCGCCAAGTCCTGCTATAGCAAAACCTTCTCTCCCATTGTTGTGGGAACTCCTCTTATAGCAATCAAACAAACTGGTTCTGTTCCTGAGTCCTTGCCGCCTGGCAACAAGCCCTTGCTGCCGCCCCCAAAGCTGTGACCAACGGAAATGCAATGCTACTCACTCTCATCATCAATGAGCTAAAGCCCCATATTTGTAAGTGGGTCCCTGTAGGTCGCTGCACTTCCATCAACAACTGCTATAAGGCCATTGTGGAGGCTAACAACCAGGCCTCAATGGGCTTCTGCCGTACCAGTGACACCCCATCCCAACCACGTACCACGCCTGGCAATGGCCACAATCAAGTAGGCTGCCGCCAGCCCCGTCAGCAGGATAATGGGGCTAAACGTCCCTGTAAGGGGAGCTTCATATAGCGCAAATCAAGGATCAGAGAAAAGCCTGGGGGTTATAGCAACAAGAGGCCTTACAATCCCACCTGATCCATCCTCTCAATCCCTGCTTACAAAAAATCCCTGCAACTACAACCTTTGCGAGGTCAAAACCCTGAATGTCTTTCAAGTAACAGTGACAACCCCATGTTACAAGCAACTCACTCATCAAATAAAGTAACACTTGTCCTATCCCTTCTGTTTCCGTGGGAACATCCACAAATTACTGGTAGACACCGGGGCCAACCACACTATGGTGGATCAGGCATTTGCCAATTATCAACAATTAGACCAAGTGCCCAGCAGGTTCAAAGCAGTACAAGTAGCTGACTCCTGCAGAGTTGCCATCACCCACAAGACGGTACCCTTCTCTGTAAGAATGGGGAACATCCAGGTTAAGCTCTCTGGGCCAATCATGGTGGGGCTCAGCCACAACGTAATTGCTGGTCTCAACTGGCTTTGGCACAATTTCCCCTACATTGATTGGGATACCTCTGTCATCACCCTCAACAGAAATGGGGTGGGGTTCCAGATTTACCCTGTGGAAATGAGAAAGTTACTCCATGATACTGTGTTTGTCAGAATAGTGGAGACAGGCTTGTGCAATTTCAAGGGGAGGAAACTAGACTTTAACCAATTCTCAGTCAAAGTTATCTATGCAGAACCATCTGCAGTCCCTCCCTTGACCTCCTTGCCATCACCAGCGCTCTCTGCACTCCTTGAGGAATACAAGGATGTATTCAGTGAGACACTTGAACAACTACCTCCTCCCCGGGAGATCCAGCACGCTGTACAACTTCAAGGATTGTTACCTAAAGCACGACCATTATACTGTCTTACACCAAAGGAAGATGAAACCCTCTGCCAGCACCTTGTGGACGCGCTTGATAAGGGCTTCATTCACCCCTTGCTCTCTCCATACAGGGCGGCTGTCTTCTTTGTAGCTAAGAAGGACAGGTCCCTTTGCCTGGTCACAGACTACCGCGCCCTAAATGAGGTGATGGTCAAGAATAAGTACCCCCTACCGCTGATTAACGACCTGTTTGATACACTTGCAGGTGTGAAAGTCTTTAGCAAGATTGATCTCACTGCAGGGTACAACCAAGTCCGCATTGTACCAGGGGATGAGGCAAAAACTGCCTTCCGCACACGCTATGGGTTGTTTGAGTGTCGTGTCATGAACTTTGGAATGACCAACGCTCCTTCCACCTTCACCATGTTGATGAACAAAGCCTTTGAGGAACTGATTAGAAAGTGTGTGATTGTGTACCTTGAAGACGTTATTGTCTTTAGTCAGGATCAAATCATGCACCTCCAACACCTCTGTGCTGTCCTCGACACCCTTTGGAAAAATCAGCTAAAAGCTAAACCCTCCAAATGCAAGTTTCTCAAGTCAGAGCTTTTATTCCTTGTGCACACCATCTCTGCCCAGGGGATAAAGCCTGACCCTGCCAAAATCAAGGCAATCACCAGCCTGCTGCCCCCCACTGATGTGGGCTAGGTGCGGACATTCCTAGGCATGGTTGCCTACGTAGGCAAGTTCATCCCCAATTGTGGGGAACTAATTGCACCTCTCACTGAACTCCTCAATACCAAACAGCGCTTCCATTGGACCCCTGCCAGAGATTGAGCCGTTGAGACGTTGAAGCAAAGGCATACAACAGCACCAGTACTGCAGTTCCCCAATCAAAACTGATAGTACAAACTTGAGACTGATGCCTCTGATAGGGCCATAGGGGGCATGCTAAGGGTAGAAACTGACAATGGCCTCTTCCTCCCCATGGCATATAAATTCAGGAAACTTACCAACTTGGAACAACACTATCCCATTCATGATAAAGAATTAGGGTAATCATGCACTGTGTTGAGAAGTGGCGCTGTTACCTGGAAGGTGCTACCTTCCCACCCTGCGTTCTGACGGACCACAAGTCACTCCAGTACTTCAACACACAGTCCCACTTGACACGCCGCCAAGCAGGCTGGATTGAGTGTCTATCCCCTTACCAGTTGTGCATCAAGTACAAGCCTGGGAAGGAACTTGTCACAGCTGATGCCCTCTCTTGACTCTACATAGCATCCATCACTGGGGACAATGGTATGGATATGGATTTGCCCATGCTTTACCTCCTCCCTGAGGCAACTTGCTACAAGGGCCTTAACTTGGTAACCATATCCAATCTGAAAGACAATAAAAGTCAGTTCACCACAGAAACTGGTAACGTCTGCCGTCGGGCAGAGACAGGTGAGCAGACGCCTTACATTCCCACCACGCAACAAGGAGACACAATATTGCACTACCACCAAACCCTGAGTCACATAAGAGGGCGTAGCCTCTTTGAGATTATGAAACATAAGGTGTGGTGGCCGTGCATGTGTCAAGACATCTTGGACCTCCTTGAAACGTGTGTGTTGTGCAAAAGAAACACGTCCAAACCTGCACCTCCCAAGTCTGTCCTGCCCATCAAGGCCATGGAACCCTTCAAACAGTAGGCCCTTGACATTGTGGGACCACTCCCCAAAGACAAACTGGGAAGAAGTACATTATCACTGCCATTGACTACTCCACTTTTGGACAGTGGCCTGGGCAACAACCAATCACACTGCCATCACTATCACCCGCTTTATTGGCAAGGGAATTGTGGCTTGCTTTGGGCAACCCAAACGTCTTATAACAGATGGCGGCCCTGAACTTGTTGGGCATGTCATGAAGGCATACTGTGCTAAGAACACGCTCCAATGTATAGTTACAGCCCTCTATCATCTTCAAGCTAATGGAAATGTGGAACAGTTCATGGCTCATTGGTTCAATTGATTGCCAATCTCTCACAGGAGCATCCTAACACCGCATGGACCAAACACCTGCCCACCGCTCTGCTTATCCTGCAAGCAAGAATCAACAGGGGCACAGGGTTCAGCCCCAGCACCCTGGCCTTTGGGACTCCTGACAGTCTGACAGGAGTTGAACAGGGAAAGCTATGGTCCAAGGTTTCCAACAAGCCTCCCCTAGTAACAACCCCATCCCTAGACCAATGACGTGCCAAAGCCCAGGAAATCAAACACAAGCAGATTGCAGGAGGGACAAAGCACCTTGAAGCTAGATACGCCGTAGGTGACCCTGTCTACACCCTCAATTCCAATTCTGCCAAGTTGAAACCCAACCACCTAGGGCCCTTCAAAGTAGCTGCAGTCTATGACAATCACACCTATCAACTTGAAGATGCCCAAGGAAACACCAAGAAGCTTCACCATGATTACTTGCACCCCTGCTGCGCCATCCCCACACAAAAGTTGTTTGTGCAGACCTTCCCAGACCTACCACAGACTCCGGTCTTGGTGTCTGACAACAAAAAGGGGGCAAGGGGGGATGTTGCAACCGAGCTTCCAGACTTGCCTGATAATGTATTTTACAATACACAGGGGGCGCTCAATGAGTTGCCCCTTGACATGTCTAATGTTATGGACTAATCTGTGGCAGTATCAAATGGTGGATACTTCATCCTAATTAGTAGCGCTACAAATTTGACCTGCTGATCTCTGCACAAGTTATTCCTTGGCTCCAAACCTTACATGGAACCTCCCACTGTTCCACCCCCTTGTGGCCTTGTGGCTTTTCCCATATAGTATATTAATCACAATATTCTATAATAAACAATCCCTTATTCTTATTATTCTGTCCTTTCTATTGGACTTTTGTCTTCCCTAATTCCAGATACTGAATCCTCATTTGTTCAGTTGTAACAATAATTTATCTCAGAATATTCTGATAAACTTTCAAATGTTAGAGGTGAAGTATATAACTTCCCATCTTTTATCAAATATGAAAGATTAATGTGCAGATTTTTAACTTCAAGCTCTCTTTTTATAGTGTCAAGTTTATATCTCTTGGAAGTATAATAAACAAGATAAAGGGAAGATTTAAGAAGAGAATGATACTTTATTGAATATGAATATAGAATAATATATAGTATTATGACAAGCCATATACTGTTCAAGTATGTCATGGGGGTCATGGGGCTTATCTGAGTAATGTTCCTCTTGGATCACGAGGCTTATTCAAGTTGTGTTCCATTTAGGATTTGGATTGAGTGATCCCTGTCATAGATGGTCAACTAATAATGGTGCCACCAATTTACTGGCAGGTTGGTGAACCATTCAGTGGGCCATTTGATGATCTGCTTGGGGTAGAAATTCCCCAAGAGGGAGTAATCAAAGATGTTGTGATATCTCCTCCTGGGGTGCTGGAAGGTGGAGCCTTGGGAATTTTCTTAAGAGTGTTGGGGATGCGCGCTTGGTATTGACCCAGTTTGGCATTGGGAACAGGGAGTCTATAATTTTGTTAGGCTGTTCTTACTTTGCACAGGTGGAGTTGGTTGTGGTGCATATGTTTCAGTTTGGTCCGAGCTTCAATTCCTTTGATGAGGTAGGTGTTATTGGGCTTGACTTCCATGACAATGCCTGATCCATGTAACCCTGGGTCTGATTTGTGTTTGTCGTGGTTGACAACCCAGATTTTGTCCCTGACTTGGAATTTTTCTTGTTGTAATGGGATTGCTTCCCTTTTGACCCTTTGGTGTTTCATTTCCTCTTGATCTTTTCTGGCTAATAGTACATTGGAGTCCCTGTTGTCTGTCACCTTTTTGAAAAGAGGTAACTGTGGTCCTGCAGATGTACTGACAAGGGCGGGGGGTTTCTAATAGACAAGTTCATATGGAATTTTGCCCGTATTGTGGTTAACTCAAGTTCTACAGAACATGAGCGCTGTTAGGAGCATGTCAACCCAGGCCTTTGGATTGTTAGCAGATAACTTACTGAGGGCTTCTAAAAGTGCGCTGTTTAGTTGCTCTACTTGTCTATTTGCCTGGGGGTAATATGGTCTGGATGTGATGTGTTTTATACCATTTTTGGCAAGGTAAATATTGGTGTCAATGGCTTTAAGTTTGGTGCCTCCATTGGTGATTAGGAGGTCATATTTTCCAAATTTGGCTATGATCTCTTTTCCAATGAATTGTCTCACATTGTTGCCTTTGTGTTCCTTGGTGGCTTGTGCCACAGGCCATCTAGTTGCATAATCAATAGCTGTGATGATGTACTTGCCCTTGTTTTTGCCAGGCATTGGTCCCACAATATCCAGCAATCATACCTTGAAGGGTTGTGTGATGGATACAGGTACTACTGACTTGGGTGGAGCTTTGGTTTGGGTGTACTTCTCACAGACTTTGCACTGCTCCAGTACCTCTCTGATATTGTCTAGCATATTGGGCCACCAGTAGCGTGTCTTGAGATATTCATATAAGTTTCTGTTGCAGGTGTTTCCCAGATCTCTGTGATATCAGAGATTGTGTCAATCTTTTGTGTTGACAGGACGTAAGGTACAGTATCACCATTTGGAAGTATTTGGTGTAGCGTACCATACACGTTTTTGAACAGGTGTTTGTTCTTAAGGAACTTCTCTTGGATGTTCATTGGTGTGCCAGGTGGGAACCCTTTCTGGAGATTCCCCATGATTAACATGGGCCAGTGGGGTTGCCATCAGCACAGAAATCATGTTTGCTGTATAGCCTTGATAGGGCATCTGCAGTAAGCATTTCCTTGCCTGGCTTGTATTTAATTTGCATGGGGTATCTCTGTGTGAGGCTTATTCATTTGGCTTGTCTTCTTGAAAAGTGTTGTTGTGTTTTGAAGAATATCAGTGATTTTTGGTTGGTGAGTACTTTAAATGTTTGGGCTCCTTCCAGATAGCATTGCCACTTAATGAGGCAGTGTATGATGGCTACCAACTCCTTGTTGTGTATAGGATATCTTTGTTTGCCATCTAATAGCTTCCTTGATTCATACACCACAGGGAGGAAGTCTTTTTCTACTGTTTGGATACGGAGTACTCCTCTTATGGCATAATTAGAAGCATTGTTTTCCAGCTCATAGATTCCCTCATGATTTTGGTACTGGAGGATAGGGGCAGTGACCATGTGTTTCTTCAGTTGGCAGAAGTGTTGGTCTTGTAGCGGTGTCCAGACAAACTGGGTTGTTTTATCTGTAATTGCAGACAGGGGGGCTGTTAGGGCACCCCAGTCAGGGGTGAACCTTCTTACATAGGCTACCATTCCAAGGAAGGTGCGGAGTTCATTCTTGTTTCTTGGGGCTGGCATTTCAGTTATGACATGTATCTTGCCTGGGTCTGGTTTGATTCCATCCTTGCTGATAATGTGACCAAGGAATTGAAGTTCTGCCAAGAAGAATTCACACTTTAACGTTTTTCAACCAATTGGTTCTCTTCAAGGGTGCAGAGGACCAGGCAGATGTCTTTTCAGTGTTGTTCCAGGTTGGGAATGTAAATGATGATGTTGTCCAGGTAGATAATTGCTTGTTTTGTGATGTGTTCCTTGAAAACTTTGTTCATGAAGGTCATAAAGGTACTGGGAGTGTTTTTCATACCAAAGTTGAGAACAACACATTCAAAGGATTCATATTTAGTTCTAAATGTGGTCTTTGGAATGTCTTCAGGCTTCACGCAAATTTGGTGGTAACCTGCTGTCAAATTGATTTAAAGTGAAGATTTGGGACCCTCCAGGGCATCAAAAAGGTCGTCAATTAGGGGTAGGGGATACCTGTTCTTTATTGTGACCTTATTGAGCGCTCTGTAGTTGGTGACCAGGCAGAGTCCTCCATCTTTCTTTGCTACAAAGAAGACAGCAGCACCAAAAGGTGACTTTGATGGTTGTATGAGCCCTTTTTCAAGCGTTTTGTCAAGGTAAGCCTTTAGGGTGTTGTCTTCTTGTGGTGTGAGGCAGTAGATAGGTTGTGCTTTAGATACACTTCCTTTGATGTCAATTTTGTGTTGTATGCCATGGTCTAGTGGTAAGCTCAGGAGGGCTTCCTGGAAGACAGAGGGAAATTTGCTCACTAGCTGGTCTCAGATGTGGTCCTCTTTATATTGAGTCTCCATATTTTTAAAGTGGATAACCTTGTACATTCAGGTACTCCAATTGATTTTTCTAAGGTTTATTTCCTCTTCTGTTTCCATGATTTTCACAAATACATGGTCCCTCATAAGTGTATCAAAATGAGTTGGGTAGACATGGTGGTGTACTTCTCCTTGTTGTATGGTGAGGGTAGTACTATCCCAGTCATGTGAGGTTTTGTCTTTCTCATCCAATCCAGGGCAAGTATTTTATTGTATTTGGGGATTGGTATGATAGGACTGTATAAGTGTTGTTTTCACGTCTTCAATTTGGGCGTGTAAAGGTTTTGCTTCCCTGTTGACTGGTGTGCTTCTGTTGTCTGCTATGATAACTCTCTTGATTTTGCTTTGGACTGTTGGTAGTTTCATGAGGCTGGCAAATTTCTTGTCAACAAGAGATTGATCTGCTCCAGTGTCAAATAGTGCTGTGCCCTAATATCTGCAAAAGCAGAAAGGATAAGTGGGGAGTTTATTTCTAGTTTGGGCAGCAAACAGTAGAGGGTTGCTGGAGGGTACTTGGATAATAGTGATTGAATCCACATCTTGGTCCCTGTATGAGTCTTGTAGGTTGGGGGAGGGCAGCTTGCCCAAGCACTCTCTGAGCTTTTCCCTCCTCATTGGCATCTTCAGTACTTGCTTAGTTAGCTTGTGCTGCAAAAATTCCCAGTTTAAGAATAGGAGTTGTTGGCTTGGTTGTTCTGCTTATTGGGTCAAGGATCCTTCTTGGCTGTAGGGCTCTCCTTGCGCTTGTTGGTTGTATGTAGGTTGTCAGATTTTTGAGCCATGTGCTTTCCTTCCAAGAATACATCTTCAAGGTTTTTGCAGCAGGTCATGTTAAACTGATCTTAATGTGCGTGGAGAGGCCATTTTAGAAATCCAAACGTGGCCCAGGTTCATCAAAGTTGATGGTGTTGCATGTGTGGTCACATAGGTCTTTGTAAGCAGCAATGTACTCCTCAATTGTTCCTGTCATTTTAAAGGTTTGAATTTCTGTCATATCACTAAGTTGGAATCCTTCATGGAGATCTTTTTGAGGAATGCAGTTTTAAATAGTTCCCAGTTTTCCTTCTGATCAGGGTGTTGGGCTAGCCATCCGCTTACAAAACATGATGCAGTTCCTGTAATGTGAAAGGCAATTTTGCTGACCCAGAGTCTTTGGGGGTAGTCCACTTGCTCAAATTTTCTTTGTGTACTGTTGATCTAAAGAGAGGCATTTTCCTGAGGTAGTCCCGCAAAAGCGCCAAGTTTGGCTGTGTGCAGACGTTGGAATACAATATTTGATATCTCAGGCTGTTGTGGTCCTGTTGTGGTTGGTGCTGTGGGTAACAGTCTGTGGGCTTTTAGTGTGTTGTATTGTTTGGCGGGTACAAGAACATTGTTGTAGATAACAAGGCCCGCAGGAACATCTTGTCCTTCTTTGTAGTCTCTCCAGCTGTTAGGGAGTACCATTGCTTGGGTCTTTTTCTTAGGAGGAATTTTTCCTTTGAGTTGGGTAGGTATGGATAACCTACCTGTGCTACCACTGTCAAGTTTATATACTTCTGGGAAGTATTTTAAACAAGATAAGGGGAATATTTAAGAAGAGAATGATACTTTATTGAATATGAATGTCGTGAATACCGCTATTCACCATGTGTCAATTTCGCCTTTGGTGGGCCATTTCAAAGACAAATCTCTTGCTTTTGCTTTTGCCTCTCTGTGACTGTACAACAGTCACTCTTGAGTATTTAGCCAAATAAATGCTCTGAAATATAAAGTTATCTCTGTTTTTCTGATTATTGCATGTAGATAGGCTGGATTGGAAGTCTTAAGGGTAAGATTCCTGAAAACTGTTATCTAGGTTCAATAAAAGAAAAGAAGGCAAGATTGGCTGAGTCAATCTTGGAGATGGGATGTCTCAAAAACGGTTTAATTAATTGGGAAGATTAATTAATAAATACATGGGAATATAATTAATGAGGATTTAATTACATTGTTTAATTGCCTTGACTGTGTCAAGAAGTTTGGTTAAGGTCAACCATAAGTAAGCCCCCAAATTTTGGGTTAAAAGCGCCGCGCTGCCTAATGGATTTGCGAAGCGCTGTGTCGCCGCCTGAGGAAGTTCCTGGGAGCCGCGGTGGTGCCTGGTTCAAGTTTCAAAGTGTTTTAATGGGTTTTAAGGCAAAAAACCATTAAATGTGAAGATAACTAAATAAAGGCAAGGATGCCTAGGAATTCAGGGTTAATCAGCTGGTTCCCAGATGGAATATCAAGAGCTGAGTTTTGGGATGTTTAATCCACAGGGTTTTGATGCTGGGAGCTCAGGAAGCTCCATGCTGAATTGGTACATTGGGATGAATGGAGTCAGGTGACTTCTTCCCATTGTAGGTTGATTCTCATAGGTTGAGAAATATTGGAGATCTTTTAGGTAAAAATCTAGGTTTGGATGACTCAAATGTCATAGATCTTGTGAGATGAATCATAGGTTGATTCAGGAACCAGAGGGGTTTTCAGCCAAATATTCCCTGAATAGTATATAAGCAAAAACAGCTAAACTTTAATAAAGAAATATTGTCAATTTTGACGCTTTCCCCTCAACTACCTTTTCAATTATTATGTCTGCTTTGTTAAATTTTGAAAGGGCTAAATTTGGAGTACTTTGCATGAAAACTGCTGCTTCCAGGAAAGAGGTTCCTTCAAGTTTGTTGGAGGAAGCTTGGGCAAGCTTGGAGGTCACCAAGACTGTGCCTGAGGAGTCCTTAGTGGAAGTAAAGACTGCATTTGAAGAGTTATATTCCCTTTACTTTGCAAAAGAAGGTACTCCTGCCCAAGGAAACCAAATCTATGTATGGGATTTCTGGAACCTGTTAGTAGGATGAGACAAAATCTTACAGCAAGTGAAAGCAAAGGCAAATTGTGAAATTGAGGCTTTAAGGGCAAGTGAGGAAAATAGTGTTGAGATCATGGCCTGTTGGCGGGATGATAACAAAGTGTTGTCCCATAAAATTGCCTCTCTGGAGAAAAATCTCTTTGAAGCTTCATCAAAGTAAGTTAATAGGAATAAGAGTCAAGGGCAGGATAATGGCAGGGTGGACTGGTTGGACCTGGATCCGCCACACTCTCAAAATGAGTTGATGACTGAATCAGGAAATACAATTGTTTGGTTTCTTGACTCTGCGCATCTCACTTGCCCCACTCATGCTTGTGGCAAGTGATCCTAACGTCATGATAGTGTTTTGTGGTATTCCTAACCACTATATATTCCTTTTCCTAATTCAGCAATAAAATTAAGTTATATTCACATTTTTGTCTTTGTATCATCCAGTACTTCTGAGCCTCTCTCTAGCCACAACTAGTAGAGATTATTCTTCCAGGGCTGAAAGGTGATTGTATAGCCTTCCCTGTCATCTAACTGAGACTTAGTACAAATCCAATCCTAAGGTTAGGATTCCCTGTTGTGTGTCTGTGCCGCGCCTCAGAACACGATAAAAATGGTGCTCACTACAGGGGCTGTAAGCCCCTCTGTTATCCCTTTTGCATCCATGTTTTCAGTTCCTTTGCCTCTACCTATACAAGAGCCAACTTCACCTGAAATTACTAGCCCCCTATTGAGATAGAATTTGCCAACCCGCCTATTATCCCTACTGTACTGAACCTCAAGAATGGTCCCTGCCTAGTTGCTTACCCCATGGGTACCCCTGACTTTGAACAAGTCATGTTGGTAGATCTTGGGATAGCCTATGAAAGAGCCATCCCTTGCCTTCAGCTGCAGTTCAGTTGGGCTGAATACTACAAATTAATTGTGCTCCTCAATTTCCACAGCATCTCCTCTCAGCAGCTGGCTCCGCTGAGTTCTTAATATTGTCCTTTGTGCAGCCTGCCTTGGCTCACTATCAGATGGTGTTGGGGCTCCATGTCCAAGAAATCTCGTCTCTACAGGCAGCAGTTACTCATCACTGGGACCAGTTTACTGCCTACCAACAGTGTATTTATTCCCTGTTTTCCTTGGTATCTGACAATCAGCGCAACTCTGTCACTTCCCAGACCCGCCTGGTTAATTCTATTGAACAAATGCGCCAGTCCATCCCCAAATATGTGAGAGAACGTCTACACAAGTTTCACCAGCTAGAACAACCCTGGCAATCTCAATTAGATTCCACCTTGAACGCTTATCTCTTTGACTTCAAACAACTTGTACAGCAGCTCAATGCATTTAGCATGTATTCATTTGAGCAACTACTGCAGGTAGTGGACTTTGCTGCTAACAGCCTTGTTGTAACTGTACTGTTTTAGCAGAGTTACAAGGGGAAAAATATTTAGAGGCTAGATAATGATCTTTATTGGGAGATAGTGATTATATAGTTCATGTGAATCAATGGATAACAGGAACATGATTGGTGATCACACAGTTGGATAGAAGAAGGGGGTGGCTTGATCCTGATAATGAGTCAAGAGCCAAAACAAGGTATCTAACGTAGAGGATCATCATCTGTTCATGTTGTTGGATTTGGTAATTCAAGTTGACTTCCTAGTCTGCCTTCAAGTGACTGGATAATCGGATTGCAGGTCACAAACCCACTTGGTTGGAACCTTGCTGGCGGGTTGAGCCTGCGGTTTTGACACCCCCCCCAACTGAAGGTTGGCCTTCTCTGGGGGCAGGTCATCAGAGAGGTTGTCAGGATCCCAGGCGCTGTATTGAACTAGTTGTTGTTCTGTAGCTGGTAGGGCGGTCTCTTGTTGTTTCTGTCTTGCTTTGCAGGGTTGTAGGCAATCATGGTGTAGGTTTTTGTCTTGTTTATGTTTGCCAAGCCCTTGCACAAGGTAAGTGTTATTGTTGTTTACCTTTAGAATGATTGCTGGCCCCACTTTTTCAGGTTGTAACTTGCTCTTGTCAACATTCATGACCCATACTTTGTCCCCAACTTCATGTCTATTGTGGATGGGGACAAATGTCTTCTGCAGACGTTCATTCTCTTTGGCTGTCTGCTCGCAATTAGCCTCCATTACTTGAGGGTCTGAGAGAGGGGGGACTTCACTTGGAATTTCCAGTTTGGGTCCTGTCAATGCTTGAATGATATTTGGCTGTGTGCTGTATACCAGTTCAAACGGGCTTTTTCCGGTGGATCTATTCACTTGGGTTTGACACACAAGTAATGCAGTCTGTAGCTGCTTATACCAGTTTTCAGGTCTCCTGGCAGTGAGTTTGGCTAAGGCTTGCACAAGGCTACCATTAAGCCTCTCTACTTGTTCATTGGCCTGTGGGTGGTATGGTGTTGTTATGCTATGTTTGACCCCATTCTTGGTGAGGTATAAATTGGTGTTTTTGGAGGTTAACTCTTTGCCTCCATCGGTTATCAGGAGTTCTGGCTTTCCAAACTTGCTGATTATTTCTTTGCCAATAAATTGTCAAATGTCATTGCCAGTGTGTGACTTTACTGCTTGGGCTACTGGCCATCTTGTTGCAAAGTCAATGGTGGTGATGATGTATTTCTTGTCATTGTGTTTCCCTGGCATGGGGCCAATAATATCAAGAGCCCATACTTTAAAAGGTAAATGTGTGCAGATGGGAAGTACTGACTTTGGCGGGGTTTTTCTTTTGGCAAACTTTTTGCACACCTCACATTGGTCTAGGACTTCCTGGACATTGCGGTATAAGGTTGGACACCAGGCTTTATGTTTTAGGAACTCATATAGATTTCTGCTCTTGGTATGTCCAAGGTCTCTGTGATAGCAAAGGATAGTGTTGACTTGCTGATGTGTGGGGATGTAGGGAATGGGTGTACCGCCAGTCATTTTTCTGTGGAGAGTTCCATATATGTCAGCAAAGAGATGCTCATTCTTGATGACTGTTTCTTTGGTTATGTTGGTGGTACCAGGGGGGAACCCTTTGTCTTTTTTTTTGTAACACCAGGAGAGGCCAGTCTGGGTCAAGCCCATTCTCTCCTCTTTAAGCACGGACATACAGACGGGACAGGGCGTCTGCCATGGCAAGCTTGGCCCCAAGCTTGTACTGGATGAGCATGTTAAATCTATCCAATAGTTCCATCCACCGTGCTTGGCAGTGTGACAGATTTGCTTGAGTTTTGAAATAGATGAGTGACTTGTGATTGGTTAATGCTGTGAATTCTTCCTGGCGTTCTAGGTAGTAACACCATTTGACTAGGAAGTGCACAATAGCCAGCAGTTCCTTGTTGTGGATAGGATATCAACACTTGCTATCTGTCAACTTCCGCAATTTTTAGGCTACAGGCAGGTAGTTGCTGTCACTATTTTTAATTTGTAGTACTCCCCCAATAGATGCATCTGATGCGTTGTTTTCCATCTGGTATTCCCTAGTCATGTTTGGGGTATTACAGGATGGAAGCTGTTATGAGCTTCTCTTTGAGGCGTCTAAAACAGAGGTCATGTTGGGGGGTCCACACAAACTTAGACTTGGTGCCAGTTATGGCAGATAAGGGGGCAGTCAGAACGCCAGTCAGGTATGAAACGTTGTACATAGGCCACCATTCCCAAGAAGATGTGGAGTTCCAACTTATCTTTGGGTGGTGGCATCTTGCAGATGGCTTGTATCTTTTGACTGTCAGGTTTGATGCCGTCCTTTGAAACTATATGCCCCAGGAAGGGTAGTTGCTCACGGAAGAAATGGCACTTGGAGGGCTTGGCCAACAGTTTGTATTGTGCCAAGGTCGCAAAAGACTGCTTACAGATCTTTGTGGTGCTGTTACACCAAGAGCTGTAGACAATAATGTTGTCTTGGTACACTAGGGCATGTTTGTCTATGTGGGGCGCAAATACTTTGTTCATAAAGGTCACAAAGGTGGACAGGGCGTTTGTCATACCAAAATGAGCACCACACATTTGTAGCAGACGTATTTAGTGTGGAAGGCCATTTTGGGAATGTCTTCCTCCTTGATACAAATCTGATTATAGCCTGCAGTTAGATCAATCTTGGAGAAGACAGTGGCTCTTCCTAAGGCATTGAAGAGGTCGTCAATCAGTGGTAGAGGGTAACAATTCTTAATGGTAACTTTGTTTAGGGTGTGGTAGTCTGTGATCAGGCATAAGGTACCGTCTTTCTTAGCCACAAAGAATACAGCGGCCCTAAAGGGAGATTGTGAGGAGCGGATAAGTCCTTTTTCCAATGCCTCCTTGAGGTAGGCGCGTAAGGTGTTGTCTTATTTGGGGTCAGCCTGTAGATAGGGCGCGCCTTGGGTACAGCCCCCTTGAGTTGGATAGAGTGCTGAATATGCTTCTCAGGGGGCAGCCCAGGTAACACTTCCTTAAAGATTTCTGGGTGGCGGGCCACAATGTTGCGGTCCTGAGGCGTGAAGGTATCCTGGTGGTCTTTGAAGTGTATGATCTTGTACTGGCAGGAGTCCCAGTCAATTGGCTTTAAATCTTTCTTCTTGTCTTGGGTCTCTGTGATGCGCACAAAGATGTGGTCACAGAGCAGTTGGTTCATAGAGTCAGGGTAGATTTGGTGGTTGACACCTTCACGTTTGATGGTCAACACTGAGGTTGCCCAGTCTACGTGAGGATTGTTCTTTTGTAACCAGTCTAGTCCAAGTACAATGTCAAACTTAGGAAAGTTGATGATGGGACCTTGGATGGTGGAGTGAAGGTGCTCAAGCATGACAGAGAAGGGGCCGTTTCCCTTGTCACAGCAATGTGGTGTTCATCAGCCAGGACCACATTTTTAATCCGCAAAGGATTAGTGGCCAGTTTGAACTTATCCACAAAGCTACTGTTGACTAAGGTTTGGTCTGCGCCTGAGTCCAAGAGTGCTGAGCCTGTGTAACTGCAAAAGCAGAAAGGATAGGACATCAATTTATTGGGATGTCTGGCAATGGTGTACAGTACTGGGTCTTCTGAGGGCACCTGGATCATTGGGCATTGGTCCATGTCCTTGGGTCGGTATTCATTGTTGGGCAAGTCAGGAGTTGTGTGGGGAGAGCTTAGCTTGCTTAGTGCTCTCCCCGGGCTTTTCCCTCATTTTGGTTGCCCTGTGTGGCGGTGATGCGGAAATGAGTACAGTTTGACTGGCCATTGTTTCCATTTCCATGTCCATTAGAACCCGTGGGATTGTGGTTGGCGTTGCTCCTGTTGCCTCCAGGGGGTGGTCAAGAGGAGCCCCCACTTGGATGGGAATCCTTGTGTCTTTCTTGTTTCCCAGTTTGAACCTTGTGCAGAGCGTTGGATGTCTGTTCTGCTTTTGCCGCTTCACAGTATAGGCTTTGCAGGTTGGTCACCTGGTCCAGGTTTACATTTCTCATCACGTGCAACTTGAGAGTGTTGTAGTACATGAGGTGTGTGGCTGGGGTGTCAAAGGCCATATTGGATGGTGCACAAAGGCGGAGTTCCTTGTAGGCGCAAGTGAGTTCTTTTACGGTGCCTGTCTGGGTCAGGTTCTTTACTTGGCAACTGATAATGAGCGCTGTGTCATTTAACACAAATCTTGCCAGGAAGTCTTGCTTAAAGGTATCCCAGTTCTTGTCTGTGTGCTCTTCATGTCACTTGTTGCACCAGGTGCCAGTGTCATGGGTCAGGCAAATGAGAATCTCTGTGATCCAAAATTGCTGTGGGCATTCCATCTGAGCTAGCTTGCTCTGGGCAGACTGGATCTATGCGGCAGCGTTGTTGTCGTTGGCCCTGGCAAAAGGTTCCAAGGTGGCACTTCGTAGTCTTTGGGCTAAATAGGCGGGCATGGTGGTTTTGTTGGCTGGTTGCAGCATTGCTGGTGGAGATTGGAAGAAACCTTGTGCAGACATGGCGTTGAAGGCAGGTAGCAGGATCACCATGTTTTGGTATAGGACAAAACCATTGGGTATTGCGGTACCAGGAGTGTACAGAGTCCAGTTGGGCAGGAGGCCAGAAATAATTCTGTTGAGGATTTGTTGGCCGCGGCGTGTGCGGGCAACAGGCAGAATTTTTCAAGATAAGGTAGGATGGAGAGCCTACCTGTGCTACAATGTTGTAACTGTGCTGTTTTAGCAGAGTTACAAGGTGAAAAATATTTAGAGGCTAGATAATGATCTTTATTGGGAGATAGTGATTATATAGTTCATGTGAATCAATGGATAACAGAAACATGATTGGTGATCACACGGTTGGATGGAAGAAGGGGGTGGCTTGATCCTGATAATGCGTCAAGCGCCAAAAAAGGTATCCACTATAGAGGATCATCATCTGTTCATGGTGTTGGATTTGGTAATTTGAGTTGACTTCCTAGTCCGGCTTCAAGTGACCGGATAATCAGATTGCGGGTCACAAACCCGCTTGGTTGGAACCTTGCTGGCGGGTTGAGACTACAGTTTTGACAGCCTTAATGAACTCAGTACAGTGTTTGGTCAAGAGAGAGCTGCCACTGCTGCTGCTATAGCCAAACTCCAGAGTCAAGTGAATGAATTATCTATGCCCAACCCAGATGTTCCGCCCTCTCCCCCTTCTGATGACTTGGTGGATAGAGAGCAGAAAATATGGGATGCTATTCAAGAGCTACATACAACTACTTTCAGTCAAGGACGTCCTACTGAGGCTCCTCAACCTGACCCCCAGGTGCTTGAGTTGACTGCTCAAGTTGCTGAGCTACAGCAAGCACTTGCTGCCTTACACAAGATCATGTCAACTGTTGCTAGTCCAGTTGAGGTTGTTGACAAAGATAGTTGCTACCCTGGATTACCAGGAGCCCCTCAAATCCAATGTGCTAGGGAACTAATTGCCCTAGCTAACAAGGTGGATCATTTGAAGCAGGATCATACTGAGCTGGATAGAGATGTACAAGAGATGAGTGAATTGATTGACTCCGTGAACGACATATTTTCCCCTTGCCTCTCAGTGAGGCCATCCCTTACCTCTCAACTGGCTGAGCTCTCCACAGTAATGACCTCCCAAGGTCAACGCTTAGATGTTACTGAATGACAGACCACTCAAGCTATCAATACGGGTGCCCGCGCTGTTGAGACCCTGACTACCCTTGAAGAAAGTGTTTGTCAGCTGTGGGCTAGATAGCCCCCCTCTGAATCCAAAGCAGAATTTTCCCCGCGTATAAACGTACTTGATAGCAAAAATGGTGGTCCAACTCCCAAAGCACACTTCAAGCCTACCTTTAAGCAAGTCTTTGATCCCAAAACCTCAACCATTACAGCTTTCCTAACTATCTATGAAACTGCCATGAGACAAGCATCAGATGAGGTTAAGAAGGAACATATTTTGACCTGTCTACACCCAACTTGCCAGGAGGTGGTGGTGCCTGAACTACCCACCATTGAGACGTGGGAAGATATGAAGCAGCTTCTGATTGACAAGTTTGGTGGTGATCTTAGCCTGGAAGTAAAAAAGTACGTTTTTATGCACATTGCTTTCAAGCCTAAAGAGACGCTAGCTGAGTTTGCAGACAGATTCTACATGAAAGGACAGCAACTGATAACAAGCAGACAATTGACAGCCCATTAAGCTTAATGGCTTGCGCTCAAGCCCTCAAAGTTAACCAGCTTCTGTGTCTTCACTCCAAAGCCCATAAAGCTATGATTTCCTCTATGAAGAGCATAAAGATGCTGTTTCAGGACATGCACCTTACCCATTCTGGAGCAGTTGCTAGGGAAAGTCAAGCTGCTTCTAACTCTGGTTTGTCTTCCCATGTTCCTTGCATTCTTACCATGAACTTGCAAAATCTTCCTCAACGCCAAGGTTGCCATAACTGTGGCCAGATAGGTCACCATTCTCGAGTCTGCACCAACCCACGGGTTGAAGGAGCTGATCTGAAAGAGCAGGCGGGAAAAGAGCAGTCAACCTAGAGGCAGAGATGCTCTTGGTTGACAATTCTTCCCTGTCTCTTTCAATCCCTCTATCTATATCTTTCTCCAAGCCTGCTAATAATGAGGCTCCTCCTATCCTCCTATTTTACCACATTATCTCTGACAACTCTGACCTGATGACTCTGATACAGACAATTCCAATGCATATGGGTGCTCTTTTCTGGCTGTTTCTGAAGCCATTACAGTACCCTATAAATTGCAATCAGGAAAGACTACAATTACTGCTAAGCCTTTGCCTGAAGCCAAAGAAGTTGTCTCTTGCCCCTACCTCACTCAAGCTAAGAGGTTCCCGTGCTAGTGGAGTTGTCAGAAGAAGCTGCCAAAGTTGCTGACGCTGTCTTCAAGAATGTATCTGTTTTGCTCCCTCTCCAAACTGTTTATAAGTAGTTACCAGGATTAAGATGCATGATTGAGAAGTGGGATAAGGAACTAGCAGAGGCTTAAGATATCTTGGCTGTCCTTCCACCCTTTGGTTGCACTACCACTCAAATAGAGATATCCATTCAAAAAGTGAAGATCAAGGCCATTTTAGACACTGGCTTGCCAGTCAACGTTGTCTCCTCCAAACTTGTGAAGAAACTCAAACTTGCCCCTGACCCTAATTACACCAGTTTTATGTCACAGCTGGACTGTCTATGACCCGCGCCATAAGGGCGTACTCCACTCTACCTATGAAGTTTGGCAAGCTTCTCCTAGCTGCGCCAGCAGTTGTCTTGGAAAATGAGAGTTATGATCTCTTAGTTGGCACTCAGTTTCTTAGGGAATATAATAGGATAATCAACTTGAAATATGATTACCTCTCTATTCTGGGATACAAAGTCCCTCTGATCTTTGAAGAGCTGGTTAAAGTTCCCAGGAAGCGCCTGAAGACATGCGCTTTGGAGTATCCCACTGGGGTTTTCAACCACAATATTACACTCATTTCTCCAACATGAAATTTCCACCCATGGGTTGTCTTGCATCTAATGGGATTCCTCTCCTAGTCACGTCTGCTGTCACTATCCCCCCTGGCTCCCAGGCTATCCTAGACTCCCAGATATCATATGAACTACCTGAAAAAACCTTCTTGGAGTTGTACTCTCCCCCCTTGTTAGGACACAACAAACCTTATCTCTGTCCTGGGATCCTAGATGTCTGCCATAAGGACCTTGTTCAATTGTTGGTAGCCAACCTGACTGCTCTCCCCATGACTATGTCTAGGGGGAAGGTTGTTGGATATGGCAAGTTGTTGAGCACTCTGATGTCCTGTCTCTTCATCCCTTTGGCATGTTCCAAGATTTTAACCTACCTGAGGATGAACCCCAAGTCCTATCCTTGTTCACTGCGCAAGACTTTCCACAGCTGTCCCTGGTTCAACAGAAAGAGGTGCTTGACTTGCTAGACCAATTTTCCGATATCTTTTCTAAGGACAGTACCAACTATGGGTTAGCCAAAGGCGTTATCCATCAGATTGACACTGGCAACGCCCCCCCTTCTGTGCTAAACCATACTGCCGCAGCCGTGTAGAGGACGCCCAGGTATCTAAAGAGCTCAAAAAACTGTTGGACGCTGGGCTGCTGGCACCTTCCCAAAGTCCTTGGGCATCCCTGCTACTCATCTTAAAGAAGAAAGATGGAGGTCATTGTATTGTGATGGACTATTGCCAATTGAACTCTTTGACCAAGAAGGACTTGTACCCCTTGCCGCGTATTGATGATGCTCTCTGACGTCTTGGAGGCTCTAAGTTCTTCTCTGCAATGGATCTGGTATCTGGATACTGGCAAGTTGACCTATTGCCCAAGGATTACCAAAAAGCTGCGCTCATTACATATGAAGGGCTGTTTGAGCCTGCTCACATGCCGCAGGGACTCTGCAACGCCCTGGCCACCTTCCAAAGGGCCATGGACTCCATCCTCCGCAACTTGAAGCTATCACGTGTCCTAGTATACTTAGATGATATAACGGTTTTCAGTGCTACCTTCACCAATCACCTGGCTCACCTCAAAGAGGTGTTCATAAAGATTCAAGAAGCTGGCCTCAAACTAAAACCTTCCAAGTGCGCTTTCTTCAAAGAGCGTCTTGAATTCTTGGGCCATGAAGTAACCCAGACAGGGATTTGCCCAATGACTAAGAAGGTTGAAGCCATCAACAAAATGCTTCTGCCTACCAACCAACCTGCAAGAGGTACAAGTCTTTCTAGGGATGATGGGCTACTACAGACAGTTTATCCCTGACTTTGCCAATACTAGTGAACCTCTAGTCCAGCTGTTATTTAATGTCCCTCTTGAATGGACCGCCAGTCAGCAGCAAGCCTTTGAAACCCTTAAGCAAAAACTCAAAGAGGCAGCAATCCTAGTGTATCCTGACTATGATAAGGAGTTCATCCTATATACTGGTGCTGGCAATCTTGCTATTAGGGCTATTCTGGCCCAACTAGACAACAAAGGTGTAGACCATCCTGTGGCTTACACTTCCTGTGTGCTAAACAAGCATGAGAAGAATTATAGTGTCACAGAGAAGGAGTGTCTTGCCGTGTTGCATTCAGTCAAACAGTTCCACTACTACGTATATGGCACCCACTTCACAGTTGTCACTGGCCACGCTTTGCTTAAGTGGTTACAACAGCTTAAGGATCCTGAAGGACGCCTAGCTAGATGGGCTCTATGTCTGCAAGGATACAACTTCACTGTGCTCCATTGGCCTGGGATTCAACACCAGAACGCTGATGGGCTCTCCAGAATGCTATTCTTGCTTTGCATCCTGCAGAGGCTGACCGGTTATACGAACTAATTGGGTACCCTTCTTCTTGGGAAAGTGAGACAGAAGAGGTACAACTGGCCTTGTCCAAGCTATCCAAAGGTACCCTCATACACGACAATCAGCTCTTCAAGAAAGTACGAGATCAATATCTGCCTTATGTACAACCCAGTCTTTGCCTCTCGTTGGTGTTGCAAGCTCATAAAGAGACTGGGCATTGAAGCCAATCAAAAGTCTTGGGAATGCTTCTGAGGAATTACTTCTGGGAAAAACTTTGCCTGCTGATCGCAGACGCCATAGCTAGTTGCCACAACTGCCAGCTGTATGGGCAAGAGGCTACTACCCCATTGCTCTTGGGGGGCCCCTGCTTTCCTCTGATAAGGCCATGAATCCTGACAACCACATCAAGGATCTATTCAACCGCATAATTGATATACAGGCCACTGCCTACACTTCTGCATACAAAACTAAGAAACTTGAGCTTTCTCCCAATAAAGCTGGACGCTCCCCCTTGCCTGAATTTGATGTTGGTGACCGTGTTCCTTACTACCAACACAGAGTGGGTGGGCGCGCACATAAATTGGACACTCTGTGGATTGGTTCTTTGAAAGTGTCCTTTAAACAAGGGTCTGAATACACTGTAAAGCTCCTCTCCATTGGTCTTCCCTTTGCTCAAGTGCATGCCAAGTTCCTCTGCAAGTACCACCCCCCTAAGGCCAATCTAGGGGAGAGCAATGTTGTGAATACTGCTATTCACCATGTGTTGATTCCGCCTTTGGTGGGCCATTTCGAAGACAAATCTCTCGCTTTTGCTTTCACCTCTCAAGATGAGTTGATGACTGAATCAGGAAATACAATTGTTTGGTTTCTTGACTCTGCGCATCTCACTTGCCCCACTCATGCTTGTGGCAAGTGATCCTACCGTCCTGGTAGTGTTTTGTGGTATCAACAACTACTATATATTTCTTTTCCTAATTCACCAATAAAATTAAGTTCTATTCACATTTTTGTCTTTGTGTCTTCTGTACTTCCGCGCCTCTCTCTAGCCACAACTAGTAGAGATTATTCATCCAGGGCTGCAAGGTAATCACATAGCCTTCCCTGTCATCTAACCGAGACTTAGTACAAATCCAATCCTAAGGTTAGGATTCCCTGTTGTGTGTCTGTGCCGCGCCTCAGAACACGACAATGAATATAGAATAATATATAGTATCATGGCAAGCCACATACCGTCCATGTACGCCATGGGGGTCATGGGGCTTATCTGAGTAATGTTTCTCTTGGGTCATGAGGCTTATTCAAGTTGTTTCCATTTAGGATTTGGATTGAGTGATCCCCATCATAGATGGTTGACTGATAATGGTGCCACCAGTTTACTGGCTGGTTGGTGAACCATTTGGTGGTCCATTTGATGATCTACTTGGGGAATTATATCCCAAGAGGGAGTAATCAAAGATGTTGTGATAATAGGCCTAACTTTTCTTTCATAAATATAAAATAATAACTTTTGAGAAATATTTTAGCCTGATAGCATTATTTATATAATTCTTTTCTTTTTTCTTCTTGCTCAAAAATATTTTTAAGATCATTTATATTACTAATATAAAGCTGATTTTATTTATCTCTTAATGTTTTTGATATCAAACCAAAGTGACCGTCAATAATGTTTTTCTCATGATATTCTACAAATCTATTGTATTCAATAGACCCTTTAATGTATTTTGGTGCCTCTTTAAATAGATAATATAGGAATTCATAGAATCTAAAATAGATTTCATTATTAGTCCATACCTTTATATTATTTATTTTTTTAAACTTATCTAATTTAAGAGAGCTTATTAGACATTCACCTGAAAATAAATAATCTTGAGACAATATTTGAGATAAGAAATCATGGTATTAATATTTAACTTTTTTGTTTTCTTTAAATACAAATGCAAATCCTAATAAAGAAATAGGTTTTTTTAGATAAAAAAAGCTATTGGTTATTATTGGACCACCACCAACTTTTAAATTCTCTTTATAATCTATGACTATAACACAAGTTTCATCACCTATTTCATTAATATCTTTTTTACATTCCCTTTTTTGGTGAACATAAAGGTCTTTGTGCTGATCAATATATTTTAAGTCATCATTTATAGATTCTGGAAGTGGTAAATTTTTGCTTTCACATTCTTCTTTACTTTTTTCTAAAGATATTTTTAAAACAAAAATATTACACATGTCAGTTTGTTTTTTTACTCTTTATTATATTTTTGCTATTAGTTTATAGAAAGTTGAAATTGATATTGTAATCTTGTTTTTTATTTTCATACCTTCATATATTTCTTTTTGTTTTTAAGAGAGAGTATTTTATTGAAGTTGGGTATTCACTCATTTCATTCTCAATATCTTTACAAATTTTTGCTGGTTCTTTTTTTGTAAACTGGCTTGTTTCAAAAGAAATTTCCAGCAGTTTTTTAATTATTTTTTTGGCTTTTTTTGTTCAAGCTTACATTTTTTTCTTTTATTTATTATTCTTGAGTATTCAAACTTTTTTTTTATATTAAACCCCATATCATTAAGCTCTTTTAAAGAGTAACTGGAAGTAACCAGATATTGCAAGGCTGGGAGATACTTTGGGGAGAAGATTTCAGGAGACCCTTTAAGTTTTCAATGAACACATTGCTTTTTTGATTTTGACTAGTTGGCAGGAACTGAGGTCTCCCAAATTCAGTTTGAGTAAGGAAGCACTTGATAAAATTATCAAGATTATCACCAGTAATAAAGAGGATTACCTTTTTTAACATTGCAATTTTTTACTCTTTTTGTTGAAGCTCCCAAGGAAAAAAGGGTAGCATGGCAGAGGTGAAGTTAACAGATTCCATAATATTGGATTTATGATTGATGATAAAGAGATACTTTGTAGAGATGCCTTGCAAAAGAGTACTGGTTGCAGGAATGATATCTTTTTGTAAAGATAGTTTGAAGTAAACCTTAGGTGGTCCTTTGGTGCTTACATACCAAGCCTTATGACACCATTCTGAAAGAAATGATGTGATAGCTTTTATTAAAATTTCAACCTGAATTTATATTTCTAGAATAAATGAAATCCCAGTTTTCATGTACAAGTGATATATGTGGAGCAGCTAAGCATCATTGTTACATCATATCTTTTTTGTAATCAATGCAAATCAATTAAAATAATGTATTCACTTAATTGTAACACTTCTGCATATTTTTATATGATAAAATATTAAAGAATTCTATTTAAAATATGCTTAAATTGAGGTTCAAAGCTCACTTGAACCTTAAAACTAATATAAACAGTGATAAAAATGTCCTAACTTCAAATCACCATAAAATCCTAAAAATTGAGCCTTTTAAATAAAATAAAATTTGAAAATAATACTTTTTCCCTTATCTTTAATTTTTTCAAATAAAAAATACTTGTTGTATAGTAAAAAATCATTTTTTAGCTTTAAAGCGATCTACTTTTTATTATTATTAACATAATATAATAAAATTCAGACTATGCTCTTTTAAAAAAATTGCTTTAATATTAAGTATAGTATAGATATTAATATTTTTGCACCAATAGAAAGATGAGATTCATAGCTTCATTTTGATAGCTTACAGTGTAAAAAATATTAATTTTTCATTGAGTTATTGCTGTTTTAAATATAAAATGTTGATTAGTTACTTTTTCAAAATTGAACTATGCTATGCTGCGGCTTGGGCAGCATGTGTGTTATAAAATGTCCTAATTCCTGAAATAATGACCCATGTGTATACCAAAAGTCAACTCACACCATTTAGTTTGTGAATCCATGTATTTCGGACCTCATTTTGAATAGTCTCGCTTGGCGTGTGAGCAATTTGTTGCTATGTTGACCCATTTCATCCATTAACGCCAAAAATCACTGTTAACAGAGTGTTTATTTTAACCTGATAGTTAGAATTCCTTACATCTGAAATCATTTCGTTTAATCTGAGGTATTTTTGGGTGTTACCATAGCTTTTAAAACTACTGTACTGCTTCAGTGGGGCTGGATAAGTTAGGGCTCTCTGATTTTACTTCAATATAAATTCTAAGCTAAAGGTCACTTTTTAAAAAAATTGCGACTGAAACCTTGGAGCTCTGATAAGAATCACATTGAAAATCAAAGAAATTAAAACAAAAAAGAGGAAGTTTTAAGCTTTATTCTTTACGCTCGACTTTGGCAACATATCCGCCTGAAGCTTCATGATTGGTTTGGTTACATCCTCGGTATCAATCTTCTTAGCGACATTGAAGTCGGGACGAGTGCATCTGGCAGTGGAGAGAGAATTGTTGGTCTGGACAAGAGCGGAGATGGAAACGAATCCTGGCTGAGTGTTGAGTCTAGAGATGTGGACTTTGTTCTCGCAGTATGCTTTGATGTACTTGGCGTACTGTGTGATATTCAATCTCATAACCTTCATATACTTTCTCGAGGGTGGGTCGGGGACGCGGAGGTTACACATGTCTTGCTTGTCTTCAGGCTTGGGAGCAACTAGGCCTTGGCTCAGAATATTTTCTTTCACTCCTTCTTTTCCTTCCTTTTCTTCTTTGATGATCGCTTGGTATATCTTATCGGAACACTCTTGGATCTGATCTTCTGCCTCGTATTTCTCTTTTCTTGTTGTGATTAGGTTCTGGTCAGCAAATGTTGCGTTGTCACCTGCAGCACGGCGCTTATACGAGGTATACGTAGGCTCCCAGGAATATATGTTTTGCTTGTAAAAATAACACATGTGTGATAAGGGATCAATAAGATGCATTGGATTAATGTTCCAGGGCGGGAGTAATTTTTTTTCATTGATTTCTCTTCTAGGAAACTTCTCGCCAAAGTTTCGCTTCTGGCGGTCATACCACAGCTTGTCAACGAAGGCATGGTGCAGATAGAACAGCGGATCCGCTGGGGAAGACATTGTCATGAAATTGCTTCCTACAGTATTGTGGACTATGGCATGGCCGTTGACTTCTAGGTGTGAACTGAACTCTAGAATGGTTGACTTGTTGAATGTAGTCTGTTCCATGGGCTCAGGGGATTGAAAAACCTTGGAAAAGAAATCAGGGTCTCGCTTGATGCAGTCTACGACTCTCTTCCCTCCGTCAAAAAGGGCCACGCGAAGCTTTCTGAATCTTCCATCCTTCACACACTCGTCGCGCGGATCGCCTTGGCCTCCAAAGTTTTGCGGTGAAAACACCTTGTCTTTTGAAGGGTCTTGGCTGCTGTGAGTCCAATCCCAGTATGGGAGAGAGACTGTGTTGTCAATTGATCGAAGTGCGCTCTCCAGTTTAAAGAGGTACATGCGATGCCAGATGAGAAACAGGGGTGTGTCGTGAACAAGTTTAAAGTATTTTACATGTACCTGTGTGAAAAACTCCCAGTTTTCTCCAGAAGTCATGACATTAAGCTTCTTGATTGCTCTGAACAAACGGCCTCTTTCTTCAACTGTGAGATCGTTGAAGTTCTTTCTCTCTCTGATGTTCTCTGGTCGACATAAGCGGAGGTCATGGATCTTGGTCTTCTCTTTTGAAACAACCCAAGCCCCAAGGAGCTGCAAACAAAGCACCAGTTTCACAACAAAATTCATTTTCTCGATTTTCCCCAGTTAGCCTTGTGATATATCAGCCAGGTCCCTGACCAAGCTGCACTCTGCTTTGCAGCCAATGTAAGTGTGGTAAGCAGCGTGGGAACTGCGGCATCTCCGAGCGAGCCCAAACTTAAATTGATCATATAAACGGTTGGCTTGAGAAAAACATATTGCGCTTATGTTTGTCAGTGTAGCTAGAAATATATGGAACATTTCGTGTCCCCAGCCAATTAAATAAAAGTAAATATGCCCAGGAAATTAGTGCGGGTCACAAAACTGATCTCATTGCTTTGAATTGGAATACGATCACCTTTTCACCCAGCTGCATATAAAAGTTCATCTAGATGCTCCACATTTTCATCCTGACAAATATAAAAGCTAAACTAAACCCCATCTCTTTAATCGATTTGATTAAAAATCATGGCGCCCAATTAACATAGAAGCTAAGGTCGTAGCAAATGTATGATTTCAACACCACAAGCTCGGATTTTCTGCTTTGGATTGGGGTACAGAAATATGCGAGTTTATCATACAGTATTTTCTGGGGAGCACATCAATGCCTTGCTTGGTTTGGTCACAAAATAAAAACAACATACTGGTTATTATTTTGACGATCAGGCTATTTTCTGATACAGATGCT
Source organism: Entomophthora muscae (assembly GCA_014839935.2). Lineage (NCBI taxonomy): Eukaryota > Fungi > Entomophthoromycota > Entomophthoromycetes > Entomophthorales > Entomophthoraceae > Entomophthora > Entomophthora muscae. The sequence continues at coordinate 255,498 of QTSX02006471.1, read as the reverse complement.
ATCAAATTCAAAGCACAATGTGATTTAATTTTTACAAGCAGCTTTGTCGCAGTTTGGTTGGTGTAAACCAGGGCTGTGGTAGATTAAAAATGCACCAATTACAGGATTGCCTGTAATCGTTGCATTCAAGCCGTCTGGTTTTCGGAATGCAGATTCCCCTGACATGGGAATCCGATTTTTTTAAAAACAGATCCAGGTGAGGAAGGCTTACTTCCTCTGGAAGCTCAGAAATGAATATTTGTATTTTAGCAATAAAAATTCAATTTAACCAGAATTTCAATTTTAAATTTAATATTTTATTTAAACTTAAAGCAAAAGCTCTTATGTTTATCAGCAAAAGATAAAATCTGAAAACAATCACCCTTTGGTGGATGTAGGAAGGAAACGGTTCTGGAAAATCGCATCCAGCACAATTTTTTACAGAATTGTTTCCTGATCTGAAGCGAGTAGCTGCTTTATAAAAAAGCAGCCAAGGCATACGGAATTAATGGCCGCACATATGATGTCTCATGCAGCAGGCCAAGCAGTGAACTGGGCTAGAGCCCTGCGCATTCCAAACCCATCGACATTTATATTTTAAAAGTGGCTATTATCTAGGAAAAGGATTTTATCCCCCACCTCTACACCGGAATACTGGCAAAGATACATGGCAATCATGCAAGCTAACCAGTAGGAGGTGACAAAGAATACGGAAAACACATAAACTCCTGACTGGCAGATATCCGGACTAGATGTAACAGCAGGAAATATCCAAATTAACAGAAACCTGAGTACCTCCAGTATAGTGGCAAGAAAGAGTAACCTAATCTCAAAATATGGAAATAAGGTAGAAAAATCCTAAACCTAAACCAGTATACTTTTACATGGTCCAATAATAGGTTGACAGAGGCTGTAAAGTTATTCTTACCCCTTCACAACTTATACAAATGCTATGTATGCCATTAGTGACAACTACTCAACAGGCCTTCACCTAGCACCTGCTCAACTAGGCCTTCTGGTCTGAGTCATCCTTCCCTGAATCTCACCCCATTAGGCAATACAGTATGTGTGAATATTCCAAGACCAACCTAGAACACAAGTACTTCTCATGTATTGTAGTTAGTAGGTTCTGGCCCAAAGTGACTCACCTTCTGGGACTCAGACTCATTTCACCCATAAGTTTGATATGTTCTTTGAACTGAGATTAGAGACTGAACCAGAATCAGTTTGAGCAATAGTATATCACCTTGCCCTGTGGACCATACATACCATCTGGATCATTGTCATATTTGATGATGGCCCTAACCTGGTAACTGTGATGAAAAAACAATTTATCACACTGGTTGTGCAAGCTATAACTCACATTGATAAATATGACCATACTATCCCAGGGCATTCTGACTGATGAAAACAATTGTTGACAACTCACAGGATATGCTCTAAAGACATGACCTGGTGTCACCCAGCTCATGAGCAGAGCCCTGCCCCCACTCAGTGACACATATCCCCAACTCCTTAATGGATGTGTTCCTTTTTAACACAGTCTTCAAACTTTAATAAAATTTAGTTACACCCAAAAATTTATAAAAAAAAGCAGCCATTGTTTCAGATTTGATACAGCCCTAGTGTAAATTAGCCACAGCTGATAAATAGGGGCAGGAAGACATTCTGTCAATTATTTTTTTGTCAACTGATTTTCTGTCAGACTTGATACAACTATAGTTTTCTTCATAAGTACTTTTTGGGCTTTACAATAAATCAAAAACTCACATATACTCTATTCACATATTAAAACTATGCTTTACATATATTTATTTTATTTTATTTAATCATTTAAGAGGCTTGATTTTAAATCTTTACCTTTTTAAAAGCTTATTAAATTAAACTTCACTGCCAGAAAATAAAAACAAGAGCATTAAAAGTTTTAAGGAATAACTTCTATAGAACATACTTTCCTTACTCTGTATTTTTGGTTTTTTGTTATTGCAAAGTTAAAACTTTACACATAAAAAAATTATAGTTGGATTGAATTTGACGGGAAACTAGTCAACACAAAAATATTAGATGGTATATCCTCCTTCCCCAATACATTACTTTAAAGCAATAAGTTAGGCTAATGTCAAAACAACAGGGTCAACCCCTGGCAAAGTTCTGCATAACAGACCCTGTGCCACCAAACCAACTTCCCCAATACTCAGAGCCAAATATGGAAGTCAACTCAAATTCCCAAACAAGACAAAAGGAACCAATGACAATCTCAACAAAGTGAAAACTCAATTTGGCGCCTACCTCAGTATTAGGATCAAGCCATCTCCCTGCTCAATCCAATTGATTGTCTCAATCTTGTTCCCTCTAAAATGATTTCCCAAACTATATAATCCCCCATATTCCAATAAAGGCATTATTTTTTTCCAAATATTTCCCCTTGTAACTCTGCTAATACAGCACAGTTACAGCATGGCCAATTTTCTAGATAGTTTAAAAATATGCAAAGGAATTCCAATTAAGTGAATGTATTATTTTAATTGAATTGCATTGATTAAAAAGAATATATTGTAATATTAATGCCTAACTGCACCATATTTATCATGTGTACATAGAAAAGTGTATTTTTTAGAATTATAATTTCAAGTTTGAATTAAGGTAAGCTATACACTATGTAAATATTTTGGATTAGTTTCTTACTCACAACTAAAACTCTGCTTTGTATTTGTTGTGAAGTGATTGGATGTAAACTAGCTTCACTGTAACAACTACCTGATCCATTAAGCTTGGTGAACAATAGAAAAATGGTACTCTTGTACTGTATGATAACTAGTCCAGTTGATCAACTAAGTTTCACTCCAAAGTTATATTAGCTAATGATCATCCAATCATTAGGTTAATAATGGGCTAAGTGATAAATAAACCTGGCTTCAAAAAAGAGGATCCTGGTGCTATGTGGTCCCCATTAATCCCTCAATTACTATATAACTCTCTTCTTGATTTATAAATGAAAGATTGAATTTACATAACTTATACTTTATTATACGCATTAGGCTAGATATATATCTTGACCTAATCTTTAGTAATAATTAAGGTCATATTCAAGTTAAGCAATCACAGTTACTCATACACCATACCCAAATCATGATAGTATTGCTCAGTGCTGATTTACTTAAACCCCACTTTTCCCCAACCGAGGAAACTTAAACAAGGGAGAAGGAAGATACTTTATTACCTATTTTTCTAGCAACTGATTTTCTGTCAAATTTGGTCCAACTATATTTCTCTTCAAAATTAAAATCTTGGCCTTTTCCACAATAAAAAATCAAAAATACAAAATAAAGAAATTCTTTCTATAGGAATTATTATTTAGAGCTTTTGGTATTCTTATTTTTTCTGGCAGCAAAATTTAATTTAATTAGCTTTTAAAAAGATAATTATTTTGATTTTTTCATCTAAGATGCTTAATTATAAATCTTTATGTGTTTTAAAATAGCTTTTATTACTAAATATAGTATCTTTAAATTTTATTTTATTGTAAAGCTACAAAAGTATATATGAAGAAAATTTTAGCTGGATCAAATTTGACAGAATAACTTCAACCCCTGAACAAGTATGATAATAAGTAAACAATATAATCATTTATTTTAAAATTCTCTAGCCAAGTTGGCTTTTCATAAATATTATAAAGATGTGATAAAGTTAATAGTGAAGCCCTTTAGTGGCACTATAAATATCACTTTGGATGCATAGAATTCATCATCTGTCTAACCATTGGCGTCTTTTTCTTTCTGTGATCCTAATCTTTGAGCCTAAAAGTACCTGATTAGCTGCAACAGGGCTTTAAAGTTTAAAAGGAGGCATAATCATGCCTCCTCCTGTAAATCTGGCCTCTTGGTGTACACTTATAGCTGTGTATAAAAGCCACATGATTAGCATCAGAGAATTATACCATAGTTTTAAAAGCTATGGCAACAACCAAAAATACCTCAGATTTAAACAAAATGATTTCAGATTTGAACAAATCTAACTCTCAGGTTAAAATATATACTCTGTTAACAGTGATTTTTGGTATTAATGGGCAAAATGAGTCAACACAGCAACAAAGGGCTCACGCGCAAAGCAAAACCATTCAAAATACAATCCAAAATACATTGATTCACAAACAAAATGGTGTGAGTTGACTTTTGGTGTACATATGTTTACTATGTGAATTGGTGACAAAATGCACCCAAGCAAGGTGAGTCAAAACTCAAATCAAAAACAAAACACAATAGCAACTCACTATGTAAACAAAATCACTCAGTGTGTGCAATGGATTGTAATCATGAATGATACCAAGGTATCTAAAATAAGACACAAGATCTGAAACATAAATTTTAAAAATATTGTGTTGGGTGCTTAATTTGGCGTAAAATCTGGGAAAATGGGTGGATTTTTTTTGAGTATTCTAAAATGGGTGTTGTAAAACCAAAAACAACTAATTAAGAAATAAAAAAATCTATAATTGGGATATTGGGTGGGAAAAACTCTAAATAAATATCCATATTTAGATAAAATCAAAAAATAAAATTAGGGAGTAACTTAATTGAAATTTATTTAATATTTTATTAAAATTAAAATGGAAGAAACACAACAACAGAGTACCAATACACCCGTTGTGTGCTGCAGTTGCAGTTGCCCCGCGGGTCAAATAATAGTTAGTGCAACCCAAGTGCCTACTCAAGAAGGAGACGGGAGAGGAGAGTTCCATAATGACTCTGCACTGACACAGCTGGTTCAAGGAGAATAAGCTGCTAGGATGCAGAGCATCAACCCTTGGGTCCCAAAGCTGACCAGGAAGCCCACCAAGGTCACCACTACAAAGAAAGTTAGAAACAAGGAGGTAGAACTTACTTTGTATGTTTTTGACATTGTGTACCGGCAAGAGTCAGTCCCGTCAGCCATGCTGGAGAAGGTGAAGCTTGTACTTGATACTAGCTACAAGCCCTATTTCAGTGATGGCAATCAGGAGGATGACAAGGAGCCCAATTTCTATCAAACCGATGAGGGACAGTTGGTGCTCAAAAAGGGTGCTGCGTTTTACACCAAGGTGCCCATGCCCTGTGTTGTGCCCAATGCCAACAAGTCAATCCCCACCATTAAAAAGCCTGCTCAGAAGCGCATTCCTGACATTAAACACATCATCCTGCTTAAGCTAATGTGTGAATTGGGCAATTACAAGGCGGCCACGGCCCTTGTTGGGGTGGATCCCAAGTACGCCAGCAAGACCTTCAACAAGTTCATTGATACTGGCTGAGTCCTTGCCGCAGAGAAATCCTTGTGTGTTTCCACTATGCTCACCAAGGAGCACAAATGGGCAATCTATCAGTGAATCACCCGGGACTGCCATATTGAACTGGCAAATATACAGGCAATGGTCAAGTCCACTTTTGGGGTTGAGGCTTCCATTTCCTTTTACTACTATCTGCTGAAGATGTGCTTTTCCTGGAAAAAGCTTGGGGTATCTCCATACAATTGGAATAGCCCAACCAACATTGAGACCCAGAAAAACTACGCAGAGGTGTACACTGCCCTCAAAGCCAAGGGAACGGTCAAATTTTACTATATTGACAAATTAGCATTTGCCTTGTCTATGTGCAATGCATATGGATATGTCCCCAAAGGCTCCAATGACGGGATGGCGCGGCGTGCTGCAGTCCGCACCACAGCCTACTTGATGGTGGCTCTCCTTGGTCCAAAGGGGGTCAAGCTATATCAAATGATACTGGGCTCCCACAACAGCCATATCTTTCTATCATTTCTCCAATTGGTCCAGGAGACCTGAGGCACACGAGCCCGGGCTTCACCAATGTAATTGTGCTGGACAATGTTGGTCTCCATAAGGTGGCTGATATTCTCGAGGAATTCCCAATGATTGACACCAACAGCACAGTGGCCCCCCAGCAATTGGCCACGGCAAATTTGCGCCTTCTCTTCCTCCCTGCTTATTTGCCATTTTTAAATCCCATCAAGGAATTCTTTGGGTGGCTCAAGTGAGTTGTCAAATGAGGAACCCAAACTGGGACCAAGGACCTCTTTAATTTGTTGCAGGCCGGGATCCACATCCTCCCAGCTGAGACCATAGCCAAATTCTATAGTCACACTGATTTGTTCATCCCCACATGCCTAGCCAAACAGCCAATCAATTAAAGGCTTAGTGTGTTCAATTTTTTTTATGTTCTCTAATTTACTATTCAATATTTATTAATTATCATTTTATATTTAGATGCTTCCAAGCCTGCAATCACATTCAGCAGGACAATCAATAAAGGTTAGTAATTTATTTTTTTATAATCATTATTTATTGTGTCATCTAAGGGTATCCCAAATGCTTGATACTGGATTACGCAAACACATTAATATCACTTTTGGAAAATAAATATAATAATCAAAAAAAGTTAAATGTAATATGTACAAATAAGAAGTAGATTTTATCAATTTATATTATTATGCTTTTATTAAGACTTTCTCTGGTATATATTTTGCAAATCTTGTTTTCTAAAATAAGAATTAGAAAAATTTAATATAATAAAAATAATATGAATTGTAATGAAATTTATTGGAAGATAGAATTTATTAAGAGCTCCTGTAGTGAGTTCTTCTGTATGTACCCACCCTGCAATGGATGTGGCGCACAACCTCCACTGCCACACCGTGGACGGTGGATACACCCTTATTAAAAAACTCCTGCCTGCTGGTGAAGGGGAGTAGGGTTAGATGCAAATGAAGGAGCAGCTTCTCTGGCAGTGCTGCAAACCCGTAGATATCAGCTAGGACCAGGGCGTCCTGGATGACGTGATCCACCAAGTCATACCCAGGGGGGACCTTCTTCCTGTCCATGGAGAGCCTGGCCTTGTTGATTCCTAGAAGGACCCCTTCAAGATCCTCCACGCTGGATCCTATCCTGAAGTAGAAGAGATACCTGAGGTAAACTACCAGATAAAGCCTTTGCCCAGCAAAAGCTTCTGTAAACTTGCATAATTTATTGAAAACCGTACTGATCTTCTTATCATGCTTGGTCTTTGCAAAGATCAGCTCCATGGCTGCAGGGACCCCCTATCTTGTTGGCACTCCAGGCCAACCTAAAGTCAGCAAGGAGGATTTTTGTCTTCTTGACGGCTATTGAGTCTGCAACAGCCAATTTTCCCACCGCGCGCCCAAAGTTGTCCAGCAGGTAAGAAATTGTGTTCTCTAAGGGGTAGCAGAAGCAAGCAGCTGCATGGGCCTGGCCCATCTCTGGTACATTCTTGAATGGGAGCGTCCCCAGGATGTCCCAAACAAGCTCAATGGAGTTTACACAGTAAACTCCACTGAGGTTAACTGGGTCCAGGCAAACCAGTTGGGCATCCTTTTAGGCAGTAACTGAACACTCAGATGCCCCCTCACCATGCGTCAGCCCAGCCAATGCCTCCCGCAACATTGGAAAGTACCTGTGGATGCAGTCCTCCAGCTCCTGCAAGACAGGGGGGACAGATACAGCTGCTTGGCCACATGAGTGGCGTAGTTGGAATAGAATGTGGCAGGGACAAAGGGGACCAGGACTTGGCGGAGTTCACTGTCTATGTTCTCTAAAAAAACATGTACTTAATTGCAAATTTTTATTAATTTTATTTTTTATGTTATCTTCATGTGTTTCTTCTTTGCCGGCCGCTTAAGCAGGCTTGGCCATTCTTGGCGCAAGCAGTTGTGCAGGCAATTCTTTATCCTCTGCTCTGGCACACTTGGCAAGTTTGAGATATTCATACATCTCTGGGTTGTCAACCCAGATGAACAGTGCAGAAAGATTGTATGCCTTAAATTGCAGGCCCTCAACCACTGTCTTCTGGATGTTGAGAAGACACTTGATGGTCCTCTCAGGGGTGTCTGGTATTTTTGTCATTAGGGCTTTGCGGACACCTTGTCTATTTTGTCTCCGTCAAGGACAGCGGACTTCACTTTGGCTTTGACCTTGCAGTCAATGTCTTTGATTTTGGCAATTACCAAGTTGAGATCCTTCAAAAGCTTCTCCAATTCTTTCATTGATTTTTTACTAACCTTTTCATATGTTTTTATAGCTTTTGCCCCAATAAATTCTGTATTATTTTGATACTGTTGCCTCTTTGTTTATTCCTTTTTGTTTTCTCATTTACTACATTATCCCATCTTTTTACCTATTTTGTATGTTTTACGCTCATCTCAATAAGTGTCATTTGCTTTGTGTTGACATTGTTTCCTTGATTATCATATTATTTTTAGTACCCAGACAGCCCCTTGTGAAAATATTAACAACAATTTGGTGATCAGCTAAATTTGAATTAGAAAATTATGTGTTAACTGTTTTTAGATAAAGTTGTTAATGATCCAAATTCAAAACCTTAATGATAAACTTTAAGCCAATCAGGAGCCAAGTGATAAAGTGATTGTTGTGACATAAAGAGACATTCAATAATTCTTTGGTGTATGTGCGCTAATTAATATGATTGGCCGGATGTTTTGCCATTGTATGCCTTTGCCGCTATGGCAAGTTGTTGATGGACTAGTGCTAACCCAGCAGCTGATTGGGCACTAGTCCATCAACAACTAGCCACAGCAGCAATGGCGCTCAATAGAAAAACATCCAGCCAATCAGATTAATTAGTGCACATGCATTAAAGAATTATTGAGTGACTCTTTATGTCACAATAATCACTTTCTCACACAGCTCCTGATTGGCTTAAAGTTTATCATTAAGGTTTTGAATTTGGATCAGTAACAACTTTATCTAAAAACAGTTAACACATAATTTTCTAATTCAAATTTAGCTGATCACTAAATTGTTGTTAATATTTTCACAAGGGGCTGTGTCTGGGTACTAAAAATAACTGTGTTCTGGATCTAGATACATGGCATAGTAAATATATGATTTTATTGAAATAAGCTGAACATAAAGAATAAAACCAACTATAAACAAAGAGAACATGAACAATTAAAATTCAAAATAAAGATAATATAAATAGAAAATGTTTGGCAACAGGGGGTTTATTGGGGCGGGAAGAGTGATGCCTAGGAGGCAGAATAGCGCGGGAAGGAAGATGTAGAGGTGGTGCTGGCCTGGGGGGTCTGGGATTAGGTGGTTTGGGCTTGTGGGTGAGGGGTGTTGGTGGCGGGGGTGGAGGCAGGAGGATTTTGTGTGATGGCTGCCATATAACACTTGTTGTATTCCTCATTGGTCATTGGCTGGATGGGCTGGTAGGTGGCAGTGGCCTGAGGTGGAAGGTGCTTATCCTTACGTGATTGGTTGCCCATGTTCATATGGAAAACCATCTTCACAAATAAGTCAGCCACCATTTGGTGGCCAAAGAGAAAATTGTGGTCAAGGACCCCAAGATAGAGGTTGTTGAAAGCCTGAGGGCGGCGCTCCTGTAGTGTATCTCCAATGTTAAAGAAGATGACATCAGCCAGATGGATGTCTGCGTGGCCAGCTGGGTAGAAAGAGGCCTGGTGCCTGCGTTGCTGGATGGCCTCAAGGGTGGTGGAGCTACCCTCCATCTGGTGGCTCAAGAAACCCCGGTACTTGGAATTTGAGCCATCCCAGGAGTCAAGTAACCCACTGAGGATATAGCTGTATGAGTAGTCATTGATGAAATCTGGGTTTTTCTGATAGTAGACAAAACCCTTGGCTGAAACAGCCAGAAACACACTAATGAAAGTCCCCTTCTTGACCTTCTTCCTTCTTTTTTGAGTGGCGGCTCTTCCTTGCTTGCCAAAATCATCAAAAGCTATTGATAGCTTGTAATAGAAGATGAACATGACATCATTAGTTAGACTAGTCAGGCATTGGACCAGGGTTGATGATGGCAGTGTCATACAGGGAATCCTCAGCGCCATACCATTGGTTGCTGGCAAAAATTGGTAAGAATCCATATTGAAGCCACCTTCCCATATATCCAGAGCTGCACCATGCTCTCAGACACCCTAATGCCATGATGCGCAAGTTGCTTCTGGACCTGGGTCAAGAGAAGCTTGGGATCCTGCTGGAGGAGGTCAAGCATGATTGGGTATGCCTCAGATATTTATGACTTGGGGCCTTCTTGGGCTTCTTGGCTGTCCTGATCATATTCACCCTGTTCATCAGGTTGTTGAATTCCTGTATGACAGTAGCTTGGGTAAAAAGCAACTGGGTGGCAATCTATTCCCAGGACAGACCCTGTAGATTCAGTGCCACAATTTCCTGAAGAATTTGGGTAGTGATGATTTGTTGCTTGGGGCGCTGGGCTGGGGGAGCTGAAGCCTGATTGGCTGTAGAGGGCAGGTTGGCTGGTGGCAGGAAGTTGTTCTAAATCAAGGTTGCCATCCTGATTGGTTGGTTGGTGGGCAGCTTGTGCGGGGGTGGGTACAAGAGCAGGGGCAGAGCTAGACACCATGCGACTACTGAACAAGTCTAAGCCATAGGGGTCAGTGGTCAGGTACAGGTCAGCTTCCTTGTTACCCGCCTCAAAAGGCTTGGGTGTAAACAGGTGCCTCCACGTTCTGAGCCTCGCCTCCAGTGAAGCTGGCTTGGCTGCTGCTGGCTTGGCTTGGCTGCTTGTGCCGTTGAAGATGTTGCTAGTAAAAACCATTGTAAAAAACCTAGGATAAAATCACTTAAAGTAAATTTTTTAAAATTTAATGATTTTTTTTGTAATCTCAAGCCCATATTTGGAAGGTTCTCAAAACCATTTCATAAAAATCTGGAGCCATGAAAAGGAATAAAATGCCTCTGTTCCTAAATTGGATAGCTGTTGATTGGCTGTTAAATGGTTATTTTTCTATTTTAGGCTGCTCATACTACACATCTTGTGTGAGTTCATTTTGTTTCATGCTTGTGGAATCTCGCTTCTAGATTGCTCAAATTTTGTTTCATTTTAGTCCTTCTGTTGGTGCCTCATATGAATCCTGATTGGATTATAATATACTCTGGAACAGCATCCATCCATTTCACTTGATGTGTCAGTTCATTTTGTTTGTGGTTTGAACTACACCGCTTGATGTTTGATATAATTTTGTATAATGGGCTAGTGAAATTTTGTTTTTTGTTTGACAGTTCATTTATTAACTGAAATTTTATAAATTAATTGAATCCTGAATCTTGCGCAACTTGGATTTTGTTCAAATCTGAAATCATTTTGTTTAAATCTAAAGTATTTTTGGTTGTTGCCATAGCTTTTAAAACTACTGTAATGCCTACATAAATTCTTCCTCTTTAGTGCTATGTGGGTTATTTAATTTATATGTGTTTACCTATTGCATGTAGGCCAATTAATAGTTGACCCAGAACACTTGACTTTATTGAGCAATAAGTCATTGTGATTTTCTGGTTGATATTATCTTTGGTTTGGTTATAAGCAAAACCCCTTTTTGCTGTTAGATGGGGTATTTAAAAGAATTAAATTCCTCCATTTATTGATTGATACTAGTTGTTACCATCAGTTTTTTCACTTAGGTAGGGATCCAAAAGTGAAACTGGACAAAGGATTGACAGGAATATACCAACAGAAAATAACTACTCTATAGGGTTTACTGGCTCAAAACCCCATAATAATCATATCAACTTATTCATATTATAGTGATATTTTATAAATGACTTCCCCATGGGTTACCAATGATACACTATTGATTTGGATAGTCATCATTGATAGTCAATCATTAACCTCTTTACGCAGCATTTTTATAGCCTTGTATCATTTAGCTTTGTAAAAGAATTAAAGGACTGTAAAAGTTTTAATCCAAAATATCATATTTAAAAGCTATATTATGATAATAAAAATCCTTCTCTAATTCACATTCAAGAGCTTTGACCTATATTCACTTCAAATCTAATGCCATATCATTAGTTAACTTTACTTCTGCTGTATTAAACCTTTTTTGGGAAGCTTCAGAAAGAGGAGAGATAATTGTAATGTTAAATAAAGTATTTCTGTTTAAAACTCTGATGATGATCTTAATACTTTCATCAATTTCTTCCTCACTGTTGTAAAATATGCAGCATGGGTGCTGATTTCTACAAATAGTTAGTCTACTACTTCTTTATCTTAATACTATACCTGTTGTGGTATAGTGTCAGCCTGGGTAAGGACAGAAGAATATAAGAAGATAATAAGACAAAACTAGTGTTTATTATGATAGTATCACACTTATATAGTTTAAGGCAGGGGAATTGCCACCAGGGGAAGGAAGGCACAGACAGAAGGACTTCCCTAATGAAGGAGAGTCAATTAGCATAGCAGAAAGTCCTGCACGAGAGAACAACTGGTTCTATGCGGCTTTCCTTAAGGAGGCAGATGGAAATAACTTTGTTGTTCTATTATTAACCTTGGAAGTAAAGCCCGTGCCTTATGAACATTCAAAAGGTACTTTGAACTTTTTTTAGAGGCGTTTTAAACGTCTTTATCACTAGTAAAATCAGGATGCAATAGCGCAATTGTTCTGTCGCTTAATCCCTAGGTGGACAACTTTACGTCTAATCCATTCAGGATCTGCGACACTCACTCAAACAGAACTTGGGAGGTCCCAATTCTTGATAACTATATTAAATAAAAATTTAGTTAGTTTATTGAAAAATTAAAAGTTATAATGAATACCTATCTTCAAAATCATCTCATAACCCAGTGATAACTGGCTACATCAAGATTCTCCCTAAAAGGCCTTAACTATATGGGATTTAAAATAATTAAAAGCAAGCTTTAGAGCTTAAAAGTTATCGTATAACATCAAACAAAAAAGCCAAATAATAGCAACTACTCATTTAAATAATAAAAAATAATTAAGAATGACCAGAAAATACTTTTGAAATAGATCATTTTACAAAATAACCATAAAATATTTAGGTACCCACTTTGATTCCGGTGCTGTTTTTCTGATGAACTGAATTCCAACAATATGTCATATTTTCATTATGTTGTAACTGTGCTATTTTAGCAGAGTTACACAGGGAAATGATTAGAAGCTAGCTAGATATCTTTATTTGGATATATGGCTTATAAAGTTCAGGTGAATCATGGATAGCAGGAACATGATTATGGCTACTTGGTTGGATAATTAGGGTGTGGCTTGATCCTGGTAATGAGTCAAGCGCCAAAACAAGGTATCCACTTTAAGGGATCAGCTTCTGTTCATGTTGTTGGATTTGGAAATTCAAGTCAACTTCCTATTTTGGCTTCAAGTGACTGGATAATCAGATTGCAGGTTACAAACCTGCTTACTCGGAACCTTGCTGGCAGGTTGAGCCTGCTGTTTTGAAACCCCCCCCCACCAACTGAAGGTTGGACTTCTCTGGGGACAAGTTGTCAGGGAGGTTGTCAGAAGCTTGGGTGCTGTACTGCATCAGCTGTTGCTTGGTGGTAGGGAGGACAGTCTTATACTGTTTCTGACGGGCTTTGCAGGGTTGCAGCTGGTCATGATATAGAACCTTGTCTTACTTATGCTTGCCCAATCCTTCTACTAGATAAGTGTTGTTGTTGTTTACCTTCAACACAATGGTGGGGCCCATTTTCTCAGGCTGTAGCTTACTCTTGTCCGTGTTCATCACCCATACTTTGTTGCCAAATTCATGCCTTGCTTGGATGGGGACAAACATATTTTGATGGTGTTTATCTTCCTTTTCCTTTTGGTCACTGTTAGCATGGAGTATTTGGGGATTGGAACGGGATAGTATCTTATCAGGCATTTCCAAATAGGGCCCATTAAGGGATTGAACAATTTTGGTTGCATCCCATAGAAAAGTTCAAAAGGGCTCTTTCTGATGGATCTGTTCACCCAAGTACAATACAAAAAGAGTGTAGTTGCCAAATGTCTCTGCCACTCCCCAGGTCTCCTGGAAGTGAGTTTGGCAAGGGCTTGTATAAGGCTCCCGTTTAATTGCCCTACTCTGCCATTGGCATGAGGGTGGTATGGTGTAGTCACTGTGTGTTTAACTGTGTTCTTGGTGAGGTAAATGGTTTTGTCTTCTGAGGTCAAATCTTTGCCTCTGTTGGTAATCAGTAGTTCTGGCTTTCCAAACTTACTAATGATTTCTCTGCTAATGAATTATTGTACGTCAATTCCAGTGTGTCTTGAGAGCTTGCATTACTGGCCAGAAAGTGGCAAAGTCAATATCAGTAATGATATATTTTTTGTCATTGTGTCTCCCTGGCATTGTGCCTAAAATATTAGGAACCCAAACCTTAAAGTGTAGCTGGGTTTGGATGGGTAACACATATTTTAGAGGGGTGTTGCTTTTTGCAAATTTTTCACAAACTTCACATTGCTTGAGGACCTCCTGTACATCCCTATATAGAGTCAACCACCAGGCTTTGTGCTTCAGGAACTTGTATAGGTTTAGGATCTTTGTATGGCCTAAGTCTCAATGGTAGCACAAGATGGTGTCAACTCTTTAATGTGTGGGAATGTATGGAATGGTAACTCCATGGGTCATTTTGCGGTACAGTATTATGTAAATGTCTGTAAAAAAGTGTTTGTTCTTGACAAAGGTATCTCTGGTAATATCTGTGGTACCTGGAGGGAAACCTTTGTCTTTTGTCAAAGTACCAGGAGGTGCCAGTATGGATCCAGGCCATTTTTACCTCTTGTGGCTTGGATGTACAGTTGAGAAAGGGCGTCAGCCATGACTAACCTGGGCCCTGGCTTATTTTGAATGTTCATGTTGAATTGTTCCAGGATTACCATCCAGTAGGCTTGGCGCCTAGACAGGTTAGCCTGTGTTTTGAACATATAAAGGACTTGTGATCAGTCAGAGCAGTGAATTCTTCCTGTTGGTCCAGGTAACAATGCCACCTGACTAAGCAATGTACAATTGCCAATAACTTGTAATAATGGATTAGGTAGCAGCATTTGCTGTCTGTGAGTTTATGCAACTTGTAAGCCACTGGTAGATAGTTGCCTGTAATGGTGGGCAGTGGTGCGGTAAGGACGTCACAGTCTGGGATAAAACATCAAACATAGCTATCATTCCCAAGAATGTGGGGAGTTCTGACATGTCCTTTGGAGGTGACATTTTGAAAATGGCCTGGATTTTCTAGCTGTCAAGTTTAATGCCATCTTTCAAAACTTCATGTCCAAGGAAGGGTAACTGTTTGCAGAAGAACTGAGATTTTGGAGGGCTTGGCTAGCAGCTTGTGTTGTGCCAGGGTGGCAAAGACTGCCTTTAAGTCCTTGTGGTGCTGTTCTACTGAGGGGCTGTGGACAATGATGTTGTCCAGGTATACCAAGGCATGCTTGCCAATGTGGGGGGCAAACACCTTGTTCATGAAGGTCACAAAGGTTAACAGGGCGTTTGTCATTCCAAAGTTGAGTACCACACACTTGTATGAGCTGTATTTAGTGTGGAAGGCTGTTTTAAGTATATCTTCCTCCTCAATACAAATCTGGTTGTAGCCTGCAGTCAGATCAATCTTGTAGAAGAATGTGCTCCTCCCAGGGCATCAAAGAGATTGTCAATGAGTGGAAGTGGGTAAAAATCCTTGATAGTAACTTTGTTTAGGGCTCGGTAATCTGTGACTAGGCGCAGAGTACCATCTTTCTTTGCCACAAAGAATACAGCCACATCAAAAGGAGACTATGAGGGGCGGATAAGTCCTTTCTCAGGCGCCTCCTTGAGGTAGACACGTAGGGTGTTGTCCTTGTTGGGGGTAAGTTGATAGATGATTTGTGCCTTAGGTACAGCTCCTTTGAGTTGGATGGAGTGTTGTATGTGCTTCTCTGGTGGTAACCCTGGTAGTGCCTCTTTGAAAATTTCTGGATGGCAGGATACAATGTTGCAATCCTGAGGAGTAGTGGTATCCTTATGATCCTTTAAGTGTATGATCTTGTACTGGCAGGAGTCCCAGTAAATTACCTTGAGGTTCTCTTTTTGTCCAGGGTTTCAGTAATGCGTACAAAAATGTGGTTGCATAGGAGTTGGTCCGCTGAGTCAGGGTAGATCTGTTGATTGATGCCTTCACGTTTGATGGTCAGTACTGAGGTTGCCCAGTCAACATAGGGGTTGTTCCTTTGCAACCAGTCCAGCCCCAGCGAAATATTGAACTTGGGAAAATCAATGACGGGACCCTGGATGGTGGAGTGTAGGTTCTCTAGCATGACAGAGAAGGGGGCTGTTTCCCTTGTCACAGCAATGTGATGTTCATCAGCTAGAACCACATTTTTAATCCGTGAAGGATTAGTGGTCAGCTTGAACTTGGCTACAAAGCTGCTATTGACTAGGGTTCAGTCTGTGCCCAAGTCCAGGAGTGCTGAGTCTGTGTAACCGCAAAAGCAGAAAGGATAAGACATCAGTTTATTAGGATGTCTGGCAATGGTGTAAAGTACTGGGTCTTCTGAGGGTACTTGGATCATCGGACATTGATCCACATCCTCAGGTTGGTACTCATTGTTGGGCAAGCCAGGAGTTGTGTGGGGAGAGCTTGGCTTGATTAGTGCTCTCCCTGGGCTTTTCCCTCATTTTGGTTGCCCTGTGTGGTGGTGACGCGGAAATGAGTACGGTTTGACTGGCCATTGTTTCCATTTCCATTTCTGTTAGAACCCGTGGGCTTGTGGTTGGCGTTGCTCCTGTTGTCTCCAGGGGGTGGTTGAGAGGAGCGCCCACTTGGATGGGAATCCTTGGGTCTTTCTTGTTTCCCAGTTTGTTCCTTGTGCAGAGTGTTGGATGTCTGTTCCGCTTTTTCTGCTTCATGGTATAGGCTTTGCAGGTTGGTCACCTGATCCATGTTTACATGTCTCATTATGTGCAACTTGAGAGCATTGTAGTACATGAGGTGTGTGGCTGGGGTGTTGAAGGCCCTATCAGATGGTGCACGAAGGCAGAGATCCTTGTAGGCGCGGGTGAGTTCTTTTATGGTGCCTGTCTGAGTCAGGTTCTTTACTTGGCAAATGATCATGAGTACTGTGTCCTTTAGCACAAATCTTGTCAGGAAGTCTTGCTTAAAGTTATCCCAGTTCTTGTCTGTGTTCTCTTCATGCCACTTGTTGCACCAGGTGCCAGTGTCATGGGTCAGGCAAATGGAAATTTCTGTGATCCAAAATTGCTGTGGGCATTCCATCTGGGCCAGCTTGCTCTGGGCGGACTGGATCCATGCAGCAGTGTTATTGTTGTTGGCCCCAGCAAAAGGTTCCAAGGCAGCACTTTGTAGCCTTTGAGCTACATAGGTGGGCATGGCGCCTTTGTTAATTGGTTGCAGCATTGAGGAGGGGGCCTTAAAGAAACTTTGTACAAACATGGTGTTGAAGGGGGTAGCAGGATCACCGTGTTCTGGTACAGGACAAAGCCATCAGGTATCTCGGTACCAGACATGTACAGTGTCCAATCCAGCAAGAGGCCAGACATGATTCTATCAAGGATTTGTTGGCTGCAGCAAGTATGGGCAACAGGCGGAATTTTGCACAATAAGATAGGATGGAAAACTTACCTGTGCTACCAATGTTATGACAGGGCTGTTTTAGCAGAGTTCCAAGGGGGGAAATATTTGGAAACTAGATAATATTCTTTATTTGGATATATGGCTTATAAAGTTCAGGTGAATCAAGGATAATTGGAACATGATTAGTGATCACACAGTGGGATGGTGAAGGGGGTGGCTTGATCCTGGTAATGAGTCAAGCGCCGAAACAAGGTATCCACTGTAAGGGATCAGCTTCTGTTCATGATCTTGGATTTGGAAATTCAAGTCAACTTCCTATTTTGGCTTCAAGTGACTGGATAATCAGATTGCAGGTTACAAACCCCTTACTTGGAACCTTGCTGGCGGGTCAGGCCTGCTGTTTTGACAGCTTTAAATTGCTGCTGGGGAAAGGGGTTCAGGTACTGGGTGGGCAGCCCTGTAGTGAGTAAAGATCTGCAGTGCTAGGTTTGCCTTTATAGTAGACAGGGCAATGCTGGGATATTGTTGTGGGCATGGCTTGCTTTTTTGGGGTGGATTGTTGGGGGGATCTGCCTCAAGCGGGGATCCAACCTCTGCCACTGAGCTCAATGCTTACATGGACACTTTCTAACTATTGGCAGTAAGGTGGTGAAAGCCTGGCTAATTCCTAGGATGAAACCAAGAGGATACCTGTATGGGAAGCCCCAAGCTATGTAAGAGTATGTAGCCCATGGATACTCTCCAAGCTACACCAGATACATCCCCTCAAAATATAACATTGTCAGGTTGGCCATAAGAACAGTAAACTATTATTCCACATCACCAAGCCAATCAAAGTGTACGCTTGAATACATGTTTCTTTCCTAAACACATTGGTAGTTACATATTTTACATCTACTGATGAAAGCCAACCACCTCTCAATGATCGATAGGGCTGCCACGGAGGAGAAGCACACCGGTTATGGCATTTAACGTAGCAGCAGTGTCACAACCATTGGTCTTTTGTTGTTTGGATCCCCCTTCCTTGGGGGATCTGAATCCCTTTAAAGAACGGTCAGAGACAGCTTTATTTTTTCTGAAAGAGCCAAACTTCAACATATTTTTATTAAATGTTTGGTTTTGGAATGTATTCGGATTTGCACCCCTATATTTCATGGCTTTAGAACTTGATGAGAAGGAATCCAGCTTTTTGGCCGCCCGCCTTGATGGTGGTGGCCACTGATCTGGCCAAGCTTGTGGATGTTATCCTTTGTAGCGGGATCTGCGGCTTGGATATTGAGCCTGGGTACTCTGCTGGTGATGCTGGGCAACCCCGACTCCTGACTTTCTTCTTGCCTCTGAGCTTTGTTTCCATTTCTACCTTCCTTGATTCCCTTCTTCGGTTTCACTCGTGGAACCATCTCGTCTCACAATGTATCCTAGGTTGGGTTACTACTCCTCACATTATTGATCATGATGAGCTTCATTCACACTCCCTGGGAAGATATATCAAGTTCAACAGATGGGCTGCAGCTATGGTTGATGGATACAAACAGCAAGGGAAAGTATAGCGAGGTGGTTGGTAGGGTTAGTCGAAAGCAAAGGAGGTCCACTTTAGCTTTCTTAAACATGAAGAAGGAGATGTTGGATTGTAGGGGTTAGTCCTTATTTAAATTAATGGTATGGGGTCTACTTCCTTAGTAACATATGGATATATTTAAAGCTGATGGATCAAACGGATGTTTGGTAAAGGTAAACAGGAAGGTTCCCGAATATGGATTGAGATCGATCTGGGGTTGAAATAGACGTCACTTGGCTGGGAATCAAGTTTGAATCTATATAGGATAAGCGATCCTCCTGATACCACAATTGAAACTGCTTGTTGAAACTAGTTGGATTTACAATATCGGGCATATAATTAGAACCTTTTTTCTGAAGAAGATCCTAGGGTAGTAGAGGGATAAGATGTCGGTTGTATGTTGGTTAAGTTGAAAGGCTAGATTTGGTTTTGGAAGTAGCCGGATGGGATTTAGAACCCGTTCAGGTTGGAACATTCCCTGAAATCCTTTTGGTCACCATTTCCTATTGAGGAGTAGGGATGGAATAGAATTTCTTGTTGAAGTTTGATATCTTTGGCTAGTACAGTTTCCCCTTAGACGGTAGAACCAATTGCCAGGAACCCAAGCGGTAAAAGACGTATGATCTAGTTGGACAAGTTTCCTTTTTGAGTATTGGATATACCTGATAGCCACAACAAATCCTCAAGGGATTTAAATCTAATTTCAAACATGTTTTGGATTTTTGAAAGTGTTTCCGTTAATTAGCCTTGGGTTGTATTTTCTAAGCCTGGGCTAGAAGTGGTTTAAAGGAAAGCTTTCTGAATCCCATTGTTTGCTTAAAAGGGTGATATGATGGATTGCAAGTGTTGAGAATAGGGTATTGGAAGAAAATTGAGCAAGAGAGAGGATATAACTTAGTTGGTGCTGTCTATTGAATAAGAAGGCTCCTTTTGGAGGTGAGGTTAATAAATATTCAAATAATGGCACAAGGTACATTTGCCCTTGGGATTGCTTTGGTAAGAGGAATGTCATGTTTATTTAGACTTTTCGATGATGCGGCCAGCTTGAGGCTTGGTGATGGACTTCTTTTGGCGGATGTAGTCAATGACAAACTTGCTCTCGGAATCGAGGTATTTGAAGTCCTTGATGGGCGGAACGATCACTCGGTCACCCCCATTGGCCAGGTAGCTGAGGGTGGTCACGGCATACTTCTTCTCCTTCTTGAGCGGGAGGTACTTCTTGGAGTTGCGGTCAAGGATGTTCACCAAATTCAACCGCTTGCCACAACTGACGGCTCCGTTGAACTCAACTTGCATGCCAGCAACTTGGATGGAGCCAACAGTTTCGTTCTTCTCGTTGACCTTTCCAAACACTCGCTCCAGGAGCTCCATGATGTTTTGCCCCGTCATTTGGACGTTTGTCACGGGGGTCCCGTAGGGGAGGATGGCCAGGACATTGCCGACAGTTACAGGCCCCGCCTTCAACGAGTCGCGGATAGCACCCGAGTTGATAAAGACCACGTCTGCTTTCTGTGACTCCAACAAGGCATCCGCCACCAGATCCCCCAGCGCACACTCTCCAACTTTGCATGCCTCCTTTTCCATTGCCACTTTGGATTCACCAATCACTTCGTTGGCATACTTGTCCATTGGCTCGCGCAACTTCTGGACCAAGGCGTCGGTATTCTTGTCCAATGCAACGGAGGAATCCAACTTGATGGCTTGTCCCTTGATGCTGGCGATGTAGCCATCCGAGCCAAAGCTGATGTCGACATGTCCCAGGAGATACGACCATTCGTGTGCCTGAACAATGTATGTTGGTTTGCCATCCAAGTTGGTGACGTTTGTGGGGTAGTCTCCTTCGCTGGGTTTCTCTCTAAACGTGGATCCCTTGGGGCCAAGGTACGAGTGGGTATGTCCACCAACGATTAGCGAAAGGCCCTTTACATTCTTGGCCAGCTTGATATCATCCTCGTACCCATTATGGGAAACCGCAATGACACGTTTGATTCCCTGATCATTCAGGGTTTTGATTTCCCTCTGGACTGCTTGGATGGGATCTTCGGTTCGAACCTTCTCAAGGTTCGCTTCCTGCTGGGCCTTTTGAAAGATGTATCCCACCACTCCTAGCTGATACTTTTTGAAGACGTAGCTCTTTGAAATCTTCTGCTTGAGATCCTTGTACTCGGCTGGAATCTCGATGTTTGAAGAGACAACCGGGAACCTGTAGTGCTTGACTATCCGGCCTGTATTCAGAGGGCCATTGTCAAACTCATGGTTGCCGAGGGTTGAAACATTGTATCCAAGATGATTCATAGCCTTCAGCGATGCATTGCCTCGGTAGTAGGTGTAGAACATGCTGCCCTGGAACTGGTCCCCTGCGTCAAACAGAAGAGTGTTTGGGTAGTTTCTGCGGTACTCATCAATCTTTGTCTTGAGCCGAGCCAAACCTCCATAGCACGCTTCAGCCTTGGCATTGCAATCCTTCCCCTTTACGTTGATCTGATCGTAGCGGGAGTGGACATCGTTGGTGTGGAGGATGGTCAAGTCAGCCCCCTTGCCGATACCGAGCTGAGCTGCCACCAAGAGAGTTTCAAGCTTCATTGTTGCTGGATGACATCAAACCCCTCCCCTTTAACCTTTCTCCAACCCCATCGCTTGAGGTTCTAGAAAAGCCATCCCACACGATATAAAAATATTTTTCATTTGAAATTTATATAACCAGAAGCCCTGGCAGGACATACATGCCTTGGACCCCCATAAATGCCAGCCTAAACTCAGCTCTTGAATGGGTGCCCGGCAGAACTCTAGACCTATGGACCGAGTTTCGGATACTGCACAGCAAAGCGGGTAGTTTCAAAAATACATTTTCTAGAATAAACTTTAGTTATTTGCCCATGCATACCGCTAGCCAGAGTTAAGCAGCCACCCGAAGCAATCTATTGCTGCAGGAAGCTCGGGTAGCCATACCAGTACCGCCAAAACCACACAGCTCCAGACTGTGTACCATACACTTCCAAATGCGGAAGGAAATCCGGATAGATAGCTTCACTGAACTGTTGAGCTTGAACCATCAACTAGCCCTAAATCAGAAGATCCTATTAGATATAGCATTAGGGTTGTTGATAAACTTCTTAGAACTGTTCAATCTGAAACAATGTTGACTTTACTCGGGATAGAACAAGCGCGATATGCATCTAGGAATATGCCCCTTAGCATGCGTACCGATCATACCCGCCATGTAAGTTGAAGGATAACAATCCCCTTGGAACCCAAACTTCTTGATCCTGGATTGATCTCCACATCCCAGCCACATATGCTATCACCCAAACCAATTCTCGGGGAAGAAATCTCTGGTCCTGTTAGACCAGGGTCCAGTTCATGCCGACCATGGCCAGCTACCCAGATTTCATCTCCCACTCATAATCTTTCTCCCTGGAGCAGGATCACCCCTCATCTGGCTCCTTTCCTTTGCTGACTTGGCCCTACTTTCCCTCTGAAATTCTGGGCTTACTTTCATCCAGTACCTTCTTTGGAGGTGGTAGGTGTAGTCCAAGGCTGATGCTGGAAATTTTCCCCTCTATACCCATATACTAGCTCATATCAGCTCTTTCCCATGTCTCAATATACTCCAGTGCAGCAGGCCATGACCCTGACCAGGGGCGTATCTTTTCCAAGGAGGGGATCAGTGGCAGACAACTTACTGAGTTCTCCTTCTAGAGATACATTACGCCTCTTAACTCTACCATTTGCTTTGGGGTGATAGAGGCAACCAGCCATTTGATGTATGCCAGTCTTAGTGAGATAGAAGCAGGTATTGTTGAAGCTGGGGGGCTGGCCTCCTAACAAGGCTTCTCATAGAAGACCCCTTGCCCCCAACCCAGCTATCCTGGTACATACAGCCAAAGCAGAAGTTGACTTGGCTTATCAAATAAATAACTATAAGATACAGAATTTTTACAACCAGCTAAGAGGCAGCTGTGGCCATGTCAACACTATAGTAAAGTTTGAATCCAATTATTAACAATGTCGTCTTCTGGATGTTGGCGCTTTTTTTAATTAACATCCCTTTTTAACCTGAACATTTTTAATATAAAAGGTAACTAATACTACTATAATATACTGAAATGACCCCATAGGTTTCAAATATGCAATAAGAGCATATCATAACTAATAAGAATAAGGAGATATGGGCAAGTATTTTTCAATTCACTATGTAAAAACCCTCTTTATCATAAAAGCATTCTTGTTCCCAGAAGAATCAAGTTTCCTATGAACCAGAAATAAATATAAATAAAATACTATAGCAACTATAAATAAGGAGATTTTTATCCTTACTTATCTAATCTTTTATACCCGCAGCTGAAAGTGTCCCATACTTTACAGATAAGTTAACCAAATAAAGGATAATCCTTATAAAACCCCCCTGGAACTAGGCCTGAAACTCACCACTTATCCCTAAAAGAATTGGTACTATTTAAATAAAGTAAAAATGTAAAGGGTTGAAAGTAAAGAATACACAGGAAAAGCAAAGCAAGGTTTATTAGGCTAGTCAAAGCCACCAGCACAAGCAGTAGCAGCATCTACAAGGTACCTCTTGATCTCCCCGCTGTAGACTTCTTCTTCACCACCTTCTGCACCACCGCCTGGTAGCCTTGCTCCTCCAACTTCATCTCTTTTGGGGGCCACCTGGTTGGCCAGGTCCCAGAGCTTGGAGACATTCCAAGCCTGATCCTCCTGCAGCTTGGCAGAGAACTTGTTGAGCTTGGGGTCCCCCCAGACTTGGTCTTGAGGCGCTTGTGCCCCACCTCCAGGCAGGAAGCTGTCTTCACCTCCTGGTTCATGCAGACGCTTTGGCAGTTCCTGGGCCCAGCAGCCCCACCCTTCTCTCTCCTGGCAGGCACCTTCTTGTCTACCTGCTGCCTTTCAGAGTACCTGAGGTAACCCTTGAAGATGGTGGGGTGCTTTTCAACATAAGTGTCCTCCTGGATGGCCTCAAAGCCAAGCCTGGCATGCCCAGGCAGCAAGGGGGTTATGCCAGTGCAGCCCTTCCCTTTACCATCATTAAGATATTTGTCAAAAAGCTCATTCTCGCTTTTGAGATTCTTGATGAGGCCTGCCTACAATGGAAGAAGCAGCCCTGGACTTCTCCATTGAAGGTGGTCTTTAAGGCTCTGAACTGAGCTTGCTCAAAGTCCATTATGATCACATTTGGCCCAAGTGAGCGTGCATGAGCTAGCTGCTCAGCGGCTAGGGTCAACTCATCCTTCTCAGCGGAGGAGGGATTTGTCCTTGGGGCGTGAGTGGGAGGGGGGAGCTGGTTGGTGGGAAGGGAGCTTAA
Source organism: Entomophthora muscae (assembly GCA_014839935.2). Taxonomy (NCBI): domain Eukaryota; kingdom Fungi; phylum Entomophthoromycota; class Entomophthoromycetes; order Entomophthorales; family Entomophthoraceae; genus Entomophthora; species Entomophthora muscae. The sequence continues at coordinate 231,266 of QTSX02006471.1, read as the reverse complement.
AGCATCCTGGACAATCCTGAAGGCTCTGGGGTAGACATCAGTTTTGGCGCCAGGCAGGAGGAATGCCTGGGGCGTTGAACAGTCCATGCTGGACCCAAAGCTTCTTGAAGATGGTAGGGCGGGTAGCAAATGTTCTGCCACTTAACCTAGTGGTAGCAGTGTTTGTGAAGAATTGTTGACCAGGGATTGTGGAGAGTTTAATTCATTAGGCGGTTATGGAAATTTAACTAGGGCCAATCAATTACTCTTCCGGAAATTAGTGTCAACTTATCATATATTAAATACATGATTAGTGGATCATGATGTCATCATCAAGGAATATTGCGCCACACCGCCGCCACCTTAAATAACAAGTGCCACAATGCCAGGATTAAATATTCTTGGCGCCAGAGCGCCGCTCTAGTTTACATCAAGCGCCGGGACGCCAGTACAATCATTTGCAAGCGCCAGAGCGCCGCCATAATTAACATTGAGCGCCAAGGCGCCAGCTTGGAGAGAAAATAACGCTGAGACGCCAGGGCCAATTCAAATGGCCTGTTTGACTCCCTGCTAAGAACTATATATGGAAGTGATTTAATACCTTAAAAAGGATCACTGATTGATGTGCTAGCAGAGGGTGTCCTTGTGCTAGGCATTGCGGGATTGTGCCCTAAAATAGAAGGTTGTCCCTTTTTCTGCCAACCCAACCCAGACTCTACAGTGTGCTGGAATGTCCTAGAAGACATTGCCGGTGACTGGTGATTAGTAATATGAGAATACACCTATATAAGGCGTTGGTAGTAAACGCCAAGGGGCAGAATTTTTACCTACTTGTATAGGACCCAATAAAGATAACTACTACAACTCAAATTGGTCAATGTCTTCTGAATCTTCACATTCAAAGGCACATAGTGAGTGTGTGCCTCCGCCTCCTAATTCTTCTGTTGAATCTGCTGGCATACACCAATTTTCAACAAGTGGTGCTCACTACAGGAGCACCACACACTCTGACCAACCTTTGTCCTCCGAGTCTGACACGCTTCCTTCTATCCCCAAAGACCTAACTGGATTTGAGGAACATTACTCAGTAATGGAAACCAGCGACGTTGAGAGAGACCAGCTTTTCTGTCAGCAGGAGGATGTGATCAACGTAGAAGATCTACCTGTACTTCCTTCCTGCCAATACACTGGAGTTCCTGTGGTACCGCTGGCACGCCTTACCCTAGTCAATTTCCAAGACCTGGCATCAGTGGCCTCTGTACTTTTCCTCTGATATCAGCTTAGCCAGGAGCCCACCAACACTCAGTTGTCCCTCTTCTACCAACACCCAGAAGCTCAACACCTCATGGCTATATTTTGTAGCTATCTGGCAACTGACAAAGGGAGCCTCAAACAGTTCTCCACCCTCAAGAGGGCAACCAACTACTTGCAAGGATTTGTCCACCCCGCGCTACATCAACTACTGGGAGTACAAGCCTGACATCATTTGGAGCTTTGAGGCCTGGTTACGTATGCGGAACGCTAACACCATTACCAAGACAAGGCCACCATACTACTCAATCAATTGGATGCAGCTAGTACTGATTTAATCATCCTGCACATGCCCAAACACAATTGATTGTATGCAGCGGCAAAGAACGCACTCTTATACAAATTGGGTAGCATTGCTTGGGTTACTGAGAGGAAGAATGAGTTCTTGATGATTAGTTTCATAAAAGATGAGACAATTGCTGACTTTGCCAATTGTTTCTATCTTGAGGCGCAGATCCTCACTGGCTCAGGGCCGCTGACTGTGCATGGCGCCCATATAGCTTTACGTGCAGCAGTAAAGCCCTACAAAGCCTTGTACTGAACCCTCATGCCAGCTTTCCAGGACAACTGCACCCTAGATGGCATGGTATGCTACTTACGCCAGTGTGGTGACACTTTTGGGCCCCCCAACACTGGGTCCAAGCCCCACCCAGTCTCCAGCTACCCCAGACGCTCAGAGGCTCCCATCAACAACAATTCTCTGTCAAAACCTGACATCACTAAGGTAATCTGTCACTGTTGCAACCAGAGGGGCCATTACGCCTCCAGTTGTAACTCAAAGACGGGTATACATGTGCTACCCCCTTGGAACCTGAAGTGCAGGGAAAAGTCAATATGGAGTAAAGGAGGAGCTCTCTACATCCACGCAACCCACAAACGTTCCACCTGACCTACTCTTTACGCCTGACACTGGGTTCTTGGGGAATGCGCTCCATCAGGTCCTTGTCAATGATGTGCATATGGTACAGACCCGCTCCAAGGTTCAGGCCTCTTAAGAGGCCACTAAGGAAGTGTCCAAGCCTTACGCTTGCCAGTTATTAGACAACGCGCCTGATATGAAACCTCAACGCTCAGGTGACACCACCCCTCTTAGGGGCGTCAATGTAGCCATCCCTATGGAGACAATGAAGGATCACCACCCCAAACTATGTGACAGTATTGTCAAGTTTCTCTCCACTGCCAATAATTTATACATTCACTTAGTAAACAATATTGATTCTTCTTATTCTGAGTGTACTTACGCTGATATTTTTGTGATAAACTCAAAGTACGAGCTATCATCAACACTGGGGCCCCTATAAATATAGTGTCCTCCAAGTTAGTACGGCAAATGGGGCTTGCTCCAGATATTGATCACAAGAAATCATATGGTACAGCAGGACTAGACTGTACCATCACCCAAGGAGCATACAGCGCGCTCCCCTTACGCTTTGGCTCTCTGGCGGTCTCTGCCCCAGCTATAGTGCTACCCAATGAGAACTATGATATCTTGATTGGAACCTTGTTCATGAAACAGTGTGGAGTAAAGACTGACCTTGAGAACAATGTCCTTGAAATATTGGTACAGGCAATTCTGCTGTATTACAACCAAACAAACCCAGAGATGGGTAGCCAAACCACTCCCTACGTTAACCTCGCATATTGCAACGGTGTTGTCCCAGTCAAGTATTGTAAATTGGGGCGTTGGGTTAAACATCTTCCCACTCAAGTTGAAGAATATAAGGGTCTGCCATTGTGCACCAACTCTTCTTAAACTATTCTGGCTGGACATCAGGTGCTAATGGATATCGGATTAGATTTACAAATCCCTCAAGGGCTTTACAGGGAAATAGAAACCCCCCGGAATTGCTCTAGGCTAGAACCCTTGGTTGTGCCTGACATTGTGCTACCTAATCATGGGCCTATAAAGGTGTTACTTGCCAACCTCAATCACTCTCCTGTTGAGGTAAAACGCCATCAAGTGGTGGCGTACTTGCATCTATTACCAGTAGAAGAAGTGATGGAGATACACAATTTTGGCACTCTGGATGTGTTTGGCCTTCCTTTGGAAGAAGTAATACCACCTGCTGTATGCACCATCATCCCCCAAGAGCAATTACAAGGACTCACTGTTACCCAACAAGACGCAGCCCTTGCCCTGTTTGAGAAATACAAGGAGATATTTGCCAAGGATGACTTCAATCTTGGGTGTGCACGTAACACACTCCACCACATTGACACAGGCAAGGAACGCCCTATCTGCCTTTGTCCCATACAACATTCTTGTGCCTCTGATGCCGCGGTAGATGAGGAAATAGAGAAGCTGGTCTAATTAGGTCTACTTGCCCCATCCAAGAGCCTGTGGTTGTCCCCAGTACTCATAGTCAAGAAGAAAGATGAGAGCAACCGTGTTGTCATTGACTATTGCAAGCTCAATAATATCACTATGAAAGACTCCTATCCTCTCCCACATACTGATGATGCGCTTGACTGCCTGGGAGGCGCTAAGTTCTTCTCTGCAATGGATCTAATCTCCAGATATTGGAAAATTGAATTACCTCTTGAGGAGCAAAAAAAATATGCCATCATCACTAGTCAAGATCTTTTTCAACCTACCTGAATGCCACAAGTACTGTGCAATGCACCTGCCACATTCCAATGTGCCATGGATGATATGCTTCATGATCTCAAGCTGAGCTGCATTTTAGTCTATCTGGACAACATCAATGTCTGTTCACGGACATTCTCTGATCACCTTCAACACCTTGAGGAGGTTTTTGATGCTTAGCGGCTGCTAACCTTAAGGTCAAACCCAGGAAGTGTGACTTATTTAAGGACCAGCTTGAATACCTTGGCTTTGTGGTTGACGCTGAAGGATTACAGCCCCAGTCTGCCAAAGTTAAGGCCATAGAGAAAATGAAGGTGCTGTCCAACAAACAAGATATCCAGGTGTTTCTGGGCATGATTGGTTATTATTGGCGCTTTGTCAAAGACTTCTCAAGGAAGGGGGAGGCCCTCTTCCATTTTCTGAAGAGGGATGTGCAATTTGACTGGACGCCAGCCTGTCAATAAGCCTTTGACACCCTACGCTTGAGTCTCATGAACAAACCAATCCTGAGATACCCAGACTTCAGCCGTGAATTCATTGTTCAAATGGATGCCTCACTGACTGCTGTGGGTGGTGTGCTCTCCCAGGTGGATTCCAATGATGAAGAACACCCTGTAGCTTACTGTAGCAGGACTCTGAACTTCCATGAGCATAACTATACCGTGACTGAACAGGAGTGCCTGGCAGTGATATATGCATACAAACAATTTTGTGTATACCTACATGTGTTCACTTCAAAGTAATCACAGATCATGAATCATTACTCTGGCTCCAGAACTTGAAAGAACCTGAAGGGCGCCTAGCACAATGGGCCCTAAAGCTCCAGGCCTACAACTTTAAAATATCACATAGAGCAGGCGTCAAACATTAGAATGCAGATGGACTATCTTGGCTACCAATGGTAGCCACCTGGCTGATGTCTCTGATCTACTTTACAATAAGATGCTGGCAGGCAACTACCAGGACAAGCCTGCAGAAGTCCAGCGCACACTAGATAGGCTGCTGGAAGACACCAAAATCAAGAATGGGCATATATTGAAACACACTTTAGAAGTAATAAGAATAATACCCAGACCATCAGAACGGGCTGATCTAATAGTTGCGCTCATAAGGCAATAGGACATGACGCATTCCGGAAGACACTTGCACAACTAAAAACCACATACTTCTGGGAAGCCATAGCCTTTGACGTACAAGAAATGCTGAGATGCTGTAAAGAATGCCAAGGGGAAAAGTTGTTCAAAAAGTCAACATCCTACCCCTTAGCTCAGCCTAACTTTTCTTGGCACACTGTCTTAATTGATGTTGTAGGACCCTTGCCAGTCAGCAACTATTGCACTAAATACATCATTGTTGCAATAGATCACTTGAAAAAATGGGTGGAAGCAAAAGCAGTGCACAACTTGGGTGCTAACACTACTGCAAAATTCCTACTTGAACAGATCATATTATGTCACGGTTGCCCCCAAGTTATCCTCACTGATAACAGCACCAACTTTACTTCCCACATGGTGACCAAGCTTAATGAACTTATGGGAATCTGAGGAGTATTTTCAACACCCTACCACCCCAAGTCAAATGGAATGATAGAGAGAGTTAATGGGACCTTAGTAGGCATCTTGAGGAAATTGGCTGCTAGCTGCCCCGCTGAGTGGAACATGTTCCTGCCGCCAGCTATCTTCACCTACAACATTGCCACTCACTCCTCTACAGGGAAATTGACATTTCAACTCTTACATGGCAGGCACCCCGTGTTATCCCCCATTCTTTACTCCTGCATCAGGGAAGAAGACAACCAGTCACCCCATGTGTACCAGCAAAGGCTTGCCCGCACATTAATTCAATTGCAGTCAGAAGCCTATTCCAATGCATTGGTCAAGAAGATAAGGAGTCAGGAAAAAAGATAACATCTGCCGGGCCCCTCTCCAAGAGTTCCAAGTAGGCAACTAGGTGCTCTTCCATAACACACATGGATTTGGCAGAGCGCACAAACTGGCCACCCTATGGATAGGCCCATTTAAAATCATATCCTGGACGTCCACAGACACTTATACTATTAAAGAGGTTAAGGACAGACAGATGATCAACCGGGTACATACAAAGTTCCGGAGGAAGTTTGTAAAGAATCCCCCTTCCAAAGAATAAATTATACAACTACAAGAACTAATTATATTGGAGAGTAATAGAGGGGAACCAAGACAAACAAAACAAGAAATAAAAAGAATAAACTATAACTATAAATAAAAAATAAGGAATCAATGCTTTATTGCTAGACTATTCAGGGGAATGACGCTCAGAGCCAGAAGTAGGAGACCCATTGCCTGGAGGCCTGTTTGAGGTACCTGCAGAAGGGACGCCGCCTGAGGAAAGACAAGGGATGGAACAACAACTGGGAGCAGTACGAGGGCGCTTTGATGCTGAAAGGAGAACCATAAGAGCTACCAACTCATATTCATCATTGTCCATTTGGTTACAGACAAAGGCAAGAGCCACCAACATTTGGCACCACGCCAATTGGGAATTGCGGGACATACCAGTCCAACCGCAAAGAGGTAACCAAAGATTACTCTCATTGACTAGACATCCCCACCCACCACAAGCAGAGAAGGCAGAGCCTATAGTTAGACAGTCAAGCAGCACATCCTCCATGTAGGAGTAACATGCTGACAAGGTTACTTTTAACTGATAAGCTAGCCCTTGGAAGTGTTCAAGGCAATGCCCTGCAAAACCCACAGTGCCGGAAGAACACACCTTGGGAGGGTACCACATGAAGTGGGCGACGGATGCGTCCAAGGGAAGATACAACTGGGGGTTGTTGTCCTTCACTGCCTGCACAAACAAACGCAAGGCCAAAGAGAAGCAACAGGCGCGTTAGCCTGAAGGTCCAGCCCAAGAGTACGGGTAAGCTCAGGATCAGCAGACTGCTCCAATGCTCAGATGCGAGCTACCTCACAAATGTATTGGTTACGCTAGGTGATGGTAAAGACATGCTGCAAAGAAAATCCACTGGTATCTTTGGCCGTGACGTGCAGACAGAGGTCAACCTCCCCAATTAGCTGCTCCACACTGTAGCTACCGTGGTAACAAGCGCCCAAGCAGATTGGCGTTACAGTGTTGTCTTTGGCAAACAATGCTTGGACATATATTTATAACATCTCTTTGTGGTGGCTTACCCCAAATTGATTGATGATGGCAGGGTAGGCGGAAGGCAACTCTTCAGAGTTGCAACAAGCACAAAGTAATGTGGAAGGCGTTGCAAGCAGGGAGGAGGCAGTTTCAAGGATAATATTGTCAGACCAATCCTGTAAATCCTTGAAGCCAAGGCAAGGAAGTCAGATCAAGGGCGCCTCAGTCTCTTCAAAAATAGAGTCTATCTCCCCTTCCCCTCTGACATGTGTGTCCGCGCCGCGCTCTGACCCCACCACTGTGATATTGCAGTCCTGGGCCCTCAACTGACGACTGCTAACGGGAAGTAGCTGGTTCAGGAAATGGACCTGAGAAGAGCGTGTCATTTGCATAAACGCCTTACAGTCTTCATCTGTCATACCAGCCATGAGGTCTTGGTAGACTTGGCGCAAGGAAGGTTGATTATTATTGGGGGCACTCATGAGGAAAAGAATGAAGGGTAGCCCTGGTCAAGTGGGGGGATATGTGAAGAATTTTTGACCAGGGATTATGGAGAGTTTAATTTATTAGGCAGTTATGGAAATTTAACTAGGGCCAATCAGTTACTCTTCCAGAAATTAGTGTCAACTTATCATATATTAAATACATGATTAGTGGATCATGACGTTGTCACCAAGGAATATTGCTCCACGCCGCTGCCACCTTAAATAACAAGCGTCACAATACCAGGATTAAATATTCTTGGCGCCAGAGCGCCGCTCTAGTTTCCATCAAGCGCTGGGACTCCAGTACAATCATTTGCAGGCGCCGCCATAATTAGCATCAAGCGCTGGGGCGCCAACACAATTAATTGCAAGCGCCAGAGCGCCGCCATAATTAACATTGAGCGCTGAGGTGCTAGCTTGGAGAGAAAATAACGCCGAGATGCCAGGGCCAATTCAAATGGCCTGTTTGACTCCCTGCTAAGAACTATATATGGAAGTGATTGAATACCTTAAAATGGATCACTGATTGATGTGCTAGCAGAGGGTGTCCTTGTGCTAGGCATTGCAGGATTGCACCCTAAAATAGAAGGTTATCCCTTTTTCTGCCAACCCAACCCAGATTCTACAGTGTGCTGGAATGTCCTAGAAGACATTGCCAGTGACTGGTGATTAGTAATATGAGAATATACCTATATAAGGCGTTGGTAGTAAACGCCAAGGGGCAGAATTTTTACCTACTTGTATAGGACTCAATAAAGTTAACTACTAAAATCCAAATTGGTCAATGTCTTCTGAATCTTCACATCCAAAGGCACATAGTGAGTGTGCGCCCCTGCCTCCTAATTCTTCTGTTGAATCTGCCAGTGTACGCCAATTTTCAACAGTGTTCAGCCGCTCCAGGTTTGGCTTTGTGGTGTATGCTATCCTCCTATCCTCTACTTCCTGCCCATTGTCATGGAGCAGAAACATCTTTCCCTCCTTCTTCTGCTTGAGGGCATCTGAGAGGACCAGGTCTTTGATGTCAGTGGCTCTCTCAACCAGGGTTTGGAGGCTTGACGCCTATCACTAACAAACTTGACCAGCTGGCTATGGGTTGGAACCCTCTTAAAGTTGGTAGGGGAGAGGTGCTTGCAGGCAAGCATGGCTATCTGGGTGGGAGAAAGATGTTTGGAGGTGGGCATCACCTGGAAAAGATCCACTTGAGGAGGCAGGCTATAGTTGTTTTGGGCAGTATGCAAGTGTGCTTGCCCTGGATGGCTTGCACCTTGTCAAAGTGCTTGGTGTTAAGTTACACTGGGCAAGAGCAGTCCTGGAAGGTGTAATGCCAGCTCTTAAAGCCCCGGTTGGTATTGTTGCAAGAGAAAAGATACTCATTGGCCACCATGGCTGTCCCACCCTTTACGTTCATGATTGTGAAGTATTTGGGCAAGGAAGAGGGAACCTTAAATTTGCCGTCAATGTTGCATATGTTGTGGGTCAACAGAAGGTCCCAGGGACCAGCAGGAGCATGGCAGAAGCCAGGGAAGTAATTGGGTTGGGGCTTTGAATCATCCCCAGATGAGCTTGAAGGGGGGAGTTTGGTGGTGGGGGAAGTAGAAGGAGGCTTATTGTGGTGCTCCTCATGTGCAGGAGACTTACCTTTGGGTGGGGACTTTTGGGCTGAGCGCTTCTTCTTGGTTGGCTCCTCATCTGAAGCCAAGTTAAAAAACTGTGGTCAGTAAGTGAACTATCAGAGTCTTTTCCCCAGTGTATTGAGCTGGGCTCTGCTCAGGGGAGGTCTTTGGGGAAGGCTTAGGGGAGGGTTTGGGGGCAGTCTTCTTGTTAGTTGCTGCCTTCTTCTTGGTTGCTTTGGTGGTCTTGGAGGGACGCTTGTTGCTCTTTGTCTGTTTAGAAGTATTCTTGTCCTAAAATAATCAATAAGAGGTTCTAAAATAAAGCAATTTATTTAAAAAAAACAATCAAAACAACTATAAAAAAATAATAAATAAACTTAAATCTTATAGGGCTTTTATTGGGTATTTATAAGTAAAAAATGGGTAAAAGTTTTTAGTTTATTGAAGCTTTAAACAACAGGCTAAAATTTAAAAGACACATGCAAAAGTAGGAGTTTTAGAGATAAAAAATTTATTTTAAGCCCAAAAAACATAAAAGAGAAATGTCAAAAATACAACATGCTAAAATTTCAGATGCTTCTATTATGTAAAACACAGAGGTTTATATGAGATAAGTGAGAAGCGTCAACATTATGAAAGACAATTAGTAAAAAAAGCTTAATTCTCACTGACAATTAGGAAAATTGTAGACATTATTGGAGACAACATTGACACTGTCAACATTTTTTTCAAAAAAATACTATTTTTTCATAGTACGCTTAATTACTGTAAATTCAGAACTTGAATATAAAAATGCAGGATTTTCAAATCCTTGGTCCAAATTTTGAATCACTTTTACAGGATAGCATTTTTAATTTAATTGAATTCTTTGTATTTTTATTTGGATCTTTAAAATGCGGGAACTCATAGACACTTTGCAAAGTTCAAGTTGAACTGCATATTTCCAATGGACAAAATGAATTAACTGGAATCAGATTTGAAGTGTTCAAATCCATCAACCATTTTCATTGAGTTTACTATGTTTTTTGGAATTGCGGGATTTTCAAATCCAAGAAACAAATTTCAAATCCCTTTTGAATGCCACTATTAAACTCAGATATTAATTGTGGGAACTGGAATCCAAATTGAATGTAAAGTAAGAAACTAGGACAAATCAACCCAAATCAATAAACTCCACTCTGGATAAAATCAAATGGAAAATCTAATCTCAACAACCATATTTAGACATGAAATTAAGTGAAATATAAAATTGTCTAAACTGGAAATGATGTAATATTCTGCACTATAAATCACTATTATAGCAACCACAAAATCATATAATGATTTATGAGCTACCCTCCTGATGACGCAGAAATTGTTTTAAAAAAATTTTGGCCGCCAGTGTAGCCAGTGGCCATAAAACTTCTTTTCAATGAAGAAGGAGAGGGGGGAAAGATAAGCCATCAGTTTACTACACTATGTATTCATGTATTGCTATTAAGGATACTTGATTACAGTAGATTTTAAAAAAAACACTAATAATAAAATAGAATTATATATTACAATCTATCTTATCACATTGTCTTTTCCATGATGTGTTGATAGTTCATTTGCTGTTGATTATGTGCTTGTGTTTAATTGGATAGCTTCACCTCCAATTGCCTTGGCAATAGGAAACCAAGTTGCCTCCCCAAGACCAGCTGTGGTCATGGAGGCGACTTGATTTCCTATTACCAAGGCAACTGAAGGTGAAACTATCCAATTAAGCGCAAGCAGATTATCAACATCAAATGAGCTTCATACATCAAGGAAAAACCAACTTGATAAAAACAGATTGTAATACATAATTCTATTTTATTATTAGTGTTTTCTAAAATCAACTTTAATCAAGCATCAAAATTTTAGCTGCCCTAAAATGGAATAGGGTGATTTTTGAGAATGCCTATGATTCCTAAAAGAATTAGCACAAATCCACTCTAGATCCTTTAGCATCTTTTTTTGAGACACCCATAAATTATATTTATTTCAAATTCACCTCATTTTTGATTTGAAATTTGGTTCTTGGATTTGACAATCCCGCAATTTCATATTTGTTAAGTTTTCTATGATGTCTATGATTTGTTTGACATACAGGAAATATCAAATTGTACATTATAATCCTGCATTTCTGATTCATGTATCCTGCATTTGTTTTCTGTGTTTTTTCTTTTTCAGTTGAGTTATCTGCTCAAGGGATTTGAAATTTGCCAATTTAAATAAATCAAAAAAAGTCAAATTAAATGGTTGATTTTATTAAATATTTTAATTTTCACTCAGCTGAGTTGCCTGCAAAAGTGATTTGAAATTTGGACCAAGGATTTAACAATCCTGCATTTTTACATTTAGGTTCTGGATTTACAGTAAATTTAAGCAAACCAGAAAATACTAACTGTTTTCAGTATGTTTTTGTTCACACAATAAAATTAAAAAAACATAAGAAAATAAGTTAAAAAATAATCAAAGATATTAAATTCTTTATTAAAAAGTATATTTGGGGGTGGAAATATGATAATTTACCATTGTGTTTATCTAAACTTGTTAATAAGTTGTATTCAAGTATGAAAAAGGTAAATTGTTGACTTCACCACTGACAACATCCTCAATAGGTGGTGGCATAGTAATTTAGGCTGATTTGCGCCACTTCTATTTCCTTAAATCTACCCCAGTGATTGATCACAAGCAAATAGTTGATATTCCTGATTGTCAAAATTATTGCCAATAATAGATTCTATAGTAAATTACATGGTAAACTGGGCTTAAATCATGGGATTGTTGTTAGCCATGAATTCATTTATGATATTAAAGTTTGATTAAGTGCTACAATTAAATTTAAAAAGATGATCATTTCAGTAATCTGCTATATGTGCATTATCTATCTCTACATATTAATTTGATAAAAAATATTTTTAAGTTGTTGAAACAGCAGTCTCAACCTGCCAGCAAGGTTCTGAGTAAGCAGGTTTGTGACCTGCAATCCAATTACCCAATCACTTGAAGCCAAACTAGGAAGTTGACTCAAATTTCCAAACCTGACAACATGAACTAAAGATGATCCCTTACAGTGAATACCTTGTTTTGGCCCTTGACTTGTTACCAGGATCAAGCCACCCCTCTTCACCATCCAGTTGTATGATCAACCCTATCATGTTCCTGTTATCCATGATTCACACTAACTATATAATCATTATCTCTCAATAAAGAATATTATCTAGTTTCTAAATATTTTCCTCTTGTAACTCTGCTCAACAGCACAGTTACAAAATTGGTAGCAGAAGTAGGTTTTCCAACCTACTTTATCCCCCAAAATTCTTCCTGTTGCCTATACTTGCCGCAGTCAACAAATCCTTGAAAGAATTATGTTTGGTCTCCCAATAGACTGGACGCCATACACACTGTGTACCAAAATACTGGAGGGATTTATACTATACCAGAACATGCTTGTACCATTCCCCACCTTCAACACCCTATCAGCGCAAGGATTCTTACAGGCACCTGTCACTACATCTTAAGCCACAGCAGAAGAAGGAACCATGCCTGCCTATGTGGCCCAACAACTGCAAAGTGTTGCCTTGGAACCATTTGCCGGAGCCAACAACAACAATACTGCAGCTTGGATTCAATCTTCTCAAAGTAAACTGGCACAGATGCAATGCCCACAATGCTTCTGGATTGCAGAGATATTAATCTGAATCATACATGATGCAGGCACTTGGTGCAATAAGTGACACAGAGACCATGCCATGAAAGATTAAGACACCTTCAAACAAGACTTCTTGGCATGGTTCATATTGAAGGACACCACCCTCATGATTATCTGCCAAGTGAAGAACCTGACCCAGACAGGCACTTTAAAGGAACTCATGCACGCTTATGAGGAACTCTTCCTAGGGGCCTGCAGATACAGTAGTTTTAAAAGCTATGTCAACAAGCAAAAACAATTCAGATTTGAAAAAATGAACTCAGTCTAAAAACAAAATCAAAGTGTATCCAAATCTATTGTAAATTAATATAAAAAATTATTTTAATTTTGTTTAAACCTGAGTTCATTTTGTTTAAATCTGAATTGCTTTTGCTTGTTGTCATAGCTTTTAAAACTACTGTATTGAATTTGACACTCCAGTCACACACCTCATGTACTAAGACGCCCTCAAGTCACATGTAATGAGACACGTCAACCTGGACCAAGTAACCAATCTGTAGAGCTTATACTACAAGGCAAAGAAAGCGGAGCAAACATCCAACGTCCTTCACAAAGCACAGACTGGGAAGAGAGAGACCCAAATATTCTCACTTGACTGGGCGCTCCAATTGCCTGCCTCCTGGGAACAACAACAAATCAAATCATAAACCTGCAAGTTCAAATGGGCACAGAAACAGGAACAATGGGCAGTCAAATTATACCCATTTCTGTATCACTGCCACCCAAGATAATTGCAATGAGGGAAAAGCCTGGGGAGAGCATTAAGCGAGCTAAGCTCTCCCTGCACAATTTCTGACTTGCCCAACAATGAGTATTTTCCCAAGGACGTGGATCAGTGCCCAATGATCCAAATACCCTCAGAAGACCCAGTACTTTACACCATTGTCAGACATCCCAATAAACTGATGTCCTACCTGTTCCGCTTTTGCAGTTACACAGGCTCAGCACTCCTGGACTCAGGTGCAGACCAAACCCTAGTCAACAGCAGCTTTGTAGACAAGCTCAAGCTGGCCACTAATCCTTTGAAAATTGAAAATATGGTCTTAGCCAATGAATATCACATTGCTGTGCCAAAGGAAACATCCCCTTTCTCCATTATGCTAGAGAACCTGCACTCCACCATCCAAGGCCCCGTCATTGACTTTCCCAAGTTTGACATTGTACTGGGTTTGGACTGGCTGTGAAAGAAAAATCCTCACATAGACTGGGCAACCTCAGTGTTGACCATCAAGAGTGAAGGTGTCAACCACCAGATCTACCCTGACTCTGTGGACCAACTCCTATGTGACCACATCTTTGTACACATCACAGAAACCCTGGACAAAAAGGAGAACCTCAAGTCAATTGACTGGGACTCCTGCTAGTACAAGATCATACACTTCAAGGATCACAAGGATACCACTACTCCTCAGGATTGCAACATTGTAGCCTGCCATCCAGAAATTTTCAAAGAGGTGCTACCAGGGTTACCACCAGAGAAGCACATACAACACTACATCCAACTCAAAGGATCTGTACCTAAGGCACAACTCATCTATCAACTCACCCCCAACAAATATGACGCCCTATGTGCTTACCTCAGGGAAGCACTTGAGAAAGGACTTATCTGCCCCTTGCAGTTACCTTTTGGCACCTCTGTGTTCTTCATGTCAAAGAAAGACAGTACCCTTCAATTGGTCACAGAATTCTGAGCCCTCAATGAAGTCACTATCAAGAATTGCTACCTGCTCCCACTCATTGACAGCCTCTTTTATGCCCTGGGTGGCACCACTGTATTCTCCAAAATTGACCTAACTGCAGGTTACAATCAAATCTGCATCAAGGAGGAAGATATACCCAAAACAGCCTTCCACACTAAGTACGGATCATACATGTTGTGTTCTGAGGCAAGGCACAGACACACAACGGGAAATCCTAACCTTAGGATTGGATTTGTACTAAGTCTCAGTTAGATGACAGGGAAGGCTATGTGTTTACCTTGCGGCCCTGGATGAATAATCTCTACTATTTGTGGCTAGAGAGAGGCACGGAAGTACAGAAGACACAAAGACAAAAATGTGAATAGAACTTAATTTTATTGGTGAATAGGAAAATGGAATATATAGTGGTTGGCGGTATCACAAAACACTACCAGGACAGTAGGATCACTTGCCACAAGCATGAGTGGGGCAAGTGAGTTGCGCAGAGTCAAGAACCTGAAAAATTGTATTTCCTAATCCAGCCATTGACTCATTTTGAGAGGCAAAAGCAAAAGCAAGAGATTTGTCTTCAAAATTCCCACCAAAGGCAGAATCAACACATGGTGAATAGCGGTATTCACAACATTGCCCTCCTCTAGATTGGCCTTAGGGGGGCAGTACTTGCGGAGGAACTTGGCATGCACTTGAGCAAACAAATGACCACTGGAGAGGAGCTTTACAGTGTATTCAGACCCTTGTTTAAAGGTCACTTCCAAAGGGCCAATTTACAGAGTGTCCAATTTATGTGTGCGCCCACCCACTCTGTGTTGGTAGTAAAGAACACGGTCACCAACATCAAATTCAGGCAAGGGGGAGCGTCCAGCATTATTGGGAGAAAGCTCAAGCATCTTAGTTTGGTATGCATAACTGTAGGCAGTGGCCTGTATATCAATTATGTGGTTGGCTAGGTCTTTGATGTGGTCATCAGGATTTATGGCCTTATCAGAGGTAAGCAGGGGGCCCCAAGAGTGATGGGGTAGTAGCCTCTTGTCCATACAGCATATCAAAAGGGGAGTATCCAGTGACACAATGTTTGCTAAGGCAGTATGTAAAGAGAGCGGCAGGTAAGTATAGGTCCCAGTTGGCAGCATCAGAGTAGGTGAGCTTCCTCATGATAGAGACCAGTGTTGAATTTGCACGCTCAACTGCCCCATTGGTAGAAGAATTGTAGGGGCAGAGAAGGATTGGTGTGATCCCAAAGCTTTGATAACAGAGGTTACCAGTTTGGCATTAAAATTAGTCATATTATCTGAGAGCAACACTTGAGGACAGCCATGGCAGTAAAAAACATCTTGTAACAGGAAGGCAGCAGTTGTCTTAGCCGTGATGTCCTTTGTAGGTCAAGCCTCTACCCACTTGCTGAAGTGATCAACAGCAATCAGAATAAAGCAACATCCAGAATGTGAGCGGGGGAGAGGACCTACCGTGTCAATGCTGACAGTGTGAAAGGCATGTTGTGGGGGAACTAATTTGAACCCGTGGGCAGCAGCTCAAGGCCTCTGCAGCTGGCAGTTGTGGCAGCTAGCTATGACATCTGGGATCAGCAGGCAAAGGTTCTCCCAGACGTAATTCTTTTGAAGCCAGTCATAGGTCTTGGCAATGCCTCCATGCCCAGTCTCTTTATGAGCTTGCGACACCAATGAGAGGCAAAGACTGGATTGTACATAAGGCAGATACTGGTCTTGTACCTTCTTGAAGAGTTGATTATTGCGTATGAGGGTATCTTTGGATAGCTTGGACAAGGCCATTTGTACCTCTTCTGTCTCACTTTCCCAAGAAGAAGGGTACCTAATTAGTTTGTATAACCAGTCAGCCTCTGCAGGATGCAAAGCAAGAATGGGCATTCTGGAGAGCCCATCAGCGTTCTGGTGTTGAATCCCAGGTCAATGGATCACAGTGAAGTTGTATCCTTGCAGATGTAGATTCCATCTAGCTAGGTGTCCTTCAGGCTCCTTAAGCTGTTAAAACCACTTAAGCAAAGCGTGGTCAGTTGTCAGGATACCAGGAGTACCGTGGGGCTCCAGCAGGTGAGGGAGGAGTCAAAGCAGGTACTGGCATGGCCCACCAGATGATGGGACCTAACTTTACCAGGTAGGAAAGGGCCTTCCCATCCACAGCCCAAGGTCCAGCTGCTGGCAAGGCAGAGTCAATCAATCCTGTGAGCGCAAGGTAAAGCACTCCCAGGAATTGACTACTCTGGCCAGAGGCATCAGAAGTGGGGGGGTTGAGATGTTTGGTTTGAGTGTTGGGGGCGGTTCCATGGGGACCAAGTAGGTGGCAGGATTGTTGTACTTCCTGTTGAAGATCAAAGGGTAGATGGTGATTGCTTTGCTGTCTCAGAAAATTTGGTAGGGTTCCTTGGGAGCGTTTGGGTGGGTGTACCACTGCAAGTCTTCCAATGTCCAGGGTTTGTGGTCAGGATTGGCGGGATACTCAGTGAAATGCACAGGGCCAAATGGAGCATTGGGTGGGCAGTAGTAGTCAAAGGCTTCAGGTTTATCAACTGGAGTCTGACTATCTATCCCAGTAGGGGGGTGCTGACGCTTGGGTGTATGCAGATGGAAGAGTATCAAAAATAGGTATGGAAACAAATTGGTGAACCAAAGGTTCATAACAACTTTATTTGGTAAGGATGATGATACAGAACTTTTTCAAGTGCTTCTGATTTATATACTTACTCACATGCAGGTGTCTCTGGGTATTCTTCTGATGCAAACTGTGTGGCAAGGCTTGGCATTTCAGGTTCTGCTGTTTGGTTGGCTGCTTCATGGTTATTTTTGGGGTTTTCATGAACAGTTGTCTGGCTTTTTGATGGTCCATTTTGGCTTGGCTGGTCATTGATTTTGGAAAGTTTGGCTTCTGGGGTTTTGGGGGTTTTCCCAATTAGATCACCATTTTTGGACTGGCTTGACAGGCTCTCTTGAGCCCAAAGAACTTGATTAAAAAAGGGGTCACCAATTGGGGATCCCAAATTACTTAATGGAGGGTGGGCTTGGTCTGGGTTTGCTGGACAGCTAAAAATAGCCTGCCCAGGCCCAGCCAAATCCACCAAGGCTTGGGCATAGCTTTTGGGGCCCAAAGCGGGCCCCTCAGCTGCCACCAGGGCGGGAATAGTTCCCGCACCTGGATTTGCTTCAAAAAGCAAAAATCCGGGTGCAGGCAAATCTCCCCCACCTGCTAGCCCCGCCTGGTGGCTAGGAGCGGGTTCAATTCCCGCCTGGGGCTTTGAAGCTGTTACTTTTGTATCAGCCAGTGACAACTGTGAAGTGGGTGCCATATACTTAGTGACAAAACTGCTTGACTGCATGCAACACAGCAAGGCACTCCTTCTCTGTGATGCTATAGTTCTTCTCATGTTTGTTTAGCACACAGGAAGTGTAAGCCACAGGATGGTCTACGCCCTTGTCAACTAGTTGGGCCAGAATAGCTCCAATAGCAAGATCACTAGCATTGGTGTATAGGATGAACTCCTTATCATAGTCAGGATACACTAGGATTGGTGCCTCTTTGAGTTTTTGCTTAAGGGTCTCAAAGGCTTGCTGCTGACTGGTGGTCCATTCAAAAGGGACATTACATAACAGCTGGACTAGAGGTTCACTAGTATTGGCGAAGTCAGGGATAAACTGTCTATAGTAGCCCATCATCCCTAGAAAGACTTGTACCTCTCACAGCTTGATTGGCGGAAGCATTTTGTTGATGGCTTCAACCTTCTTAGTCATTGGGCAAATTTTGGTCTGGATTACTTCATGGCCCAAGAATTCAAGACGTTCTTTGAAGAAGGCGCACTTGGAAGGTTTTAGCTTAAGGCCAGCTTCTCAAATTTTTATGAACACCTCCTTGAGATGAGCTAGGTGATTGGTGAAGGTAGCGCTGAAAACCGTTATATCATCCAAGTATACTAGGACACACAACAACTTCAAGTCATGGAGGATGGAGTCCATGACCCTTTGGAAGGTGGCTGGGGCGTTGTAGAGTCCCTGCGGCATGCGAGTAGGCTCAAAAAGCCCTTCAGAGGTAATGAGCGCGGCTTTGTGACAATCCTTGGGCAATAGGTCAAATTGCCATTATCCAGATGCCAGATCCATTGCAGAGAAGAACTTAGAGCATCCAAGACGTCAGAGAGCATCATCAATACGCAGCAAGGGGTACAAGTCCTTCTTGGTCAAAGAGTTCAATTGGCAATAATCCATCACAATACAATGACCTCAATCTTTCTTCTTTAAGATGAGTAGCGGGGATGCCCAAGGACTTTGGGAAGGTGCCAGCAGCCCAGCGTCCAACAGTTTTTTGAGCTCTTTAGATACATGGGCGTCCTCTACACGGCTGCAGCAATATGGTTTAGCACAGAAGAGAGGAGCGTTGCCAGTGTCAATCTGATGAATAATGCCTTTGGCTAACCCATAGTTGGTACTGTCCTTTGCAAAGATATCAGAAAATTGGTCTAGCAAGTCTAGCACCTCTTTCTGTTGAACCAGGGACAACTGTGGAAAGTCTTGTGCAGTGAACAAGGATAGTACTTGAGGCTCATCCTCAGGTAGGTTAAAGTCTTGGAACATGCCAAAGGGGTAAAGAGACAGGACATCAGAGTGCTCAACAACTTGCCATATCCAACAACCTGCCCCCTAGACACAGTCATGGGGAGAGCAGTCAGGTTGGCTACCAACAATTGAACAAGGTCCTTATGGAAGACATCTAGGATCCCAGGACAGAGATAAGGTTTGTTGCATCCTAACGAGGGGGAGAGTACAACTCCAAGAAGGTTTGTTCAGGTAGTTCATATGATATCTGGGAGTCTAGGATGGCCTGGGAGCCAGGGGGGATGGTGACAGCAGACGTGACTAGGAGAGGGATCCCCTCAGAAGCAGGACAAGCCATGGGTGGACATTTCATGTTTGAAGAGTGGGTGCAATATTTGAGGTTAAAAACCCCAGTGGGATATTCTAAAGCACACGTCTTGAGCCGTTTCCCGGGAAATTTAACTGGCTCTTCAAAGATCAGAGGGACTTCATACCCCAGAATAGAAATATAACCATCTTTTAAGTTGATTATCCCATTATATTCCCTAAGTAACTGGATGCCAACTAAGAGATTGTAACTCTTGTTTTCCAAAACAACTTCTGGCGCAGCTAGGAGAAGCTTGCTAAACTGCATGGATAGGGCAGAGTATGCCCCTATGGTGCGGGTTATAGACAGTCCAGCTGTGCCATATGACTGGTGATAATTAAGGTCAGGGGCAAGTCTGAGTTTCTTCACTAGCTTGGAGGAGACAACGTTGACTGGCAAGCCAGTGTCTAAAACAGCCTTGATCTTCACATTTTGAATGGATATCCCCACTTGAGTGGTAGTGCAACCAAAGGGTGGAAGGACAGCCAAGATATCTTGAGCCTCTTCTAGTTCCTTATCCCACTTCTCAATCATGCATCTTAGTCCTGGGAACTCCTTATAAACAGTCTGGAGAGGGAGAAAAACAGACAAATTCTTGAAGACAGTGTCAGCAACCTCAGCAGCTTCTTCTGACAACTCCACTAGCACAGGGGACCTCTTAGCCTGAGTGAAATAAGGGTGAGAGACAATTTCTTTGGCTTCAGGCAAAGGCTTAGCGGTAGTTGTAGTCTTTCCTGAGCATAATTTATAGGGTACTGTAATGGTTTCAGGAACAATCAGAACAGAGTACCCATATGCATTGGCGTTGTCAGCATCAGAGTCATCCAGGTCAGAGTTGTCAGAGATATTGTGGAACAAGAGGAGGATAGGAGGAGCCTCATTATCAGCAGGCTCAGTGTTGTAAAATATGCAGTCTGGGTGCTGATTTCTATGAATAGTTAGTCTAATACTTCATTATCTTAATACTATACCTGTTGTGGTATAGTGACAGCCTGGGTAAGGACAGAAGAATATAAGAAGATAATAATACAAAACTAGTGTTTATTTAGATAGTATCACACTTATATAGTATGAGGCAGGGGAATTGCCACCAGAGGCAGGGAGGCACAGACAGGAGGACTTCCCTAATGGAGGAGAGTGGATTGGCACAGCTAAAAGTCCCGCGCAAGAGAATGACCACTTCCACATGGCTTTCCTTAAGAAGGTAGATATAAATAACTTTGTTGTTCTATTTATAATCCCAGAAGTAAAGCCTGTTCCTTGTGCACATTTGAGAGGTAAACCAAATACCCGTTTTAGAGTTGTTTTAGACGTCTTTATCACTAGTAAAATCAGGATACAATAACGTGATTGTGCAATTGTTCCTTTGCTTAATCCCTAGATGGACAACTTTACGTCTAATCCATTCAGGATCTGCAACATTTGGCATCAGATATAGAGGGAGGGATTGAAAGAGACTGGGAAGGATTGTCAACCAAGAGCGTCTCTGCCTCTAGGTTGACTGTTCTTTTCCTGCCTGCTCTTTGGGATCAGCTCCTTCAACCTGTGGGTTGGTGCAAACTTGAGAATGATGCCCTATCTGGCCACAGTTATGGCAACCTTGGCGTTGAGGAGGATTTTGCAAGTTCATGGTAAGAATGCAAGGACCACGGGAAGAAAAACCAGAGTTAGAAGTAGCTCAACCTTTCCTAACAACTGCTCCAGAATGGGTAAGGTGCATATCTTGCAACAGCGTCTTTATGCTCTTTATAGAGGAAAGCATAGCTTTATGGGCTTTGAAGTGAAGACACAGAAGCTGGTTAACTTTGATGGCTTGAGTGCAAGCCGTGTAAGCTTCATGGGCTGTCAACTGTCTTCTTGTTATCATTTGTTGTCCTTCCATGTAGAATCTGTCTGCAAACTCAGCTAGCGTCTCTTTAGGCTTGAAAACAATATGCATGAAGGCGTCCTTCTTTACTTCCAGGCTAAGGTCACCACTGAACTTGTCAATCAGAAGCTGCTTCATATCTTCCCATGTCTCAATGGAGGGCAGCTCAGGCACCACCACCTCCTGGCAAGTCAGATGTAGACAGGTCAGAATATGTTCTTTCTTAACTTCATCTGAAGCTTGTCTCATGGAAGTTTTGTAGATAGTTAGGAAAGCTGCAATGTTTGAGGTTTTGGGATCAAAGACTTGCTTAAAGGTAGGCTTGAAGTGTGCTTAGGGAGTTGTACCACCATTTTTGCTATCAAGTACGTTTATACGCGGGGAAAATTCTGCTTTGGATTCAGAGGGGGGCTATCTAGCCCACAGCTGACAAACACTTTCTTCAAGGGTAGTCAGGTCTCAACAGTGCGGGCACCCGTATCAAAAGCTTGAGTGGTCTGTTGTGCAGTAACATCTAGGCATTGACCTTGGGTGATCACTATTGTGGAGAGCTCAGCCAGTCTAGAAGTAAGGGATGGCCCCACTGAGAGACAAGGGGCAAACCTTTTGTTCACAGAGTCAATCACGTCATTCATCTCTTGTACGTCTCTGTCCAGTTCAGTATGGTACCGCTTCAATTGGTCCACCTTGTTAGCTGGGGCAATTAGTTCCCTAGCACATTGGATTTGAGGAGCTCCTGGTAAGCCAGGGCAGCAACCATCTTCCTCAACAACCCCAACTGGGCTAGCAGCAGTTGCCATCACTTCATGTAGGGTGGCAAGTTCTTGCTGTAGCTCTGCAACTTGAGCAGTCAACTCAAGCACCTGGGGGTCAGGTTGAGGAGCCTCATCAGGACGTCCTTGACTGCAAGTAGTTGTACATAGCTCTCAAATAGCGTCCCATATTCTTTGCTCTCAATCTTCCAAATCATCAGAAGGGGGAGAGGGCAGAACATCTGGCTTGGGCGTAACTAATTCATTCACTTGACTCTGGAGTTTGGCTGTAGCAGCAGCAGTGGTAGCTCTTTTTTGATCAAGCGCCGCACTGAGTTCATTAAGGCTGTTAACAGCAAAGTATGCTACCTGATGTAGTTGCTCAAATTAATACGTGCTGAATGCATTGAGCTTCTTTACAAGTTGTTTGAAGTCAAAGAGATAAGCGTTCAAGTTGGAATCTACTTGAGATTGCCAGGGTTGTTCTAGCTGGTGAAACTTGTGTAGACGCTCTCTCACATATTTGGGGATGGATTGGTGCATTTGTTTGATAGAATTAACCAAACAGGTCTGGGAGGTAACAGAGTTGCGCTGATTGTCAGATACCAAGGAAAACAGTGAATGAATCCACTGTTGGTAGGCAGCAAACTGATCCCAGTGATGAGTAACTGCTGCTTGTAGAGACGAGATTTCTTGGATGTGGAGCCCCAACACCATTTGATGGTGGGCCAAGGCAGGCTGCACAAAGGATAATAGTAAGTACTCAGCGGAGCCAGCCGCTGAGAGGAGATTTTGTGGAAATTGAAGGGCCACAATTAATTTGTGTATTCCTCCCAACTGAACTGCAGCTGAAGGCGAGGGATGGCTCCTTCACGGGCTATCCCAAGGGCTACTGACATGACTTGTTCTAAGTCAGGGGTACCCATGGGGTAAGCAACTAGGCAGGGACCATTCCTGAGGTTCATTACAGTAGGGACAATAGGCAGGCTGGCAATATCTTCCTCAATAGAAGGACTAGTAATTTCAGGTGAAGTCAGCTCTTGTATAGGCGGAGGCAAAGGACCTGAAAACGTGGATGCAAAAGGGATAACCAAGGGGCTTACAGCCCCTGTAGTGAGCATCATTTTTGTCATGTTCTGAGGTGCAGCACAGACACACAATGGGAAACCTTAACCTTAGGATTGGATTTGTAATAAGTCTTGGTTAGATGACAGGGAAGGCTATGTGTTTACCTTGCAGCCCTGGATGAATAATCTCTACTAGTTGTGGCTAGAGAGAGGCGCGTAAGTACAGAAGACACAAAGACAAAAATGTGAATAGAACTTAATTTTATTGATGAATAGGAAAATGGAATATATAGTGGTTGGCGGTACCACAAAACACTACCAGGACAGTAGGATCACTTGCCACAAGCATGAGTGGGGCAAGTGAGTTGTGCAGAGTCAAGAACCTAAACAATTGTATTTCCCAATCCAGCAATTGACTCATTTCAAGAGGCAAAAGCAAAATCAAGATATTTGTCTTTGAAATGGCCCACCAAAGGCAAAATCAAAATACGGTGAATAGCGGGATTCACGACAATACAAATGTTTGGTGCTCAAATTTGTAATGACAAACGTGCCTTCAACCTTTGTGACTTTCATTAACCAGGTGTTTGCCCCCCCCCCCACACATTGGCAAACATGCCCTAGTATACCTGGATAATATCATCTTCTATAGCCCTTCAGTAGAACAGCATCTCAAGGACCTGGAAGCAGTCTTTACAACTCTGGCACAAAACAAACTACTAGCTAAACCATCCAAATGCCAATTCTTCCACAAACAGCTGCCCTTCCTGGGAAATGTAGTCTCAAAGGATGGCATTAAGCCCAATGACCAGAAAATCCAGGCTATCTGTAAAATGCCACCTCCAATAAACAAGTCAGATCTCCACACATTCCTGGGAATGATTGCCTACGTGTTTGGTTCATCCCCAACTGTGGCGTCCTGACTGCACCTCTGTCTGCCATAGCTGGCGCCAAATCCAAATTTGTGTGGACCCCCTAATGTGATCTGTGCTTCAGACGTCTTAAGGAAATCTCACAACCGCACCTATTCTACAATACCCTAACCACAATGGGGAATATTAAATGGAAACATATGCCTCTGATGCCTCCATTGAAGGCGTACTATGTATCAAGAACAGCAATGGCAAATTCCTGTCTGTAGCCTATGAATCAAATAAACTCACATGCAGCAAGTGCCAATACCCCATACATGACAAGGAATTGTTGGCAATTGTACACTGCCTGGCAAATGGTGTTGTTTCTTGGAATGCCAGGAGGAATTTACAGCATTAACCAACCACAAATTTCTCATATTTTTTAAAACGCAAGCAAACCTCTCCCACCAACAAGCACAATGAATGAAACTCCTAGAAAGATTCAATATGATCATACAGTACAAACCTTGTACATAACTTGCCATGGCAGATGCACTCTTGCGCCTGTACGTTAAAGCCATAAGAAGCAAGAATGGGCTTGACCCAGAATGGCCTCTCCTGGTACTCCAAACAAAGGACACGGGCTTTCCCCTGATATCACTGAAATTACAAAAGAGACAGTCATCAAGAACAAGCACTTATTTTCAGACGTGTACAGGACCTTACACCGTAAAATGACTGATGAACCACCATACCTTACATCCCTACACATCAGTGAGTGAACACCATCCTACATTACTACAGAGACCTAGGACATACCAAAAGCTGCAACCTCTACAATTTCTTAAACACAAAGCATGGTGGTCAACCCTATACCAGGATGTCCAGGAAGTTCTAGAGCAATGTGAAGTATGTGAAAAATTTTCAAAAAGCAACACCCCTCCTAAGTCTGTACTGCCTATTTTTCACAGCTGTTCTTCAAATTGTGGGCACTAGATATTGTAGGAACCATACCAGGAAAGCACAACAAAAAGAAATACATCATCACTTCTATCAGCTTTGTCACTTGCTAGCCAGTGGCACAAGCAATGAGAACCCAAACAGGCAATGATGTGTGGCAATTCATAGGAAAAGAAATTATTATTAAGTTTGGAAAGCCAGAGCTCCTGATAACTGACGGGGGCAAGGAATTGACCTCTGAAGATACCAAAGTTTACCTCATCAAAAATGGGGTTCAGAACACAGTGACAACACCATATCATCCTCAGGTCAATGGACGTATGGAGCGGCTAAATGGCAGCCTTGTGCAAGCCTTGGCCAAGCTCACCGCTGGGAGACCTGAGGAATGGTACAAGCAGTTATCAACTACATTGCTTGTATGCTGTAACTGTGCAAACAGATCCACTGGGAAGAGCCCCTTTGAGCTTGTTTATAGCACACAACCCAATATCATTCAAGCCCTCATGGGACCTGAGCTGGAAATGCCCAGCAAGGTTCCCCTTTTTTCAACACATCAAGTCATGCAAGCCAACAGTGATCAGTTGAAAAAACAATAGAAATGTTTTCAAAATACGTTTATCCCCATCTAAAATAGACCCAAAGTTGGTGACAAGGTCTGGGTAATGAACACAGACAAGAGCAAGCTACAACCCAAAAAAGTGGGCCCAGCAATCACCCTAAAGGTAAAAAAACATCACTTACCTTGTGCAAGGGCTTGAGAAGCACAAGAAAGATAAAGTCCTCTACCACAACCGCCTAAGGCCCTGCAAAGCAAGACAGAAACAACACAAGACTGTGCTACCCGCCACCAAACAACAGTTGGTGCAATATGGCGCCCAGGCTCCCAATAACCTCTCTGGCAACCTGCCCCCAGAGGAGGCTGACCTTCAGTCAGGGGGTGTCAAAACAGCAGGCTTAACCCGCCAGCAAGGTTCTGAGTAAGTGGGTTTTTGATCCACAATCTGATCACCCAGTCACTTGAAGCCAAACTAGGAAGTTGACTCAAATTTCCAAATCCAATAACATGAACAAAAGATGATCCCTTACAGTGGATACCTTGTTTTGGCGCTTGACTCATTACCAGGATCAAGCCATCCCCCTTCACCATCCAGCTGTGTGATCTACACAATCATGTTCCTCTTATCCTTGATTCACAATAGCTATATAATTGCTATCTCTCAATAAAGATTATTATCTAGTTTCTACATATTTTTCCCCTTATAACTCTGCTAAAACAGCACAGTTACACCAAAGTGCACCTATATTATTTACCTTGTAGATGTTTCAATTTCATTATTAAAAATAGTTAGGCTTTAAAAGTGTTGATATTGACACTTTCACATTGTGAAAAACGGCTTGATAAAAAATAAGTTTTTATTAGTAAAAGTAAAGGAAAAATTGGGTTAAATTGAAATAATTATTAAGCTTAATATTAAATCTTGTCAAAATGGCCATAATTTTGTCGTGTTTTCTGGGTTCACATCCCTGAGTACTTTAAAAACTGAGAATTAAGCTATCACAACTAGCAAAAATATTAGTAGAATGTAATTTTCAAGTCAACAGTGGCCATGTTGCCAAAGTGTCAACATGGGCGCTGTTGCCGTTTGAGATAGACAAGACCGGTTTGGTTCAGGATATATCAGTACAGCTTTATAAAGAATCCCAACCAGACCTGGCTGAAGGTTGATCTTGCTGTTTTAGGCTCTTGGGGGCAACATCCAAGAGGACATGGCCGGAAACCTTTATCACAAAAGATTTGAGGTTGGAAGCTAGCCTTGGGTTAGCCTTCAGGGCAGAATTAAGTTGACATAATTAACTCCTGGAAGGATTTAAGAGTGTTTTCTTTTGGTTCAAAGGGAAGGAAAGACCTGAAGGTTATAAAAGCCAGCACAAATGTGGATAATCTTTTATTTATTTATAGTGAGAAATCTACTTATATAGTAGACTGGGAGCGGGGATCATTCACTAGATAGACAAGGGGTCTGGTTGGATTTTAATTTGTACCAGGATCAGAATAACTAATTTAATACAATCCAAGATGTGTGGACATTGTATTTAACCCATTTATGGAAAGAAAAAAGCTGTTGAAATCAAAAGTGAACCCAACTAGGTCTTTGCAGGTACCAGAACTTTTGGGCCATATTGAATTAGCATTAATGGTGCAATTTACGACATCATTCATGACAAATTCCATAAATGGGACAGTTTTATACCAAATCTTGTCCAGTTACACTGATGGTTGCATGCACAGAAGATTTCTCTCAGATTTTCTTGATATCTGGAGCTCAACCAATTCAAAATAATGCATATTCCCAAGCCACCAAATGTAATTTGGTAAAGAGTATCAGAGAAGATTTGAGCAGGCAGCCACAACATGTCTATATTCCCTGCCATCCATGATGATGTATACTTTGGGGATGTGATATTCTACAATATTGAGGACAAGATCTGAGAGTACAACCCTAAGACATTTAACCATGTCTTTCTTTCATCCCACAATGTCAGGAATGGCATTTCAATTCTAGTATTGAAAGCCCAGGAATCAAACCCTTTCCCTCAGGAGATGCCTTTCATCAACCAGATTGCCGCCAATTTTATGCCACTGAGAACCCAGATCTATGCAGAGGCTTTAGCTTGCCAACAGGAGGATAAGACAAGACTGTATATCAACCCTGCCAATAAGCACCAGCTTCTGCCAGTCCTCAGACTAAAATTAGCAGCACAATTGGCCAACTCAGAGAAAAGAAGCAGTGGAACAAAGCCTATCCACTTCTGTTTGTCAGAGCTAGCCAAACCAGAATCTGCTGCCCTCAAAACCTGTGACAGAAATTTACAGCTAACAAGAAGCAGTCTTCATGTGGTGGGGAATCACCACCCAAATCCATATAGAGTTGGTGATTAACCACCTACAAAGCTTCAAATACTGTTTGATAAAATTTCCAAAAGATACACTAAGGTTCAAAAAGATGATTAAACCTAACCAAAAGAGTCCCAGATAGATGGCCTGGGAAAAAATTAAAGTGTCTTTTACATAGAACTCTGGACATTGAGAAGGTAGGACTATCTCTGTTTCCAATTTGGCTGGGAAGACACCAAAATTCTGAGGCATTAGAGTAACATTAGGGGGTGTCAACAACAAAGTACCCAAGGTGGTACCCCATCTTCCTGTAATAATTTGACTTGGGATCAAATTATGTGGAATGTAGCAGAGTAGAACAACTACAGGATGCATTTTGTAAAATAAATTTAGACCAGTAGAATATTTGGTTTATTGAGTAAATTAGGAAGGACTCAACTCTTAAGAGTGGAACTATGAAAATTTTCCAATATGTACCAAATTTTGACTAAGCAATGCCACCTGAAACCATGTCTCCTATTCTGTCTACATCATCCAGAGAGTACTTTGTCCAGTACGCAAAAACCCTTGAGTGATTAATTTCTGTTGAGTGTTCTGATAAATGAGGTTGTATTGAGTAACTCTCAGATTCTGTATATTTATCAGTGTCAACTTGCACATGGTATTTGAATCCAGCTGACAAACTGAGGCGTCAGTAACCCATTTCTGACCAACAGTTTGGCTCAAATATGTCAATTCAGACAGCTTAGATAATGGTTTACCCAACTTCCAAGCCTTATAATTAGGACAGATAATACCAAGAATTATGGAAACTACCATGACAAAACCCTGCCCACACCCTGCCAGAAAATTGCCTGCAGGCCTGAAGGCTGCAAAAATTAAAGAAGCAAAACCTGATAGTATAAAAACACCAGCAGTATGAGGATAATCATATTGTCATTTTTGATAATAAAGATTTATGAATCTTTGGCTCCAGCAAATCCTACCCTACTTAGTTTTAGTAATCTTTCATCCCAACTCTAGACCAGTAGACACCAAGGTGCCCACCCTTCTTAGTGAATAACCTGCGGACCCATTGCCTGTGCTATAATGTCCCCCTGGAGCACCCTTTGGACCAATACACTTCACCAAATATCCAATGAACTCCACCTGCTCCAAGTTCAACTTGAAGAACTTACTAATTGCCAACCTCTTGGCAAGAACTAGGTTCACCAAAACCAATGGTTGTGAAGGAAATTTATATGTGAGGCTACCAAGAAAATACAAAGACAAGTACAATTATCTGCCCGCCTACCTGGTTCCTATGACCCCACAACCTGACCACCCAATGGAACCCCCCACCGCTGCTGAGACCACGTCCACCCAGCCATTTGGAGTACTCTACATTACTATGTCAGGCTTGGTGGACTCCATGGTGCCCAACTCTGGTCCTTGGTCCTTACTCAGGTGGTCCCTATATTATGTTGTCAATTTATCACCTATCCTATGGTGGGTATTATCTGCTGGCCCGGGGGCACCTCGTCCTGAGTCACCCAATACCTCTACCTAGGCCTGGCTTCCTGACACCACCAATGACAATCCCCTATGTTTCCTTCTTTTTATCCTCAGAGGTGTTTTCCCCCAAGATGCCATAGTCTTAGACTTTTAATGACAATTTATAGTAAGATATAAATATGGCATTGTCTAAAATTGAGGACAGGCAGTAGGTAATGATGGCACTAATCACGGGGTTGTTATCAGGAATGACAATTTGGATGCTCCTAAATCTCAAAATACGGAACCAGAGTCAAACCCTGGACAAAAATCTTTGCAGACCACCAGACCCATGGACTGGAAACCCGATAACCCACTACTGATCAATAAAGTTGTTACCAGCCCGCCAGGACCTGAACCCTTAGCCATCCCACAGGATTCTGCAAGCAAACCGCCAGTGCAAGATGCCGAGAATTTCCCCAAGGTGCTAATGCCTGACACCGGTGGTTTGGTCAGTGAAATACGCAAGTTTCTCCATGAGAGTTATTCCAAACTCCCCCAAAGTCCCAGGGGAGGCACTGAACCCAAAGAGGCACCCAATACCCAAATTGACAAACAGAAGGATTTGAAGTCTTCTCATTCCAAAGCGGCCAGTGGCAAACCGCCAGTGCCGAGCACCACACTGCCATCTGAGACCCCCAATGCCAACCTGCCTGAACCCAGAAAACTCAACCAGCTAGTGAAGCCTGGCAGTGTGGTATAAATACCTGCCAGGCTGGAATCAACCCACATTGTCATTTTTAAATAAAGGTTATGAGATATTGGTTTCCCCAATTATTGCCATATTTTATTCTTGTCATCTGCCAGTTAACTCAAAGATCATCTGACCCCCCTGCCAGCCCACCAGATGCTCCCTTTGGCCCTGTTCATTTCACAGAGTACCCCTTGAAGCCTGAGTACAAGGACTACACCGCTGACAACATACTAGCCCAGGATTCCTTGGCCATAACTACAGAGTTAACCAGATACAACCAAGAAAACCCTTGGTACGTTACCAAACCCCGCCTGTTCAGAGATAAATACAACTTCCTTCCTGGCTATCAAATAGACATGGAACCACCTATCACCCCCAAACCAAGGCCTGCCTCTGCCACCAAGCTCCCACTGGACCATACCAACAAGCTTTTTGGGATTGTATATATTACTCTCACGGGAGTAATAGATACTATTGTCCCCGCCGCTGGTCTGTGGTTGTGGGTGGGAAATTCAATGTCCTACCTCATTAAGTTAGAACCAATCCTTTGGTGGGCCCTTCCCACCCAGTCCGCAACCCGCCAGTTCCCAAATGCTAGCAAGCCAGCCAATCAGGGTTGGTTTTCTGACAGTTGTAGGGAAAATCAGAGCCACCATCCAACTCATCAGCTGGCTGATTGGTTAGAACCAGAACACTAACAACAAGCCTGTGAATTCACTGCTGTGCAATGCAGCAGGCTATGAAGATGCTGTGGAGCCCAATTAGGCAATGAATCTCAGTCATTAGAGGTAAGGGTCCTGATGGCAAAAGTAAAGCATTATGGGATAGGCATTTCTGATCTGGGATTTAACCTGCTTCTTTGGCTTTTTAGTAAGCTTTGCAATGTCTCACTTCAACAGGGCTCAGCATTCACATCTTACCTTTGCCTCAGTGAATTGTAGGCAGGTGGCAATTTCTGCAAAGGCTATGTCACTTTGAGTGAGGCTCACAATCTTCTCTATCACCTCATTGGTTACTAGGTGTTGTTTTTGGTTCCCACTTGGTATGCTGGTACCCAAATTAGACAGGGCAAGGTTTACTTGGCCTGAATTCTTAGGCAATGATTGGATAGGAATAGAGAAGGCCACAGTTGCCCAGTCTCCAGAATGTGGCACAGGAGCAGGTTGGGCCTGGTCTTGGAGGTCAACATATTGGCTATTGGAAAAGCCACCCATGGATGAGCCTGGTGACACATACAAGTCACACTCCTCACAACTTGCATTGAATTGGGTGTACACGAGAAACACAGTGGTTGCTCTCCCTTGATCAGCATCTTTAGCTTGGAGTAGCTCCTGGTACTGCTCCTTGATAATGTTGTCATGAATGCCAATATTCACGCTTTATTGATTTTGCATTTATTGGGTTATTTTGAGGACAACCCCCTTGCTTTTGCTTTTGCTCCTTGAAGTGAGTCTGTTTCCAAAATTGAGAAATTCAACTGTTTGGTTTCCTGGTTCTGTGCAACTCAATTGCCCCACTCATGCTTGTGGCAAGTGATCATACTGTCCTAGTATTGTGTTGTGGTATTGCTAAACAATATAAATTCCATTCCTTATTTCCAATAAAATTTAAGTTCTATTCATATTTCTGTCTTTGTGTTTTCAAGTACTTTAGCGCCTCTCTCTATCCACAACTAGTAGAGACTTATCATCCAGGGCCACAAGGTAATTGCATCACCCCCCTGCCAACTAACTGAGACTTAGTAAAAATCCAATCCTAAGGTTAGAATTCCTTGTTGTGTGTCTATGCTGCGTCTCAGAACACAACTAATGTCAAAGTTATCTTTGCTGGTGAAACTCATTATAACCTAAAAGCAACAAAATTCTATCAAAAGCAGAAAAACAAAATATTTCTAGAAAATAATTTTATTTAAGTGTGTGCTCTTTTTTGAGACATTCTCTCAGACATAAATGCCCAAATTTAGAAGCAAATACATTGAAAATAATGCTGTAGTTCCCTGAATAGATTTTGGTAGATTCACTCCTGAAATCCACTATTTTCAATTTGAGTCCCAAAAATAATCATTATTTTCAAAAAATGAGTTGTTTTGTGTTTGATCTCATCAATTTTTTAACTGAACCTCATGTTTTCTCTGTTTTTATCATTTTCATTACACACTCATTATCAAATTTGATGTAGAATGCTTCAGGATGTAGCTGGATTGTGTTTATTTTGAATATGGGTTCCACATGTTTGCTGTCTCATTTTTGGGTTTTGGGATTTGACTTTAATTTTGTTGTGTGATTGACTATTTTCATAATCCAGACCTAGATAAATAAAAAAATTATTGGCTAAATTAACCTTCAACTGGTTCCAGTTGTAATTTGTTATGTGACTGATCCAATTTGTTCTGAACCAAAACATTTGGGACATTATTTTTCTTGTTATGCCTAGGCGCCAGATTGGTTATTTTATAACTTAATCACATTATTCATATTCAAATTATTCAGAAAGAGTAAAATACAATCAATCCCAAATATTTAATTGATCTTGGGCTTGGGTGATTTTTTAAAAAATAATTCATTGATTTTATAATTGAAAATTGCAACTTATAGTACTACTGAAAATATCTTAAGTGCTACTACAAACCAAAAATATTTATGATGAGTTGCATGGGAGAGTAATAGCAGCCCCAAAGCTATAAATGCTATTACCCTATCTTTGGCTCATCATAAATATTCTTAGTTTGTTTCAGAAAAAAAGGTTGTTGTTTTTGAAAGACTGATAACTCTATTTAAAATACACCCTCTAGTAAGCTGCCCTACTTCATGAACTTGCCCCAATACACTACTAGCATCTTCTGATATTTTTGTTTCTCTGGTATCATCACGTGATTTCAAATGATAAAATATCTCAGAATATTCTGAGAAGCTTTCAAATGTTAAAGGTGAAGTATATAACTTCCTATCTTTCATCAAATATGAAAGATTAATGCGCAGATTTTTAACTTCAAGCTCTCTTTTTATAGGCCTAAATTTCCTTTCATAAATATAAAAAAATGCTTTTTGGGAAACAATTGAACCAGTTAAAGATGAATTGTATAATTCTTTTCTTCTTTCTTCTTTCTCACAAATATTTTTTAGATCATTAATGTTGTTAATATAAAGTACATTTTCTTTTTCCTTTAAAATTTTTGATATTACACCAAAGTGACCATCAACAATGCTTTTTCCATGGCATTCAACAAAACGGTTATATTTTATGGAACCCTTAATATATTTAGGTGCCTCTTTAAATAAGTAATATAAAAATTCATATGATCTAAAATGATTTCCATTATCTGTCCATACTTTTATATTTTTTATTTTTTTAAATCTATCTAATTTAAGAAGACTTATTAGACATTCACCTGAAAATAAAGAATCATGTGATAATATTTGAGACAAAAAATCATGATATTCATATTTAATTTTATTGTTTTCTTTAAAAACTAATGCAAACCCTAATAATGAGATTGGTTTTTTTGAATAAAAACAATTATTGGTCTCAATTGGACCACCTCCAACCTTTAAGTTTTCTTTATAATCTATAACTACAACACAAGACTCATCATCTAGTTCATTAATATCTTTTTTATATTCACAATTTTGATGAACATAAAAGTCTTGGTGCTGATTAATAGTCTTTAAGTCATTGTCTATAGATTCTGGTAATGGTAAGTTTTTACTTTCACATTCTTCCTTCTTTTTTTCTAGTGAATTTTTTAAATTACAAATATTGCACATATCAGTTTGTTTTTTACTTTTTATTATATTTTTAGGGATTAATTTATAGTAAGTAGAAATTGAAACTGAAATTTCATTTTTTATTTTCATATTTTCATATATTTCTTTTTTTGTTTTAAGTAGAGAGTATTTAATTTCAGTTGAGTAATTACTCATCTCTTTTTCTATATCTTTATAAATTTTTTCAGGCACTTTTTTTGTAAACTGGCTTGTTTCAAAAGAATTTTCCAGCAATTTTTTAATTATTTTTTTAGTTATTTCTTTTTTTAATGAATAGTTATTATTTTTTTGGCTTTTTTTGTTTAAGCTTACATTTTTATTTTTATTTATTTTTCTTGAGTATTCAAACTCACTTTTGGTTATATTAAACCCCATATCATTAAGCTCTTTTAAAGAGTAACTGGAAGTAACCAGAGATCGCAAGGCTGGGAGATGTTTTTGGGGAGAAGATTTCATGAGATCCTTTAAGTTTTCAATGAACTCATTGCCTTTTTGATTTTGAATAGTTGGCAGGAACTGAGCTTTCCCAAATTCAGTTTGAGTAAGGAAGTGCTTGATGAAATTATCAAGATCATCACCAGCAATAAAGAGGAATGCCTTTTTTAACATTGCAATTCTCTCTCTTTTTGTTGAAGCTCCCAAGGAAAAAAAGGGTAGCATGGAAGAAGTAAATTTAACTGAGGACATGGTAGTATTTTGAATCTGTAATTAGGTCAGATCTTTGATGTGTGCCTTAATGATGGAGTAGTTATGATCAGAATGTGGTCTTTGAATTGGGTTATTTGGATTAGAAGCTTTGTGGTACTTTAGCTCTTATATACCAAGCTAAATGACACCATTCTGAAAGAAATGGTGTGATAGCTTTTATTATAGTTTGAACTTGAATTTATGTTTGCAGAAATTAATTAAATACCCAGTTTTCATGCACAAGTGATATATGTGAAGCAGCTAAGCATTATTATTACATCATATCCTCTTTGTAATCAATGCAAATCAATTAAAATGATGTATTCAGTTAATTGTAACTCTTCCGCATATTTTTAAAATGATAAAATATTAAAGAATTCCATTTAATGAATGCTCAATTTGAGGTTCGAAGCTCACTTGAACCTTAAAATCAATCTAAACAGTGATAAAAACATCCTAACTTCAAACTATCATAAAATCCTAGAGAATTGAGCTTTTTAAATAAAATAAAATGCGAAAATAAAGCTCTCAATCTTATCTTTAATTTCGTCAAATAAAAAACATCTGTTGTGTATTCAAAAAAAAGTATTTATTAGCTTTGAAGTAATCTACTTTATATCATTAGATATAATCATATAATAAAATCTGGATTATGCTCTTTTAAATTACTTTTGCTTTAATATTGAGCATAGTATACATATTAAAATT
Organism: Entomophthora muscae; assembly: GCA_014839935.2. Classification (NCBI taxonomy): domain Eukaryota; kingdom Fungi; phylum Entomophthoromycota; class Entomophthoromycetes; order Entomophthorales; family Entomophthoraceae; genus Entomophthora; species Entomophthora muscae. The sequence goes on along the minus strand of QTSX02006471.1, from coordinate 196,042 downwards.
TTTACACCAATAGAAAGATAAGATTCTTAGCTTCATTTTGATAGTTTACAGTGTGAAAAAATATTAATTTTTCATTGAGTTATTAATGTTTTAAATATAAATTGTGTAATTAGTTACTTTTTCAAAATCGAACTGTGTTATGCTGCGACTTGAGCAGCATGTGCATTAGAAAATGGCCTAATCTCTAAAATAATGACCCATTTTTTATATTAACAAGTTAGAAAACTACTGTATAACACTAAATAAAGTTTAGTGGTGCTTGAGAGCTTACTTTACAACTAGTGGTAACAATAAAAAATGATAATGAATAATAAAATATAAATATAAGTCTGGCTGTGTTTTTATTAATAAAATTGGTTTTAGGCTTAAAAAGTGTCAACTTAGCCATTATTACTTTTAGAAACTTGATTGTCAGTAGTTTTTTTATTTAAATTTACATATAAATTACCTTTTAAATTGGTGTTTAGACAGACAGAATTATTAGCAGAAGTCAACTTACAGTGGTTTTAATTTTGGTTTTTGGGGTTACAGCCTTGAATTACCAGTAAAAATAGCTTAAATCATAATATCTTAATTAATATTGGATTTACATAACTGGTAGTTGACTCACTGGTAGTCAACTTTGCCACAGTTGCTGTCATAAATTGATCCATCAACATTAAGCTTGATAAAACTTGCCATCCCATCACTCATAATTAAATCATAAGTTTTAAACAATTAACATCAATTTAGGCAGAGAGCAATCTAGCCTTAATGTGATAGAGCTTGGAGTTAATCTCGAATTAGAATTTATTTAATATTTCAAGCATAGATAAGCCTTCAATATAAACAGGAAAGTTCAAATGGAAATTTATTAAAGATTTGGCCTCTGATGAATAGTACATCGGAGCATGCTCATCGATAGGAAGCACCAATCATATTTCCAAATTAAATTGGCATGAGATCAGTAAAGAATTGAAAAAGTTTTGGAAAAGGCTCTGGAGAATCCAGCCAAGGAGATGAAACTTATTTTGATGGTTGACCGAAGGGATGCGTCGGCTCTAGACTGCTGTAGCTAAAATGTAATAATTTAATATTTAAACATTTTAATATAAATCTTTGAATAAGTAACTCAAAGCCAGAAGCTGGCCAAGGTAGCCTAGTCGACTGGAGGAATATAAACAAGTCAAGGAAACAACTTTTGGTTTCTTTACTGGCGGTTGATGCAAGTTTAGACGGTTTAAACATCCACTAGAACTAATCGCGTAAGTAACGTTATCTATTATCTTCCATGTGAAGTGGCTCTTTCAGTGCCTAAAACATTGGTTGATAATTTTCTACACTGTCCTTTGGGCAAGTTGCAGCATCTTGGTTTAGCCTTGATGAATAATTTAAATAAAAACCACGGCCATTATTATATCATAAACTTGAAGCTCACAAATCTCTTCTAGACTGCTTGCCTTGTTGCCTATCTTGGAAAAATATAGCGCTTGTGAGTATTTAATTCCTGGTGTGAGATTATATTTTATGGCAGCTTACTTTTTATCTATACTCGTTTTCTAAACTCAAGGCCTCTTAAATAATCCACATGACGATTCATGTAAACTTTAAACGGCCATATACAACCACTTTTTAAAAAATTTCTAAACATTGCTTTACTCGTCCTAAATCTATATTTGCTATCCCTTAATAATGTCTTATATATGTGCCTGGAGCAGTACTATAACACCCTCTTTAGATGCACATAGAAGAATCAGGAATGGACTCTATTACCTCCATGTTTATTGATAGACCGGAAGAACCAACTTCTTTCCATCCCATTTCTGCTCCCTTGGTAACGACCAAAGAGGAGTTGGGATATTTGCAACTGCAAGATGGCACTTTCTACCAAGGTATTTCCTTTGGTGCTGCTAAGACCATATCTGGAGAATGTGTTTTCCAGACCGGTATGGTTGGGTACGCTGAGTCCTTGACAGATCCCTCATACGAGGGCCAAATCTTAGTCCTCACCTTCCCTCTAATTGGAAATTATGGTGTCCCTTCTCGTGAAGCAATTGACGAGCTCACAAAACTGCCCAAGCACTTTGAGTCTAACCGCATTCACATTGCAGCCCTTATCGTTGGCCAATACAACCAAGACTACTCACACTTCCTTGCAAGTAGCAGCCTTGGCAAGTGGCTCCAGGAAAGCGGAATTCCTGCACTTTATGGTGTCGATACACGTTCTCTTACCAAAAAGATTCGTAGTCAGGGTGTGATGCTGGGAAAGCTTCGCTTCCCTCTTGATGCCACTACAGATTTCAGCATCAGTAGTCTGGCTGATGTTGAATGGACTGATCCCAATGCCCGTAATTTGGTTGCTGAGGTTTCAACCAAAGAGCCTAAGATATATTCTCCTGATCCTGCCAAGGCCCTCAGGGATGCTAGCGGCAGAGTGCTGCGTGTCCTTGGTGTAGATGTGGGAATCAAGTACAATCAGATCCGCTGCTTTGTCAATCGTGGAATTGAATTCAAGGTGGTGCCCTGGAACTACGACTTCAATAAGGACAATGACTTTGATGGTCTGTTTATTAGCAATGGTCCTGGTGACCCAAAGACTTTGAAAGAGACCATTGCTAACCTTCGCATGGCCCTTGACCAACCACGTACTCCTATTTTTGGTATCTGTCTTGGCCACCAGCTTCTTGCTCTAGCCTCTGGTGCTACCACCAGCAAACTCAAGTTTGGGAACCGTGGTCACAACATCCCCTGTACCGATATGTTTTCTGGTCGCTGTCTTATCACTTCTCAAAATCATGGTTATGCAGTAGATGCTGCATCCTTACCTGATGGATTCCAAGAGTACTTTGTAAATGCCAACGACGGCTCCAACGAGGGTATTATCCACAAGACCCTCCCATTCTTCTCAGTTCAGTTCCATCCTGAATCAACTCCTGGCCCCCGTGATGCCGAGGTCCTATTTGACACTTTCATTACCGCTGTCAAGGATTTCAATGCCACTGGCAAGCTGTTGCCTCTGTCATCTGTACATGCCCAGACTTCCATTGTCCATCCCAAAGACCTCCGTAGTCAGATCCGCAAGGTTCTTATTCTAGGATCAGGTGGTCTGAGTATTGGACAGGCTGGAGAGTTTGATTACTCAGGTGCACAGGCCATCAAATCTCTTAAAGAAGAGAACATCTACACCATCCTCATCAACCCCAACATTGCTACCATCCAGACATCCAAAGGCCTCGCTGACAAAGTTTACTTCTTGCCCGTTACACCTGAATATGTGCGCAAGGTGATTCAGTATGAGAAGCCAGATGGTATTTACGTAACCTTTGGTGGGCAGACCGCTCTCAACGTTGGTATTAAGATGAAGGATGAGTTTGAAGGTCTTGGTGTCAACGTATTAGGGACATCCATTGATACAATCATCATGACTGAGGATCGTGAGCTGTTTGCTCAAAAGATGCTGGAGATTGGCGAGAAGTGTGCCCAATCTCAGACGGCTACTAATGCATCTGAAGCTCTTGAAGCTGTTGCCAACATTGGTTATCCTGTGATTGTCCGTGCCGCCTATGCACTTGGGGGATTGGGTTCTGGTTTTGCTGAAAATGAAGAGCAATTGTTAGAACTCTGCAATAAGGCATTTGCCTCTAGCCCTCAAATCCTTGTTGAACGCAGCATGAAAGGCTGGAAGGAAGTCGAGTATGAAGTTGTTCGTGATTGCCGTGATAACTGCATTACTGTTTGTAACATGGAGAACTTTGATCCGCTTGGCATCCATACCGGTGACTCGATTGTTGTTGCCCCATCCCAGACCTTATCTGATGAAGACTACAATATGCTTCGTACAACTGCTGTCAACGTGATCCGTCATTTGGGTGTTGTGGGTGAGTGCAACATCCAGTATGCCCTTAACCCCAACTCTCGGGAATACTGCATCATCGAAGTCAATGCCCGTCTTTCCCGCAGTTCTGCCTTGGCTTCCAAGGCAACTGGATATCCTCTTGCCTTTGTTGCTGCCAAATTGGGACTTAACATTCCTCTTAATGAGATCCGCAACTCAGTCACCAAAGTCACATCAGCATGCTTTGAGCCCTCGTTGGATTATGTTGTTGTCAAGATTCCTCGCTGGGATCTTAAAAAGTTTACTCGTGTATCCAAGAAAATCAGTTCCTCTATGAAGTCGGTTGGTGAGGTTATGGCAATTGGGCGTACCTTTGAGGAAACAATCCAAAAGGCTATTCGCTCTATTGATAATTCTTTCGGAGGCTTCTCCCATAATGACTATGTTGAGGACATTGACGAGGAACTGGTTTGCCCTTCAGATCAGCGTTTGTTCGCTATTGCAGCTGCCCTTCACAGCGGTTACTCTGTTGACAAAATTTGGGAAATGACCAAAATCGACAAATGGTTCCTCAATCGCTTACTCAACATCACTTCCTTTGAAAAGCGCCTTGAAAACCATCCCATTGCCTCCCTCCCTGCTTCACTGCTCCGTAGTGCCAAGCAACTTGGATTCTCTGATGGCCAACTGGCTAAGCTTGCTGGGACCAATGAGCTTGCCCTCCGCAAACGCCGTCTGGAGCTTGGCATCAAGCCATTTGTCAAGCAGATTGATACTGTAGCTGCTGAATTCCCTGCATTCACAAACTACTTGTACTTGACTTATAATGGCTCTGAGAACGATGTCAAGTTTGAAGACCATGGTGTTATTGTTCTTGGCTCAGGTGTATATCGTATTGGTAGCTCAGTTGAGTTTGACTGGTGTGCTGTCCGTGCAATCCGCACCCTTCGTGACAAGGGCATCAAGACTGTGATGATCAACTACAATCCAGAAACTGTTTCAACTGACTACGACGAGGCTGATCGCCTGTACTTTGAAAACATTACGCTTGAGCGGGTGTTGGATATTTACCAGCTTGAGACCTCAAGTGGAGTTATTTTATCTATGGGCGGCCAGACTCCCAACAACATCGCCTTGCCCCTCATGCGTCAAGAAGTCAAGATCCTTGGAACCTCTCCTGAAATGATTGACACTGCTGAAAACCGCTACAAGTTCTCCCGCATGCTGGACAAGATTGGTGTTGATCAGCCTCAGTGGAAGGAGCTCACGTCTTTTGAAGAAGCCAGTGAATTCTGCAATCGTGTTGATTATCCTGTGCTTGTCCGCCCTTCGTACGTCCTCTCAGGTGCCGCCATGAATGTTGTCTTCTCTCCTGACGATCTCAGCAGCTATCTCTCCCAAGCAACTGCTGTCTCGCGTGAGTTTCCTGTAGTCATCTCCAAGTATATCGAGGAAGCCAAGGAGATTGAAATGGATGCAGTCGCATTGGATGGTAAACTTATCATGCATGTTGTCTCAGAGCATGTTGAGAATGCTGGTGTTCACTCAGGTGATGCTACTCTTGTTCTCCCCCCTCAGGACTTGGATCCTGAAACCGTGCGTAAGGTTGTGCGTGCTACTGAGAAGATCTGTGATGCCCTTGCTGTCACTGGTCCTTTCAACATTCAGTTCATTGCCAAAGACAATGAGATCAAGGTGATTGAATGTAACTTGCGTGCTGCTCGCTCTTTCCCGTTTGTCTCCAAAGTAGTGGGTGTTGATCTTATTGAGATGGCTACCCTGGCTATGCTGGGAATGAAAGTACAGCCCTACCCTAATGCTGGCATTTCGCTTGATTATGTTGGTGTCAAGGTTCCCCAGTTTAGTTTCTCGCGCCTCTTAGGCGCCGATCCCATCCTTGGAGTCGAGATGGCCTCTACAGGTGAAGTTGCCTGCTTTGGCAAGGATAAGTATGAGGCATACATCAAGGCTCTTATTGCAACTGGCTTCACCCTCCCCAAGAAAAACATTCTTTTGTCTATTGGTTCCTTTAAAGAAAAGATGGAGCTGATGCCTTCAGTCAAGAAGCTGCATGAGCTTGGGTTTAACCTGTTTGCCACTGCTGGTACTGCTGATTTCATCCAAGAACATGGAGTCCCTGTCAAGTACCTTGAAGCACTTGATGAAGATGCCAACACCAATGGTGAAATGCTTGACCAAAAGGACGAGTACAGTCTCAACCAGCATTTAGCCAACAACCTGATTGACTTGTACATCAACTTGCCGTCCAAGAATAGATATCGCCGTCCTGCCTCCTACATGTCGCGTGGATATCGCACTCGCCGTATGGCAGTTGATTATGAAGTTCCCTTGATCACCAATGTCAAGTGTGCTAAAGTCCTAATTGAAGCCATTGCCCGCTGCCACCCAATCGATTTCCCCCTGACCCCTGCAGACTCCAAATCCTCCTTTGAAACTCAAACATTACCTGGCCTTGTCAACATGCATTCTATCCTGCCTTCTGTTGGTTGCGATGTAGCAGACTTCACAAAAAAATCCCTTGCAGCTGGCTTTACAGCACTATCCTTCTTGCCTTTCAGTGGTGATAAGCTCATCACCAACAAGGCTGGGTTAGGGCAACTTCAAGTCCAGTTCTGCGACAAGGCTTACAGTGACTTTATGTTCTCTGTAGCAGTTACACAAGATAGCATGTCTGAGCTTTCAGCTTCTTTGAGTGGTGCTGGAAGTCTCTTTATCCCTGATAGCTTGCTGCAAAGTGCTTCTACATTGGAGTTGGATCCCTGTTTCAAGGTTGCTGCCAGCCGAAGCATTCCTATCATTGCCAAGGCTTCTGGTTCCTCGCTTGCCTCTCTCATGCTTCTTGCTAGCCTTAACAAGTGTCAGATCCATCTGACTGATCTTGCCAGCCGAGAAGATCTTGAGTTCATCACACTTGCCAAGGGCAAAGGACTAGACATTACCTGTGATGTGAGCATCCATCGCCTCCTTTCTCAGGAAGGTGATGCTGCTTTTGCTGCTTATGCCTGGGAAAATATTTCCATCATTGATTGCTTCTCAGCACCCAGTGACTGGGAGAAAAGCCTCACCCTTCTCCTGTCAGCTGTTGCTCAAGGTCGCTTAACCATTGAGGATGTTGTATTGCGCCTTCATATCAACCCCCTGCGTATCTTGCATCTCTCACCCCAACCTGAGACTCACATTGAGGTTGAAATTGGGCGCCCTCTCTCCAAGAACAATCGTAGTGTAGTCCAGTGTGTAGTACTTCGTGGTAAGACCATATTTGTTGATGGTGCCTCAACTCAGCTGGCCGGAACTGGCAAGGACCTCTCTGATTACCAGGTCGTTCCTCTGTCTGACCTTGCTGTTGCCAGCCTTAAGTCTGCCCTTCCTATGTCACCTCTTACCCGGCCTACCATCCCAGCTGATTCTATTTCCAAGGCTGTATTGTCTCCTGAAGTATTTCCTCCTGCTGATGTCCGCAATGAACTGGCTGAACCCACCAAAATCAACCTGGCGCCCAACACTCAGCTCATATCATCTTTGCCTAGCTCCCTCATGAAATTTGCCTGGACTGCATCGCCTTTCTTCCTCAACAGCATCCTTACAGCTGATCAGTTCAGCCGTGAAGAGCTTCATACTCTATTTGGTGTTGCCCAAGAGATGCGTACGATGGTGAAGCGTGGTGATGCCATCAATCTTCTCCGCGGCCGCATACTCTGCAGCGCCTTCTATGAGCCATCAACTCGCACCTCCACTTCTTTTGAGACAGCGATGCTCCGACTTGGTGGCCAAGTAGTCAGCATTAACGAATCCACTTCCTCTGCCCAGAAGGGTGAGTCTTTATCCGACACCATCCAGATGTTGAACCAGTATGGCGATGCCATTGTTTTACGTCATCCCACCCCTGGTGCTGCCAAAACTGCTGCAGACTGCTCCACCATTCCTGTCATCAATGCTGGAGATGGTATTGGTGAACATCCCACTCAGGCCTTCCTTGACATCTTTACCATCCGAGAGGAGCTTGGTACGGTCCAAGATCTCACTGTAACCTTGGTGGGTGATCTTAAGCATGGCCGAACCGTGCATTCTCTAGTCAAGCTTCTCTCTCTCTACAGAGTCAAGCTGAACTATGTCCACCCTGAAGGCCTTGGCTTACCTGAAGAAATTATGAAGCGCCTTGGGCAGAAAGGGGTTCAACAGAAGGTCTATACTTCTCTCACCCCTGAACTCATTGCTTCTACTGATGTTCTCTATGTCACCCGAGTTCAGCGTGAGCGTTTCTCCAGCCAGGAAGAGTACCTTGCTGTTAAGGATACCTATGTTATCAATAACGCCACATTGGCCCATGCCAAGCCTCAGATGGTTGTGATGCACCCCCTCCCTCGCCTGGGCGAAATTGATGTTGAGGTTGATACTGATCCACGTGCTGCTTACTTCCGCCAAGCTCGCTACGGTCTCTTTGTCCGCATGGCCCTCCTTGCCCTTGTGATTGGAGTCTCGGTTTAATTCCCTATTCCCACATTGAGAGTAAAATAGATCAAATACCACTTAAAAACATTAGTTTCCAAGCCTGTATCATCTCAGGAAAGCCTTCTAATTTTTTCAAATGGTACCAATGTTATAATCTAATTATAGCAAATTCTA
>QTSX02006471.1:0-187574 GCA_014839935.2 Entomophthora muscae | reverse complement strand
AACCCTATTTCTTCAATAAATCATTACTTATAGAGCCACACAGAAAAGGCACATTCTGATAATAACAATTCTTCAAGATATGATGCATCTGTTATGCAGGGGTTACAGTAGTTTTAAAAGCTATGGCGACAAGCAAAAACACTTCAGATTTAAACAAAATGAACTCAGATTTAAACAAAATTAAAAAGAAACAGACTTATATTAATTTACAATAGGTTTGGGTTAACTTCACCTTCGATTACAACTGAGTTATTTTTGCTTAAATCTGAGTTCATTTCATTTAAATCTGAAGTATTTTTGCTTGTTGCCATAGCTTTTAAAACTACTGTATGAGCTGGAACCAGATATTTTGAACTCCCATCAAATTAGCCAGCAAATCTTAACTCTGCATTTTCAACCCATTACCAATTGGTTGTGCAATTAAAGCACAATGACCTTGAATCTTTCTGAGAATGTATAACTACCCAATGCTATATCATAAGAGGAGTGAACTTTATGAGAGTTTATAGCTAAGCTTAATCCTTCAAGGCTGAAGCTAGTCGATCCAATTCTGTTTCTGATTGGGTTGGGTTAACTGATAAACAATTAGGTGTCTTACATTTCTATGAGGTTTTTCACAGTTGAAGGGTGAATATGGGGGCTTGAAAAGAGAAACTACAGGTTTGAGCCTAGACCAACTAGTTTTAAAAAATAACCCTAAAGAGTGAAACTTCTTTAAAAGCCAAACCAATTCATATACAAAAACATTAAGATGTAGAAATAATAGCTTTGAGAGGAAAAAACATATTTTTATTTCACACCTAAAACTGTTAGTTCAAAGCAAAATGCCCAAAAATGGTGAGTTGGATATTTTTTAAGCTTGTTGTCATTGAACAAACTGTCTATTATATCTTTCAAAAATGAAATGCAATATTCACATCAAATTCATGATGTGATGTTATTACAACTTAATTAGAACATGTTGATAATGATGATAAGCTTGGTTTAAATTATATTAACTGTGCCTCAAGCAGCAGCTACAAGGGAAAATTTGTAAAGAAAATATAATCTTAATTTAAAAATAGTAATGTGTTTATATACTCTTAATATGGTCAGGTATTCCTTAAAGCCTTATCAATAAATATTAATCAATTATTATAATGAATGTAGTTTTTTTTATCACATAGTTTTGAATGAATATAAAATGCTGTTTAACCTGATATTTCTTATGCAAATGATTCAAGATTTTTTGATACCTATTTTGAGCAATGAGTTAATTCAGGCCCCAAACTAATCCATGTTTAAAAAGGTGCAATACATCATATTAAAAGACAGCATACCAAACAATTTTTAAAATAAGGCTGCATTTTAAATAATAAATTTTTGAAAAAGTCTAACTATTAAATAGTTATTTTTACATAGTGGTTTCTTTTATGCAATCTCAAAAAACACTATCACAAGAATGAAATCACAAACAAAATGGTTTCAGTTGACATTTGGTTTAAATATGGGTTACTATTTTAGGAATCATGTCATTTTAAAAACCCATGCTGCCCAAGTTGCAGCATAACACAGCTCAATTTAAAAACCAATTACAAATATTTATATTTCAAACAGTGCAGTAGTTTTCAAAGCTATGACACTAAGCAAAAATACCTCAGATTTAAACAAAATGGACTCAGATGTTTGAAAACTCCAAGTATTAGTGTAGAATATACACTTTGTTAACAGTGATTTGGGTATTTGTCAGAAAATCTATGGACTGTGGTATTTTATCATCCACTAGATGATATTCTAAGGTTTCTAAAATTAGGAATGCACAGAGAACCTGTGACTTTGGCGTAATCTTTGGCCCGGAATACTTTGTTGTCTGCAGAAGTAGCAAGTCTGACTGGGCCCAAAGCCAAAGATTTGGGATGGTTCTTCCTACTTCTGAATATAGGTTCATAGATGTTGTCTCTATATTTTACTATAGATAATTATACTGTATGACAACATTATCATCTTTTGCTATACTAATAAAGCCTAAGAGAGGATCATATGAAGGAAATAGGACTTGGATCAATCATCAGTTAATACAGAATCATCAGTCTTTTATTCTAATGGACTGGCTTTAAGGTGGCCCACCTGCCCGTGTTTTATCCAAGTTAGCTCACAATGCTAGGAAGAGACTGAAGTAGCATTAGGTCAGCACGGCAGAAGGCCCAGCCTTTTCTGTGTGGATTTTGTGAAAGCTTGCTTGACAACTTCCTTGGCTTACTGTGTCCGTTCTAGACACACCACACAGCTGAATCTCTTTTCAGCTGCCTGCCTGGGCCACTATCCAGGGCTAGCTAGTCAGTGGTTGGCTACTAGTTCACAAGATGATTGTTACACTGATCAGAGCTACTCTAATACAATAAGCTCAGGGCCTTTTTATTTTAGAGTGTTTGGCCCAGCGGCCCAGTCCATATTGAACTCTGCTAGACATAATGCAGATGACGGTTCTTATGGTAGCCCTCTTGTTCTAGGATACAATTAAAGTTTAGAATAGTAATTATTATGAATTGTATACTGAGGTGCTTGATTAAGAGAACTAATTAATGAGCAGTAATTGCATTTTCCATTCATTAATTGCAATGTATGAATTTGTTGATGCCAGGATATGATTTGATTATTGATTCCACAAGCCTGTGGCCCGTATTATTTTGTTAAAACCATTTCTAAGAGTAAATAACTGCTGGCCCACATTATTTTGTTGAATCCGTTAATTAGTCAATATTTCAAAATCCTGACAGGCATTAATAGACAAAATGGCTCAACACAGCAACACATCCCAAACAACTAGCAAATATGATCAAAATATATTTCAAAATACCCGTACTCACAAACAAAATTTCTTGAGTCATCCTTTGATGTGCATATGCTTACTATGTAAATTGGTGAAAGAACACATGTAGACCAGTGAGTCAAAACTCAATCCAAAAATGAAACACTATAGCAATTCAACCAGTAATTGAAAATATTCAGTTGTTATGTGAAATAAGATATAAACTATAATGATACCTAGTTATCTAAATTAAGACACAGGATCTGAAATATAAATGACAAAAAATTGTTCTGGGTGATTAAATATGTAAAATCTGGGAAAATGGGTGGAAATTAATTTAGTGATTTCAAAATGGGCTATATAATGCCAAAAAAACTAATTGAGACATATAAGATCTATAAATAGGTAGTTGGGTTGTATATATTCTAATTAAATAACCATATTCAGATAAGAAGCAAAATTTAAAACCAGGGTTGTAAATTAATTGAGTTTTGTTTAGCATTTTATTCCACTGTAAAATGGAAGGTGTCAAAACTGCAGGGTTAACACCCCAGCAAGGTTTCACACAATAAAATTTGTGACTCCCAAACCAACTTTCCTGTGACCTGTAGCCGAATTTGGAAGTCAATTTGAATTAATAAATCCAGTATCAAGAAACAGTGACAATCTTAGCTCAGTGAAAAGCTCAATTTGGCGCTTCACTTGTTACAAGGATCAGACCACCCCCTGTTCAATCCAACAGATTGATTGTCCCAATATTGTTTCTCTTATAAATATTCACTCCAGCTATATAATTCCTGTATCTCAATAAAGATATTTATCTAGTTTAAAATCATTTCTCCCGCACACCTCTTCTAATACAGCACAGTTACAGCAATACAGTAGTTTTCAAAGCTGCAAGGATAAGTAAAAATACTTCAGAAAGAGATGAAATTAACTCAGTTGAAAATAAGATTGAAATAAGAGGTAAATTTATATTGACTAACAGTAGGTTTAAGTACTTTCTTTTAGTTGCATTGTATTCAACCACTCTCTCTCAGTAAACCATTTTCCTGAGAAATTACCCAGTTGACAAGTAAAGCTGGCCCTAACTCAAAAATATGGATATTACACTAGGATAAAACGTTTGAGTTTCATGGGAATCAAGATCTTCAAAAGCCCTATGGCTGCCATGATCTAAATGGATATGTACAGCTTATCAGTTAGCTATATGGTGCTCTTCTTCTATGTTCAATAAATATATTGTTTTCCTCTTTGATTTCCTCCTTTATCTTGCATTATATAGTTCCTGAGTATATACTTGACATTATTTTTGTTTTTTGATTAAGAAACTTTATTTTGGGCGGAATATTTTTAACTATCCTCACCGTTTTGAAAGATAATGTAAGGAAGAATACTCTATTTATATGTGGATTATAAGGTAGGTGATATTCTAGTGATGGTTACCCACATAACACATATCAGGTATTCATAATAGATGTGGAAACATTATTAAACTTCCAAAGTTAATAATGTAGATAATCCAAATATAGGACTTACAAGGCTCAGTTTACGCCACTTTATTATAAATATTGGATTCTTCATTCGGTGAGCAATGTCAGCTTTAAAGCACTCTTGTCATGTTTTCAGTCTTTATATAAGTATTAATAAAATACAGCTTTAGTTTGGCGGCAATGCCCTTTTGTGCTGAGAAAAATGCTGGTAAGTCAGCTCATGAAAGGCAGATCCCGATCAAGCCACGGTAGTATAAATTGGAGTTTACAAAGAAAGCGTAACCAACTCCAGCCCAAATCACCTTCTTATCTGAATTCACAACATCCTTGGGCTGGGATAAAGCATTCTCTTCAGTACAAAAGAAAACTAGATTACTATACCTTTTCATACCATGTTCTGCTTTACTTTATAGCTGAAATAAGCTAGCTAAGTATAAAGGCTTACCAATTATCTGCATGCATCATAAGGATTGGCTTTCTGATTTTGGCCCTGCTGTGCTGAGAGATAACAGATTTGAAGTAAAAGGAAAGTGAATGGTAAAACAATCTTATAAAATGGCTTCGTGCTAATGAGCTTCTGATGTTTTTGTGAAATGATTCAAGGATATGGAAATTACATCAGTATTTATACTATATATGGTGAAAAATCAGGAGCCCACTTCTCACTCTACATTCTGATAGACTGTTAATTTGGTTTTAAAATTTCAACTCTTCTTGATGCTTTTAACTGGAAATTTTCAAAAGAACTGTAAGAGGGATAGTTTAATCACTTTAAGAAATATTATGTTGCTATGAAATTTTAAGTTAAATCGAAGAAGGTGCTCATGAAAGCGTTTTGCCAATAAAATTTTGGTTTCCCTCTTGGTAAAATGCTAGGAAAAAAGTAAAGCAAGGTTGGCTTGCTTGCTGCTAACTTTTTTGATCATTTTCTTATATTGAATACCTCTTGGTTCTTCTTTGAATATGCTTTATTCTTAAAATTATTTTAAAAAGGATCTGAATAGCAATATTACCTATAACTTTACAAAAAAACGTATAAAATCAAGAGATTTACTCACAAAAGAATTGGCTTATGATTATATTCCTGGGACACAAGCAATTTTTGTATTAGCTTAGAATTCCACTGAGTAGAGGCAATAGCATTTAGGCTTGGATTGGTGGTTGCAGCCTAACGCATAGGACGAAGATAAATTTTCGCAGCCAGTGTAAGATAAGCTTTAAAGTTTAGAAGCTATGTGATTTAATTAGATTTCTTAGGCGCTTGCTTAAATATTAAACATGAATATTAGTTATAGATGACGACTGATAGATTTCAAGCTGACGCCGTCCCTTTCTCAAAAGAAACTCGATCGACTGAAAATCTTTAGCCTTAATCTCGCGGGTGTTCTTTTCAAATTCTCCTCGAGCAAACTTAATGAATCTTGGTTGATTGGCCTAGGTTTGGATGGTAAGCGCATACAAAAGTGAGCTATAAAAATAGGAAAAGCAGTTGATGAATAGGCCAAACTTATACTTAAACAAATGGCCAGGCTTTCATCCTTTTGAGAGAAAAGCTAAAAATTAAGTGCAATAATAAATAGACGGAGAAAAAGAACAAAATGCGGGTGTTCTGAAAAATATACCTGGTAAACCACTGTAGAATGAATAATAAAGACCAAAAACTTAAAAGATAAAGAAATATAGATCAGCTAAATTATATTCCCACTTTAATACTGTTGTTTTTAGCGAACTTTTAAACATTAAAAATGAAGAAATTTTGCGAATTTAATCTAAATCACAGAAACATTTAGTTATTTGTGCTTAAAACGCTTATTGAACCTTAAATAGATAAAAAAATGTGTAGATCTATTTAGTACCAGAATTTAACCATAGCAAAAAGTGAAAGGATGGACAGGGCATTAAGAACAATCATTAAAGGCTAAAGCGTAGTTTGGACCAAATTTAGCATTATACCTCAGGTTTAAGCCTAATAGCTCTTAAAACGCTACGGTATAGACCCAACACTTCTTTTTGTAGTCCAGAAAGCTTCATTATAAGAAACAATAATTGTAAACTTTAGTTTTCTTGGATTGTTACAATTATACAAATGAGAATGTATATTTATACCGTCATTATATATTCTACAAGCACCATTTCTCGATCGATTCTAGTTCCTCCAGTCAGATCGTCTTTTTCAACGGTCAGATAAGGAAAATAGCTAATCTAAATCAGATAAGACTAGCCACATCGAGAAGGCTACTTGAAGGTTTACCATTCTAAATGACAAAAACTAAAGAAGTCACTAATCTATATCCAATTAATCCCAGCAGTTCAATCAAAGTTAGTCCAAAGCTTGTTTTTAAGCCAAAAATTGCACTATAATATTATGGCATCTTTACTGAAGCGAGATTGCTATTGATCTAGGATCAACTTAAATACTACCAAAATTTATGATTTTAAAAGGTCCATTTGGTGTACGACTTTAATTAAATTTTAGTTAACCCCTAAAATCCAGAAAACACATTCACATAGAGCATCTCCATTTCTAAACTCAGAGCTTAAGCTTAATACTGCCGGTTTAATTGGTACATAGTCACAATTGGGAAATTCCTGAAGCAAACGTTTCATTGTGATATATATAATCAAACTAAGAATTTTTGAAGGGATTAAAAATTAAAAGGCTTTTTAAAGAATATCACATAGCTATATCCTTACATCTCCATTGCAAATAGCTTATTCAGAACACATACAAGTTGTGCGTTAACAAATCATCATATCTGCAGATTTTTAATCAACCTTAAATACATTATTGACCATTTATTTAATGCAGCGTATAAAGCATATTTTAAATCAATTGAGACACATGTGATATTAAGATCAATAATTTATAAATGTAGCAACAATTAAAGCATATTAACACCCTGGTTTATCAATTGAGCCTCATAAATGAGATCACTATTATGGCCATGTTGGATTAATCAGATTAAATAATAGTGTTGAGGGTAACAATTCAGATGTCTAATTTAGACATGTGATATTGATATTTTTACCAACTTATCTGTTTCAGTTGATCAATTCGGTTGACTCCAAGAACCATTTTTTAGATACCAAATTATAGTAGATTTGACTCCAAGAGCCATCTGTGCCATTCTGTAAGCTCACCTGATCCAGCTTCCATCCTCACATACATTATCTATATAACGAAGCGAATTATCTGCCCATAGCACCCTTTAATACAGTAGTTTTAAAAGCTATGGGGACAACCAATTATACTTCAGATTTAAACGAAATGGTTTCAGATTTAAGCAAATTCCAACTATCAGTGTAAAATATACACTCTGTTAACAGGGATTTTTGGCGTTAATGGACAAAATGGGTTAACACAGCAACAAAGTGCTCACGCGCCAAACAAACCTATTCAAATATAAACTGAGATGTATGGATTCACAAAAAAAGGTGTGAGCTGACCTTCAGTGTACACATGTTTACTATGTAGATTGGTGACAAAATACACTCAAGCGTGGTGAGTCTAAACTCAAACCAAAAACAAAACACAATAGCAACTCAACATGTGAACAAAACCACTCAATTGTTGTGTGCAGTGGATTGTAATCAAGAATGATACCAAGGTGTCTGAAATAAGACACAAAATCTGAGACAATTTTTAAAAAATATTTTGTTAGGTGCTTAAATATGGCATAAAGTCTGGGGAAAAGGGTGGAAATTATTTTGGGTATTCTAAAATGGGCGCTGTAAAACCAAAAACAACAAATTAAGAAATAAAAAATCCATAATTGGGATATTGGGTGGGGAAAACTCTAATAAAATATCCATATTCAGATAAAAAGCAAAAATTAAAAACCAGTGCAGAACTTAATAGAAATTTATTTAGTATTTTATTAAATTTTAAATTAGAAGTGTCACAACATCTTTGATTACTCCCTCTAGGGGAATTAACATCCCGAGTAAATCACTGAGCGGCTCACCGAGTGATTCACCGCCCAGTCAATAAACTGGTGGCACCATTATCAGTTAACCATCTATGACGGGGATCACTCAATCCAGGTCCTAAATGGAACACAACTTGATTAAGCCTCGTGACTTAAGAGGAAAATTACTCAGATAAGCCCCATGACCTTCATGACATACATGGACAACATGTGGCTTGTCATGATACTATATAATATTCTATATTCATATCCAATAAAGTATCATTCTCTTCTTAATCTTCCCCTTTATTTTGGTTATTATACTTTCCAGAAGTATAAACTTGACAGTGGTAGCACAGGTAGGTTATCCATACCTACCCAACTCAAAGAAAAAATTCCTCCCAAGAAAAAACCCAAACAATGTCACTCCCTAACAGCTGGAGAGATTACAAAGTAGGACAAGACATTCCCCCGGGCCTTGTCATCTACAATAACGTCCTTGTACCCATTGACCAGTACAACGCTCCCAAAGCCCGCAGACTGTTCCCTACCACGCCAACCACAACAGCACCTACACAACCTGAGATACCCAATATTGTGTTTCAACGCTTACATACTGCTGAGATTGGCGCCTTTGCAGGACTACTGTAAATTCACTGCCACCTCTGGCATTGGATTGCACAATCTTCCCTTGCCGCACCAAGAAAGGCCCAAAAACGCCAGCCAAACCCCTCCATTCTTTAAAGGATTTAGCACACACAGTTGATGAGAGGTTTGTGCTAGCCTACCCCGCAAATCCCTTCCCTTTGGTTGCTCTCTCCTGAGAAGAAACACTGGTTAATTTAGACTACTTATTAGCCTGGTGTTGCCCACTTCTAAAAACTATTAGAGCTAGCCAGTCAAAGGTTACCACATTGATGCTTGACAACTCAAGTGAACTCCAAATGCCTAGTACCTCTTCCAGCTAATCAGATCTGACCACAGAAATTAGAGTGAAACCCTCCAGTCTCCCTTGCCCTATCCAGCAAAGTTTTTCTTCTAGCCAATTGGATCCAGAGCCAAATGTCATGTGATTCACATTTACTTGCAACCCATTCCTTTTAATGCAGCAAGGGGACTTCCACTTCCCTGCTTGTCTATTTTCCAAATTTATAAAAGTTTTAGTTCCTGTTGCACTTGTTTTAAATTTTACAGTCTTGGTTGGATCTCAGTTTGGGCTCCCATCATTTAGAAATTTTAAAAAGTGTTAGTTGTTACTATAACCCTTACCTTATACCACCCCGCTTTGAACTTGGTCCATCTTCTGGGACCCCTAGAACAAACTTCAGCGTATAGCTGTTTGTGTTTTTGCTTTTGCTTTTGCTTTCAACGTTTACGCCTGAAACTAAGGTTTTTAATTAATTTCAATATAAAATCTTACTTTTACTTTGAATTTCTCTTACTATTATTTATTTTTGAACCTGTTTACGTTCCAATTGTCTCCAAGGCACCCAGGTATACCGCCAAGCCTTCTGAAGTGCCCCCTATTACTTTCTGTCTGTTCTCTTGTCTGTGGGTCCTCCCAAAAGTCTAATTTTTATTGTTTTAATTCAAAACAAAATCACTTTCCTTACCCAAATTTTGAGGAGAATGCAACTATGCTACTCCCTGCTGTCAAATTTGTGGTATTTTTCTTGGCTCTGTTTTTGCTGCTCCTATGGTCTACCTCCTCAGACTTGTGGGGGGAAATTCCCTCTTCTGCCCAGCTTGTGGGATAAGATCCCTCCAGTCACTGGGATCTTCCCAGTGGTCTCCTCTTCTCTGGAGAGGCTGTGGTTAAGAGCTTGACATGCGACAACTTAGATCTGGGTACCATGGATCACACCCTGCCTGCCTCTGAGGTGGATGTGTCTCCCATGCCTCCCCCCAGTTTGGTCAAGAGTGATTTTGTACCACTTGGGGACTCTGAGGTGTCCCCTCCCACTCTCACCCGCACTCCTTGGTTGCTCACTGGACTGATGTTGATGGGTTTGAACATTTATTTCTCTCAAATGTCTCCTGTGTCCTCCTTGTGGTCCCCTCTTCAAGAGGCTGTCCCAGTTCTCCACTGGGCGGCATCCTGGTGGTTTGTTTCACTGGGGTGGGAGCCAAAATTAGTTAGTTTAGCCCCCCTCTCTTACAACTACGCTGTGAAAACACCTTCCTTTGAATCAACAGCACTGAGAGCAAATTCAAACAAGTGGAGTATCCCCAAAGACTCTGGGTCAGTGAGATTGCCCTCCACATCACAGGGGCTGCTTCACGTTTCCTAATCAAATGGCTAGCCCAAAACCCTGACCAGAAGGAAAATTGGGAAGTGTTCAAGGCCACATTCCTCAAAAAGTTCTCCATGAAGGACTCAGGCGTGGTGATCATGGCTGAGCTTCAAACCTTCAAAATGACAGGAACCATCAAAGAATACATTACCACGTATGAAGGACTGCATGACTGTGCACCCAATACCATCAAATTTGATGAACCTGGGCCACGTCTGGATTTCTATAATGGCCTTCCCACACACATTAGATGTCAGTTTGACATGACCTGCTGCAAGAACCTTGAGGATGTATTACTAGAGGGAAAGCGTGTGGCACAGAAATCTGATAACCTACACTAACCAACAAACGCAAGGAGAGCCCCACAGCAAAAAAGGACACTTGTCCCAATAAGCAGAACAACCAAGCCAACAACCCCCATCCTCAAAACAGGAATTGTATAGCCCAAGCCAACCAGGCAAGCACCAAAGATACCAACAAGGAGGGAAAAGCTCAGGGGAGTGCTTAGGCAAGCCGCCCTCCCCCAACTCACAAGACTTGTACAGAGACCAGGACGTGGACTCAATTACCATGATCCAAGTACCCTCTAGAGATCCTCTACTGTTTGCTGCCCAAGCTGGAAATAAACTCCTTACCTATCCTTTCTGATTTTGCAGATATCAGGGAACAGCACTATTTGACACTGGAACTGATCAATCCCTTGTTGACAAAAGATTTGTCAACCTCATGAAACTACCCACAATCCAAATTAATGTCAAGAGAGCTCTCATGGCAGATAACATGAGCAAACCAGTCAACAGAGAGGCAAACCCTTTTGTGCCCAAATTGGAGATATACAAACAACACTTATCAGCCCTATCATACCAATCCCTAAATATGATGTAATACTAGGTCTAGATTGGATACAGAAGACCAAACCCCACATTGATTAGGACAGTGCTACTCTCACCATCCAGCGCAGCAAAGTTCACCATCACATCTACCTGACTCACCTTGACACCCTCATGTGCAATCATGTATTTGTAAAGATAATGGAAACAGAAGAGGAGACAGACCCCAGCAAGATCAATTGGAATACCTGTAGATACAAAATCATTCACTTTAAGAATACAGAATCTAGAAGTGAACAGGACTACATCCTTGATCAGCTAGTCAAAGAATTCCCCTCTGTTTTCCAGGAATCACTCCCCGGGTTATCACCCAACTGCAGCATACAGCATGATATTGACCTTAAAGGAAGCGTACCCAAGGTACGCCCTATCTATTGCTTAAAACCCCAAGAAGACAACGCCCTAAAGGCCTATCTTGACAAGGCTATTGACAAAGGCCTCATCAGACCCTCAAAATCACCCTTTGGTGCAGCTGTCTTCTTTGTGGTGAAGATAGATGGAGGCCTCTGCCTGGTCACCAACTACAGGGCCCTCAACAAGGTCACAATAAAGAACAGTTATCCACTGCCCCCTGATTGACAACCTTTTTGACGCCCTGGGGGGGTCCCAAATCTTCACAAAAATTGATCTGACAGCAGGATACCACCAAATTTGCGTAAAACCTTAAGACATCCCAAAGACAGAATTCAGAACCAAATATGGATCCTTTTAATGTGTTGTCCTTAACTTTGGCATGACAAATTCCCCCAGTACCTTTGTGACCTTCATGAACAAAATTTTCAAGGAACATATTGGGAAACAAGCAATTATCTATCTAGACAACATAATCATCTACAGCCCAAACTTAAAACAACACTGGGAAGGCGTCCGCCTAGTTCTCTGCACCCTCAAAGAAAATCAACTCATTGCCAAACCATCAAAGTGCAACTTCTTGTCTGAGCTCTCTTTCCTTGGCCACATTGTCAGCAAGGACGGGATCAAACCAGACCCAGAGAAAATACGTGCCATAACCAAAATACCAGCCCCCAGAAACAAGAGTGAGCTCCGCACCTTCCTAGGCATGGTAGCCTATGTCAGAAGGTTCATCCCTGACTGGGGCGCTCTGATGGCTCCCCTATCAGCCATTGCAGGAAAAACAACTAAGTTTGTATGGACTCTGTTATGAGATCAACATTTCCTCCAGTTAAAAGAACAAATGGTTAATGTCCCCATCCTCCAATATCTAAATTGTGAAGGGATATACAAAATAGAAACTAACACCTCTGAATGCACCATAGGAGGAGTACTCTGCATTCAAACAGCAGAGAAAGACTTCCTCCCTGTGGTTTATGAGTCAAGAAAGTTATCTGAAGGTGAACAAAGGTTCCCCATTCACAGCAAGGAATTGGTGGCCATTGTACACTGCCTCCTAAAGTGGCAATGCTATCTGGAAGGGGCTCAGACATTCAAAGTGCTCACCAACCACAAATCCCCAGTGTTCTTCAAAACACAACAATACCTATCAAGGAGACAAGCCAAATGGATGAGTCTCATACAGAGATACCCCATGAAAATCAAATAAAAACCGGGCAAAGAAATGCTTACCACAGATGCCCTATCAAGGCTATACAGCAAGCATGCCCTCTGCACTGATGGCAACCCCAACTGACCCATGCTCATCATGGGGAATCTCCAGGAAGGCTTCCTACCAGGCACTCCTATGAATGTACAAGAAAAGGCCCTTAAGAACAAACATTTGTTCAAAAATGGATATGGTACCCTGCACCAAATACTCCCAATTGGTGACACTGTACCCTACGTTCCGTCAACTCAAAAGATTGACACCATCCTCAGATATCACAGAGACCTGGGACACACCCATAGCAGGAACTTACACAAGTACCTCAAAACATGCTACTGGTTGCCCAATATGCTAGATGACATCAAAGAGGTACTGGAGCAATGTGAAGTCTGTGAAAAGTACGCCCAAACCAAGGCGCCACCCAAGTCAGTGGTACCTGTGTCCATCACACAACCCTTCAAGGTTTGGTTGTTGGATATTGTGGGACCAAGGCCTGGTGAAAACAAAGGGAAAAATTATATCATAACAGCTATTGACTATGCAACCAGATGGCCTGTGGCACAAGCCACAAAAGAGCACAAATGCAATGATGTGAGATGATTTATTGGCAAAGAAATCATAAGCAAATTTGGGAAGCCTGACCTCCTGATCACAGATGGAGGCACCAAACTTAAAGCTGTCAACACCAATGTCTACCTTGCCAAAAACGGGATAAAACACATCACAGCCAGCCCATATCACCCTCAAGCAAATGGACAAGTAGAACAACTAAACGGCGCGCTTGTAGAAGCCCTCAGTAAGTTATCTGCTAACAATCCAAAGGCTTAGGTTGACATGCTTCCAACAGCACTTATGGTCTGTCAAGCACAGGTTAACTGTAACACCGGCAAAAGCCCATACAAACTTGTCTATGGACAAAAGCCTGCTCTTGTTAGTACAGCTGCGGGGCCTCAATTACCTCTACCTAAGAAGGTGCCAGAGGCTAACAACCCCAACATGCAGCAGGCTAGATAGGACCAAGAAGACATGGAACACAAAAGAGTTGAGAGAGAAGCAATCCTGCTATAACAGGAAAGGTTCCAACCCAGAGACAAGATCTGGGTTGTCAACCATGACCAGCACAAGTTGGATCTAGGACTATGTGGGCCAGGCATTGTCATGGAATTCAAACCCAACAATACCTACCTCATCAAAGGAATTAGCACCCAAACTGAATTGAAACACATGCACCATGACCAACTCTTCTTGTGCAAGGAAAGAACAGTGCAACTTAATTCCCAGCTACCTGTATCCAATGCCAAACTAGATCAATGTCAAGCCCAAATCCCTGATACTCTCAAAAAAATTCCTAAGGTTCCACCTTCTGGTACCCCAGGGGGAGATGTTGCAACATCTACAATTACTCCCTCTTGGGGAATTAAAGCCCCAAGTAGTTCACCAAATGAGGCATCAAATGGCTCATTGTCTAATTAATAGGCCAGTGGCACTCCTATCATTTGACCATCTATTACAGGGATCACACAGCCCAAATCCTAAACAGAACACAACTTGAGTAAGCCTTGTGACTTAAGAGAAACATGACTCAGATAAGCCCCATGACCTCCATGACGTACATGGACAGTATGTGGCTTCCCATGATACTATATAATATTCTATATTCTACCCAATAAAGTATCATTCTTCTCTTAGATCTTCCCCTTTATCTTGTTTATTATACTTCCCAGAAGTATAATCTCAACACCTTCAAGGACGGCGGACATCACTTTTGCTTTGACCTTATGGTCAATTTTCTTAATCTCTGCAATTGCAGAGTCAAGGTCTTTTAGTAGCTTTTTGAGTTCTCTCATTTATTTTTTACTAATCTTTTCATATGTTTTTATAGTGTTCACTCCAATGTAATCCGTGTGATTCTGATACTATTGCCCCTTTGTTTATCCCTTTTTGTTTTCCCATTTACTACAATATCCCATCTTTTTACCCATTATATATATGTTTTACAAATTATCTCACTATATGTTATTTGCTTTGTGTTGGCATTGCTTCCAAAATTGCCATATTATTTTTAGCACCCAAACACAGCTCTTTGTGAAAATATTAACAGCAATTTGGTGATCAGCTAAATTTAAATTAGAAAATCATAAGTTTATGGTGTTTAGATAAAGTTGTTGCTGTTCTAAATTCAAAACCTTAAAGTTTATCATTAAGGTTTTGAATTTGGATCAGCAACAACTTTATCTAAACACCATAAACTTATAATTTTCTAATTTAAATTTAGCTGATCACCAAATTGTTAATATTTTCACAGGGGGCTGTCTAAAGAGCTAAAAATAACTGTGTTCTGGATCTGGATAATGGCATAGTAAACATACAATTTTATAGAAATAAGCTGAACATAAAGAATAAAACCAACTATAAACAAAGAGAAAATGAACAATTGAAATTCAGGATAAAGATAATATAAATAGAAAATGTTTAGCAACAGGGTGTTTATTTGGGGCAGGGAATAGTGATGCCTAGTAGGAAGAATAGCGCAAGAAGGAAGGTGTAGAGGCGGTGCTGGCCTGGGGGTCTGGGATTAGGTGGGTGAGGCTGGCAGGTGAGTGGGTGGTGGTGGCAGGGGTAGAGGCAGGAGGATTTATTGTGATGGCTGCTATACACTGCTTGTCATATTCCTTGTCTGTCATTGGCTGGATTGGTTGGTAGATAGCTGTGGCACAAGTTGGGAGATGCTTGTCCATACGTGATTGGTTGCCCATGTTCAAATGGAAGGCAATTTGGGCAAATAAGTCAGCCATCATCTGTTGACCAAGAGAGAATCATGATCAAGTACCCCAAGATAGAGATTGTTGAAAGCTCAAGGGCGGCACTCCCAGACTGTGTCTCTAATGTTGAAGAACACAACATCTTCCAGATGGATGTCAGCATGGCTGGCTGGATACACTGAAGCCTGGTGCCCGCATTGCTGGATGGACTTGAGGGAAGTGAAGCTACCCTCCATCTGGTGGCTCAAGAAAACCTGGTGCTTGGAATTTGAGCCATCCTGTGAGTCAAGTAATCCACTGAGGATGTGGCCATACTTGTAGCCATTGGTGAAATATGGGTTTGTCTGATAATAGACAAGCCCCTTTGTCAAAACAGCCAGAAATGTACCAATAAAAGTCCCCCTCTTGACCTTCTTCCTTCCTTTCTTGGCGGCTTTTCCTTGCCCACCAAAATTGTCAAACACAATTGATAACTTGTAGTACAAGACAAACATGACGTCATCCGAAAAACTTTTCAGGCATCAGACCAGGGTTGATTCAATATCATAATCATATGGGGAATCCTCAGTGCCATCCCATTGGTCACTGGTAATGTTGGTAAGAACCTGTATTGAAGCCACCTTTCCATACATCCAGAGATGCACCATGCGCTCAGACACCCAAATGCCATGGTGCACAAGTTGCTTCCGGACCTGGGTCAAGGGAAGCTTGGGGTCCCACTACAAGAGATCAAGCATGATTGGGTAGGCCTTGCTGATTTGGGACTTGGGGGCCTTCTTGGGCTTCTTGGGCTTCTTGGCTGTCCTGATCAGATTACCCTTATTCATTAAGCTATTAAATTCTTGCATTATTGTAACCCAGGTAAATTTCAATTGGCTGGCTATCTGATCCCAGGACAGACCCTGCAGATTCAGTGCCAAAATTTCCTGGAGAATTTGTGTGGTGATGATTTGTTGCTTGAGGCGCTGGGCTGCAGGAGCTGAAGCCTGATTGGCTGTAGGAGGGCAGGTTGGCTTGTGGTGGGAAGTTGTTCTGAATCAAGGTTGCCATCCTGATTGGTTGGTTGACAGGCAGTGTGTGCTGGACTGGGTACAGGAGCAGGGGCAGAGCTAGACACTAAGTGACTACTGAACAAGTCAAAGCCATATGGGTCAGGTACAGGTCAGCTTCCTTGTTACCCACCTCAAAGGCTTGGGTGTAAATGAGTGCCTTCATGTTCTGAGCATTGCCTCTGTTGAAGCTGGCTTGGCTGCTGCTGGCTTAGTTACTGTCAAAAATGTGCTAGTAAAAACCATTATAAAAAAACCTAGGATAAAATCACTAAAAGTAGAAGTTTAAAATTTTTATGATTTATGTTTATTGTAATCTCAAGTCTGTATTTGAAAGGTTCTCAAAACCATTATATACAAATAAGGATCCATGAAAATGAATAAAATGCCTCTGTTCCTAAATTAGATAGCTTCTGATTGGCTGTTAAACTGTTATATTTCTATTTTAGGCTGCTCATACTGCACATCTTGTATGACTTCATTTTGTTTTGTGTTTGTGGAATCTTGCTTCTAGATTGCTCAAATTTTGTTTCATTTTAGTCCTTCTATTGCAGCCTTATAGGAATCCTGATTGGATTATAATATATTCCAAAACAGCATTCATCCATCTCACTTGTTGTGTCAGTTCACTTTGTTTGTGTTTTAAACTACATTGCTTCATGTTTGACATAACTTTGTATAATGTGCTAGTGAAATCACGTTTATTGTTAGACAGTTCATTTGTTAACCAAAAATGTTTAAATTATTTAAATCATGAATCTTGTGCAACCTGGGTTTTGTTTAAATCTGAAATCATTTTGTTTAAATCTGAGGTATTTTTGGTTGTTGCCATAGCTTTTAAAACTACTATATTGGTTGGAATTATTAGGTTTAGTTGAAGCATTTTAGTATATGATCCTATAGATATGAAGATGCGGTTTTTGAGTAACTGCCTTGTTTAAATTTCATTTTAAGATAACACTAGCTGCTGGGAATAGGTTTATGGTATTTCTGATTTAATTAAACAGGAGTGGCTTCTAAATGATGGGGCTAAGGGAGTAGTGTATGTATATTCATTCTTTAACTAAGAGGCTAACACAAGATAAAGAATAACTCTATGATTTAATTGAACCATTTCAAAAAATGTTAGTTTGTTTAATATTTATATTTGATGGAAGAAATGTGGGCCTCAGATGGAATGATTCACATGTAGGGTTGGGACAGACACCAAAATTGGCACAGTTGGTTTTATGACTTTGTCAGTTGAGCATAATTTCTTTTGTGACTTTCATGTCACATCACAATTCATGCAGATTTGTTATGTTTTTTAGGGGGCAGTTCACAATTGCAACTGTCACATTTTGTGCACTGCTCCTAAATTCACAAAAAAATCTGCACAAATTGTGATGTACCTAAGCACAATCTCATAGGGTTTTATGTTGTGTCCAATCATTAGTATGCAAGCTATTCCTTTCATTTGAAGTAGATATTTATGAATATTTTAACTGGTGTTTTAAATAAATATCTAGAGAAAACTTTGGTACAATCAAATCTATCATTGTGAGTTAATGGCAGATAAATCTTTAATAAATTCAATTTAAAAAATAAAATCCCACAACTGAACTTGCTCTAATTTTACATACTGTGCCTTGCACAAAATGACACCATCTGTTTTGCCCTTGAGAACCATTCAAATTTTACATCATGTGCTCCTTCAAAAATGAAATCATCTGTTTCATATTTGAAAACTATCTTCTGTTTATATTTTGTGATCTACACAATGGAGTGAGGCACAAATTGTGACCTACTCTAAAAGTTGCGGCACAAATCCACCCAAATTGTTTTGTGACCCAATCCAAAACATCCAAAAAAAATGGTTTTGTGACACTGTGTTTGCACAATTGCTGTTCCTGTCTCTAACCTAATCACATGTGGTTTTGGGTTACAGGACTGCTCTAGTCAAGTACAAGTTTATTCCAGATTGGCATGAAATCCATTAGACACAGAGAGTATTCCAGCCCCACCATCATTGATAGAAAGGCCTGAAGCTTTTAGTCATTGTCCTGATATTTGCCTTAACTTCTTTCTTTTTGTGAATTAGTATTTTGAAGTGAGAGTCATTTACTACCAAAACAGTAAAATAAGGTCATCTTTAGATAATAATTATGAGTGAAAAATCACAAGGGGTAGAAGCTATATCAATGGATAGCTCTTACTTGACAGTAACAATGGCAATTTTCTTGTCAGTGTTGAGAACAAAACATGTTTATTTGAGTTGCATCAATAATAGGACTATACCAACACACACTGTATGGCAGCTAGAATACTGCTGCAAGCTTGTACTTTATTTCACCAAGTTTTCCACAAAGCCTTATTAAAAATGTATACAATCCACTATTTTCTAGATGTTTAAGAAACTGTCATGGTAAAGTAGAGAGCTCATTATTATCAATAAAATGGGGAATATACACCCAAAACAAGTATGACATTACCAATGAGGAGCTGTATATAGTTACTTACAGATGATAGCCTTTAAAGAAATAATATGAAAAATTACATCATATTAAAATGCACAGATAGCAGAGGAAGGCTTTGGTTTGATTCAATTTTAAGGAATCAGCAGCACAAATGGGTTCACACTTAATCTCATAAATTTCAGGAATTATTTCAGAATAGAGTAAAAGATTTCCAGAATTCATAGTGGCAAAAACACAGGGTCAAAAAATTGGTTATTAAAAATCTTATGAGAAGGTATTGAAACAAATGAATCATGAGGAAAAATATTTTATTGAATCAAAAGATCAAGCTTCTAAGGCAGTTTGTTGAAAATTATTGTTACTCAAATCCCTTGGGCACATCTCAATTAGGTGGCCTCCTTTTTTCAAAGTTTGGTCATCTTACATACACTGTCATTAATGGTTTTGTAAGCTGCTACCTGACCTTCTAGGAGGTCAGGGTTTGAAAACCATGTAGTGAATTTTCTTAACATTGAGCGTGGGACAGCCATGCCCCACTCAGACTCATTTTTTTGCACCACAACCCACCTGTGATTTATTGTAGGATTTAAGCAATTGATCAATGAAAGAGGCTGCTGCTTGACAGTCTATTTTCCTAGATGGCAGTGCTTAGGCTTAGACACCTGGTAAAAAACAGACATTGCTGTGACAGAAACTCATTGAAGGATAACATAATAAACTCTCTGAGTTCAATTGATTTCTATAGTTTGTAGTTAAAATGCTATCTTTGTTTTTTAAACCATCAGAAACAATCCTGATTTTGCAACATTTATAATTACTCCCTCTCAGGGAATTAATTCCCTGAGCAAGTTGTAAAATGATCTCCCAACTAACCATTAAGTTGGTGGACTATTATCATTTGACCATCAATTATAGTGATCAAATATTTTGAGTCCTAAGAGGAACACTACTTGGACAGACCTCATGACCTAAGAGGAAAAATTACTCAGATAAGCCCCATGACCACCATTACACACATGGATATTATGTGGCTTCCCATGATACTATATAATGCTCTAAACTCATACCAAATAAATTATTATTCTCTTCTTAATTTTCCCCTTTATCTTGTTTATTATACTTCTTAGAAGTATATACTTGACAGTGGTAGCACAGGCAGGTTATTCACACCTACGCAATTTAAGAAAAAATTCCTCCAAAGAAAAGAATCCATCAGATGGCACTCCCCACAGGCTGGAGAGACTACAAAGAAGAACAGGACATCCCTACAGATTTTTTGCCTTCAACAACATTCTTGTCCCTACCAAACAATATAACCTTCTCAATACTTGAGGAATCCTTAACCCACCTCCAACTCCAATTCTGCAAACAACTTAAATACCCAATATTGTATTGTTACAGCCAAGTTTCCAGACTTGCCTGCCAATGTATCTAATGGCATGGATCCATCTATTGGCAATATTGAATTGTGGACACTTTCTACTAATTAGGAGCATTATCAATTCAACCTGCTGATCCCCGCACAAGTTATTCCTTGGCTTTGAACCCTATATAGAACATGCCACCCCCTTGTGGCCTTGTGGCTTTCCCAATTTAGTATATTAGTCACAATATTCTACAATAAACAATACCTTATCCTATTTATCCTCATCCTTTCTTGTAACTTTTTGTCTTCCCCAATCAAATACTGAACTCTAATTGGTTCAGTTGCAACAGTATTCCAGTGTCTAAGCTCAGCAGAGATTGGAAAGTTTGCAGGATTACGCCAAGAAAACACCAACATTTGGATCCAAATCACATAAAACAAGCTTACACAAGTAGGCTATCCCCAAAGACTCTGGGCCAGAAAGATCTCCCCACGTGTCACGGGGGCTGCCTCACACTTTGTAAGTAAATGGTTTGACCAACATCCTGATCACAGTGAAGACTGAGATATGTTAAAAGCTGACTTCCTCAATAAGTTTGACATAAACGACTCTGATGTGATGATCATGACATAACTCAGAACTTTCAAAAATAACAGGAACAATTGAGGAGTACACTGCAGCCTACAAAGATCTACATGACCAAGCCCCTAACACCATTAACTTTGACAAATCTGGTCCACAATTGGACTTCTAAAATGGCCTCTTCATACATATCAGATGACAGTTTGACACAAGCTGTTGAAAAAGCCTCCACAACGTGTTTTTGGAAGAGAAGCAAGCTGCACAAAAATCTGTCAATCTACACACAATCAACAAACAAAGGAAGAGTCCCACAGCAAAGAAGGACCCCTAATCTAATAAGTAGAACAACCAAGCTATTAACTCTCACCCTTGAGGCAGAAATTGTACTGCTCAAGTTAATCAAGTGAGCACTGATAACACCATCAAGAAGGGAAAAGCTCAGGGGAGTGCTTAGGCAAGCTGCCCTCCTCCACTTTGCAAGACTTGTACAGGGACCAGGATGTGGACTCAATCACCATAATCCAAGTACCCTTCAGCAATCCCATACTGTTTGCTGCCCAAACTGGAAATAAACTCCTCACTTATCCTTTCTGCTTTTGTAGATATCAGAGCACAGCACTATTTAACACTGGAGCAGACCAATCCCTTGTTGACAAAAATTTTTCCAACCTCATGAAACTACCCACGGTTCAAAGTAACATCAAGAGAGTTATCATATCAGATAATAGAAGTACACCAGTCACTAAGGAATCAAATCCTTTCCGTCCCCAAATAGGGGATGTACAAACTATACTTAGTGGTCCAATCATACCAATCCCCAAGTATGATGTTATACTTGGCCTAGACTGGATGAGAAAGACCAAACCTCATATCAACTGGGATAGCACTACCCTCACCATACAACAAGGTAAGGTACACCACCATGTATACCTGGCCCACCTTGACACACTTATGAGAGACCATGTATTTGTGAAGATTATGGAAACAGACATGGAAAAGGACCCTAGAAAAATTGATTGGAACACTTTCATGTATGAGATTTTTCACTTTAAAAGCACAGAAACCTCACATGAACAAGACCCATTCCAATCACAGCTAGTCAGGGAATTCCCTTCAGACTTCCAAGAAACATTACCAGGACTACTGCCCAATTGGGGCATCCAAAATGAAATTGACCTAAAAAGGAGTGTACCAAAAGCATGACCTATCTACTGCCTGACCCCACAAGAAGATGACGTCATAAAGGCCTATCTGGACAAAGCCCTTGAAAAAGGACTCATATAACCTTCTAAATATCCTTTTGGCGCAGCTGTCTTTTTTTGTGGCAAAGGAAGATGGAGGACTCTATCTAGTCACATACTACAGGGCTCTCAACAAGGTCACAATTAAGAACAGGTATCCCTGGCCCCTGATTGACGCCCTTTTTGACACCCTGGGGGTCCCAAGTCTTCACAAAAATTGACTTGACAGCAGGTTATCACCAAATTTGTGTTAAACCAGGGGACATACCAAAAACAGCCTTAAGAACTAAGTATAGCTTATTTAGATGTGTAGTCCTTAACTTTGGCATGACAAAGGCCCCCAGCACCTTTGTAGCCTTTATGAATGAAGTCTTCAAAGAATACATTGGAAAAAAGGCCATCATCTACCTGGACAAAATAATCATATATAGTCCATCTGTAGAGCAACACTGGAAAGATGTCTGCCCAGTCCTCTGCATCCTTCAAGATAACCAATTTATAGCCAAATCCTCAAAATGTGACTTTTCTCATCAGAACTCCCATTCTTAGGGCACATTATCAGCAAGGATGGAGTAAAATCAGACCCAGAAAAGATACAAGCCATAACCAACATGCCAGCACTGCAAAATAAAAGTGAACTCTGTACATTCCTAGCCATGGTAGCCTATGTCAGAAGATTAATACCCAACTGGGATGCCCTAACTGCCCCCTTATCTGCAATCATAGACAAAACAACCAAATTTTTATGGGCACCGCTAAGAGATCAACACTTCTGACAACTAAAAGAGCGCATGGTCACTACTCCTATTCTCCAGTATCCAAATTGTGAGAGAGTATAAAAGCTAGAAACTGAAACATCCAATTATGCCATTGGAGGAGTACTCCAAATTTAACCTGCTGAAAAGGATTTCCTCCCTGTAGCATACAAATTTCTAAAGCTGTCTGATTGTGAGCAAAGATATCCAATTCATGACAAGTAACTGATAGCTATTGTCCACTGTCTAATGAAATGGTGATGCTATCTGGAAGGTGCACAAATATTCAAAGTGCTAACTGACCACAATTCACTAGTATTATTTAAGACTCAACAACACCTATCTAGATAAAAAGCTGGATGGATGAGCCTCATACAGAGGTACCCCATGATAATTAAATACAAACCAGGAAAGGAAATGCTTACCGCAGATGCCCTATCAGGGCTATACTGTAACCATATCCTATGCACTGATGAGACCCCAATTGGCCCATGTTAATTATGGGGAATCTCTAATAGGGGTTCCCACCTGGTACACCAATGGACATCCAAGAGAAAGTCTTCAAGAACAAACATGTGTTCAAAAACGTATATAGCACCCTACATTGCATAGTCCTAAGTGATGATACTGTATCCTATGTCCTGTCAATACAAAAGATTGACACCATCCTCTGATACCATAGAGACTTGGGACAAACCTTTAGCAGAAAATTGCATGAATACATCAAGACACACTAATGGTGGCCCAACATGCTGGACAATATCAAGGAAATACTAGAGCAATGTGAAGTCTGTGAAACGTTGCCTGTTCCAAGACACCTCCCAAATCAGTAATACTGGTATCAATCACACAATCTTTCAAAGTGTATTCACTGGATATTATAGGACCAATGTTCAGAATTAAAAGAGGCAAAAAGTACATTATAATAGCTATCAACTATATACTAGGTTGCCTGTAGCACAAGCTACAAAAGAACACAAAAGTAATGATGTGAGACAATTTATTGTCAAAGAGATTATAGATAAGTTTGGCAAAGATGAACTCCTGATCACAGACAAAGGGACCAAACTTAAAGCCATTGACACCAATATCTACCTTGCCAAGAATGGAATAAAAAACACCATGGCCAGTCCCTATCACCCAAAAGCAAATGTAAGAGTAGAACAACTAAACAGCTCCCTATTAGAAGTCCTCAGTAAGTTATCTGCCAAAAATCCTAGAGCCTGGGTTGACATGATACCAACAGCACTCATGTTGTGCAGAACACAAGTTAACCACAACTTGGGTAAAAGCCTGTATGAACTTGTCTATGGGGAAATGCCCACCATTTTTAGTACTACCTTAGGACCATGTTTACCTCTACTCAAGAAGGTACCCAACAATAGTGATCCTGACGTACAACACGCCTGGAAGGACCAAGAGAACAAGGAAA
Organism: Entomophthora muscae; assembly: GCA_014839935.2. Classification (NCBI taxonomy): domain Eukaryota; kingdom Fungi; phylum Entomophthoromycota; class Entomophthoromycetes; order Entomophthorales; family Entomophthoraceae; genus Entomophthora; species Entomophthora muscae. The sequence continues at coordinate 162,996 of QTSX02006471.1, read as the reverse complement.
AGGAAAGAGTCAAAAGATATTTAGTCCCACTACAACAAGAACGCTTCCAAGTTGGGGATGTTACAACCAAGTTTCCAGACTTGCCTGCTAACATATCTTACAATACCAGGGGGCACTTGATGAGTTGCCCCTTGATGTATCTAACAACATGAATTAATCTGATGGCAGTATCAAATGGCGGGTACTTCATCCTAATTAGGAGCGTTACCAATTTAACTTGCTGATCCCGCACAAGTTATTCCTTGGCTTCAAACCTTACATGGAACTTCCCACTATGCCACCCCCTTGTGGCCTTGTGGCTTTCCCCATATGGTATATTAATCACAGTATTATACAATAAACAATACCTTATTCTTATTACTCTGTCTTTTCTGTTGGACTGTTGTCTTCCCCAATTCCAAATACTGAATCCTCATTGGTTCAGTTGCAACAGTGGTAGCAGCAGTAGGTTTACAACCTACCTAAAACAAAATTCCCCCTAAGAAAAGACAGAGTACGGGCTGTATGGCTACTCCCCAACAAGAAACTTTCCTTCCAATCCCCAAGGGGGACATCCCCAACAGGTATGTCATCTATCAAGACCAGCTAGATCTCACAAGACTGTACAATTGGCTCTGCCTCGGGCAGGGTGACGCCAGCGTCACCCTGCCCCAGCCAGACCTGTCCCAACGTATGCTCAACCTTCAGCTAGAATCCTTTGTGGGGGGCGTCAAGGGGGCCAATATTGTCAGTTGGCTCCAATCTACCAAGACCTGCCTCTGTATCTATCAGGTCCCTGAGCCCATGTGGGTTGCCACTGCGTCTGGCTGCCTCATGGGGTCTGCCGCTGTGTGGTTCACCAACTGGGCTGGTCAGGAACTTGACAATACCTGGGCGGCATTCCAAGATGCCGTAAAGTCCTGCTACAGCAAAACCTTCTCCCCATTGTTGTGGGGACTCCTCTTATAGCAATCAAACAAAACTAGGTCTTTTCCTGAGTACCTTGCCGCCTGGCAACAAGCTCTTGCTGCCACCCCCAAAGCCGTGACTGACGGAAATGCAATGCTACTCACCCTCATCATCAATGGGTTAAACCCCCATATCTGCAAGTGGGTCCCTCTAGGTTGCTGCACATCCATCAATGGCTGCTACAAGGCCATTGTGGAGGCTAAAAACAAGGCCTCAATGGGCTTCCGCCGTATCAGTGACACTCCATCCCAACCACGTACAACACCTGGCAATGGCCACAATCAAGTGGGCTGCCGCCAGCCCTGTCAGCAGGATAATGGGACTAAACGCCCCCGTGAGGGGGAGCTCCAGCTAGAGAAGATTGAGGATCAGGGAAAATCTTGGGGGTTGTAGCAACAAGAGGCCCTAAAACCCCACCTGACCCAGCCTCTCAATCCCTGCTTGTAAAAAACCCCTGCAACTACAACATCTATGAAGTCAAAACCCTGGACATCTTCCAAGTCTACAGTGACAACCCTGTACTACAAATTAAGCCACTCTCCAAATAAAGTAACACACTTGTCCTATCCCTTCTGTTTCTATGGGAACACCCACAAATTACTGGTAGATACCGGGGCCAACCACACTATGGTGGACCAGGCATTCACTGACTCTCAACAATTAGACCAAGTGCCCAGCAGGTTCAAGGCCGTACAGGTAGCTGACTCCCACAGAGTGGCTATCACCCACAAGACGGTACCCTTCTCTGTTAGAATGGGGAACATCCAGGTTAAGCTCTCTGGGCCAATCATGGCCGGGCTCAGACACAACGTAATTGCTGGCCTCAACTGGCTTTGGCACAACTGTCCCTACATCAACTAGATACCTCTGTCATCACACTCAATAAAAATGGGGTGGGGTTCCAGATCTACCCTGTGGAAATGAGCAAGTTACTCCATGATACTGTTTGTCAGAATAACAGAGACAGGCTTGTACAATTTCAAGGGGGGAAACTAGACTTTAATCAATGCTCAGTCAAAGTTATCTGCGCTGAACCATCTGTGGTCCCTCCCTTGACCTCCTCACCATCACTAGCACTTGCTGCACTCCTCAAGGAGTACAAGGACGTGTTCAGTGAGACACTTGAACAACTACCTCCTCCCCAGGAGATCCAGAACGCTGTACAACTTCAAGGATTGTTACCTAAAGCACGACCATTATACCGTCTTACACCAAAGGAAGATGAGACACTCTGCCAACACCTTGTGGACGTGCTTGATAAGGGCTTCATTTGCCCCTTGCTCTCTCCATACAGGGAAGCTGTCTTCTTGTAGCCAAGAAGGATGGGTCCCTTTGTCTGGTCACAGACTACTGCGCCCTAAATGAGGTGACAGTCAATAATAAGTACCCCCTGCCGCTGATTGACAACCTTTTTGATACGCTTGCAGGTGCAAAGGTCTTTAGCAAGATTGATCTCACTGCAGGGTACAACCAGGTCTGCATTGCACCAGGGGATGAGGCAAAAACTGTCTTCTGCACGCGCTACAGGTTGTTTGAGTGTCGTGTCATGAACTTTGGAATGACCAACACTCCTTCCACCTTTGCCATGTTGTTGAACAAAGCATTTGAGGAACTGATTGTAAAATGTGTGGTTGTGTACCTTGACAACATTATTGTCAACAGTCAAGATCAAACCACACACCTCCAACACCTCTGTGCTGTCCTTGACACCTTTCAGAGAAACCAGCTAAAAGCTAAACCCTCCAAATGCAAGTTCCTCAAGTTAAAAGCTGTTATTCCTTGGGCACACCATCTCTGCCCAAGGGATAAAGCCTGACCCTGCCAAAATCAAGGCAATCACCAGAATGCCGCCCCCCACTGATGTGGGCCAGGTGCGGACATTCTTAGGCATGGTTGCCTACGTGCGCAAGTTCATTCCCAATTTCAGGGAACTAATTGCACCTCTCACTGAGCTCCTCAAAACCAAACAGTGCTTCCATTGGACCCTTGTCAGAGATTGAGCCTTTGAAGTGTTGAAACAAAGACTCACAGCAGCACCAGTACTGCAGTTCTCCAATCAAAACCATCAGTAAAAACTCAAGACCAATGCCTCTGACAGGGCCATAGGGGGCGTGCTAAGGGTAGAAACTGACAATGATGTCTTCCTTCCTGTGGCATATAAATTCAGGAAACTTACCAACTTGGAACAACACTATCCCATTCATGATAAAGAATTGGCAGCAATTGTGCACTGCATTGAGAAGTGGCGCTGTTACCTGGAAGGTGCTACCTTCCCACCCCGCGTTCTGACAGACCACAAGTTTCTCCAGTACTTCAACACACAGTCCCACTTGACACGCTGCCAAGCAGGATGGGTTGAGCGTCTATCCCCTTACCAGTTGTGCATTGAGTACAAGCACAGGAAGAAACTTATCACAGCTGACGCCCTTTTGCAACTCTACGTAGTGTCCATCACTGGGGACAATGGTTTGGACCCTAATTGGCCCATGCAATACCTCTGCCCTGAGGCAAATTGCTACAATGGCCTTAACTCAGTAACCATCTCCAAGTTGAAGGACAACAAGAGGCAGTTCACCACCAATGCTATAACATCTGCTGTCAGGCAGAGACAGGTGAGAAGACGCCTTACATTCCCACCACGCAACAAGGTGACACAATATTGCACTACCACCATGCTTTGGGTCACATCAGAGGGCGTAACCTCTTTGAGATCATGAAACAGAAGGTTTGGTGGCCGCGCATTTGCCAAGACATCTTGGACCTCCTTGAAATGTGCGTGCTGTGCAAAAAGAATACGTCCAAACCTGCACCCCCCAAGTCTGCCCTGCCCATCAAGGCCATGGAACCCTTCAAGCAGTGGGCCCTTGACATTATGGGGCCTCTCCCCAAAGACAGACTGGGGAAGAAGTACATTATCACTGCCATCAACTATCTCACTTGCTGGCCAGTGGCTTGGGCAACAACCAACCACACCGCCACCACCATCACCTGCTTCATTGGCAATGAAATTGTGGCCTGCTTTGGGCAACCCAAACGTCTCATCACAGATGGCGGCCCCAAACTTGTTGGACATGTCATGAAGGCATACTGCGCCAAGAACGCACTCCAATGTATAGTTACAACCCCCTACCATCCTCAAGCCAATGGACATGTGGAACGGTTAAATGGCTCACTGGTTCAACTGATTGCCAAGCTCTCACAGGAGCACCCCAACACCGCATGGACTGAACACCTCCCAACCGCTCTACTTATCCTGCAAGCAAGAATCAACAGGGGCACAGGGTTTAGCCCCAGCACCCTGGCCTTTGGGACGCCTGACAGTCTGAAAGGAGTTGAACAGGGAAAGCTACGGTCCAGGGTTCCCAACAAGCCTCCCCTAGTAACAACCCCATCCCTAGACCAATGTTGTTCTAAATCCCAGGAAATTAAACACAAGCAAATGAGGGAGGGATAAAGCACCTCAAAGCTAGATACGCCATAGGTGACCCCGTCTACACCCTCAACCCCAATTCTGCCAAGTTAGAGCCCAACCACCTAGGGTCCTTCAAGATAGCTGCTGTCTATGACAATCATACCTATCAACTTGAAGACGCCCAAGGGAATACCAAGAAGCTTCACCATGATTGCTTGCGCCCCTGCCGCGCCATCCCCACACAAAGGCTGTTTATGCAGACCTTCCCAGACCTTCCGCAGACTCTGATCTTGGTGTCTGACAACAAGCAGGGGGAGTGCTGCAACCAAGTTTCCAGACTTGCCTGCTAACGTATCTTACAATACACAGGGGGCGCTTGATGAGCTGCCCCTTGACGTATCTAACAACATGGATTAATCTGATGACAATATCAAATGGCAGGTGCTTCATCCTAATTAGGAGCGCTGCCAATTTGACTTGCTGATCCCTGCACAAGTTATTGCTTGGCTTCAAACCTTACATGGACTTCCCACTATGCCACCCCCTTGTGGCCTTGTGGCTTTCCCTGTATGGTATAGTAATCACATTTTTCTACAATAAACAATACCTTATTCTTATTATCTGTCCTTTCTATTGGACTATTGTCTTCCCCAATTCCAAATACTGAATCCTCATTGGTTCAGTTACAACAGGGGCAAGATCTGGGTTATTAATCACAACATGCACAAGTTGGAACAAGGATGACAAGAACCAGACTTTTTCATGGAATTCAAGCCTAACAACACCTACCTCATCAAAGGTATTGGCGCTTGAGCAGAACTCAAACATTTGCACCATAGCTGCCTCTGATTGTGAAAGGAAATAACAGTGCAACTTAATTCCCAGCTACCTGTACCCAATGCCAAACTAGATCAATGTCAAGCCCAAATCCCTGATAATCTCAAGAAAATTCATAAGGTTCCACCTTCTGGTACCCCAGGGGGAGATTTCACAACATCTACAATTACTCCCTCTCAGGGAATTAACTCCCCAAGAAAGTTATCAAATGATCCCCCAACTAATTGTTAAGTTAGTGGCACTATTATCATTTGACCATCAATTACAGGGATCAAACATTTGAGTCCTAAGAGGAACACTACTTGGACAGACCTCATGGCCTAAGAGAAACATTACTCAGATAAGCCCCATGCTCACCATGATGTACATGGATAGTATGTGGCTTCCTATGATACTATATAATACTCTAATCTCATATCAAATAAAGTGGCATTATCTTCTTAAATTTTTCCTTTATCTAGTTTATATACTTCCCAGAAGTATATACTTGACACTTATGACTTCTGTTTATCTTTTGAAAGATCAACACCCTTTTTGCTGCTGTTGCATGTTTTAGGGTACTTTTAAGCTTGTAGAGCACACATTTATTATATACCAAGCCTTTTTCAGTTGTGGTGCATACAGGCCTCAAGTAAATTTTGAGACACTTGCAGATCAATAAAGATGTCAGGTCTTAGAAAGAGCTGAATACATACATGAGAAATAAGTGAGAAACAGCCAAATTATACTTTAGATTATATTCAGTTACAGTAGTTTTTAAACCTGATGATATAAATGTATATATGTCAGTTTATAATGCATAGGTTCAGTCACAAAATATTTTCACCTGGATTTAGTTGAAGGTCAATTTACTCAATAAATTTTCCATTTATCTATAGCCATAAAATAAAAAAAGTCAATCATCCAACAAAAATAAAGTCAAATACTGAATTCCAAAAATGAGACAGTGAATGCATGGAACTCAAATTCAAAACTCACACAATCCAGTCACTTCCTGAAGTATTCTAAATCAAATTTGATAATGAGTGTGTGGAAAATATGATAAAAACAGAGAACACATTAGGTTCAGTCACAAAAGTGATGAACTCAAACACAAAATAACTTATTTTTGAAAATATTGATTATTTTGGGACTCAAATTGGAAATAGTGGATTTCATGAGTGAATCCACCAAATTCTATTCAGGGAACTATAGGATTATTTTCAATGTATGTGCATCTAAATTTGGACATTTACATATGAAAGAATGTCTCAAAAAGGAGCACACACTTAAATAAAATTAATTTTTTAGAAATACTTTGCTTTTCTGTTTTTAATAGAATTTTAATTGCTTTTTGTTAGTATGAGTTTTTCAAGTGAAAGTAACTTTGATGTTGTTGAGGAGCAGTACCAGGAGCTACTCTAAGCTCAGGCTGTTGAGCAAGGGAGCGCAACCACTGTGCTTCCTGTGTACACCCAATTTAATGCAAGTTGTGGGGAGGATGAGTTGTATGTGTTGCTAGGCCCATCCACAGGTGGCTTTTCCAATAAACAATATGGTGCTCCCCAAGACCAGGCCTAACCTGTGCTTGTTCCACATTTTGGAGACTGAGAAACTGTGGCCCCTTCATTTCAATCCAGTCATCACTTGAGAGTTTGGGCCAATCAGAGCAAGCCCTCCCTAATCTGGGTCCCCTTATTCCTCAAGTCCTCCAAAAATGTCAAGTCATAATCAATGAGGTGGTAGAGGAGATTGTGAGCCTCAAGCAGAGTGGTGTAAATTTTGCAGAAATTGCCACTCAGCTTCAATTTACCAAGGCAGTCATCAAACAAGAGTTCTGGTCCTTTTGAAGAGAGGTGGTACCAAGCTGGTCAAGAAGCCAAAGAAGCAGGCTGACTCCCAGATCATGGAGGCGTATCTCATTATGCTTAACCTACTCCAGTGGGACCCTTAACTGCGTTTGACTGAGGTCTGTGGCCTACTTGGGCTCCAAGGCATATTCATTTCCAGCAGCACTGCGCAGCTCTGGATGCATGGGCTTGTAGTAAGTGTTCTGATTCTGACCAATTGGCCAGCCAATGAGTTGGATGATGGCTCTGATTTGCCCTATGACCCTGTGATAGGTGCCACCATCACCTGCTGCCTGTCCTCCATTTTAGATGATGTCATATTTATAGTGTATTATAAATTATCATTACAAGTCCAGTATTATGGTTCCTTGGTAAAAAATAATGCACCCAGGGGTAAAAAGAAGGAATCAGAGAGGATTGTGATGGCAACAGCGCCCATGTCAACTATAATAATGTCAACAGCGCCCATGTCAACTATAATAATGTCAACAGTGGCCATGTTGACACTTTGTCAACATGGCCACTGTTGACTCAAAACTCTAAATCTCCTATGTTTTTTGCTAGTTGCACTAGCCTAATTCTTTTTTTAAAGTGTTCAGGGGTGCAAACCCAGAAAACACAACAAAATTGTGGCCATCTTGACACAATTTAATATTAAGCTTAATAAAAACTTGATTTAACCAGACTTTTCCTTTACTATTACTAATAAAAATTAGTTTATTTTTTTATTTGTTTTCACGATGTAAAAGTGTCAATGTCAACACTTTTTAAGCATAACTTATTTTTAATAAGAAAACTGAAGCATCTATAGTGAAAACAATAAGCACGCATTTAAAAATATTTTTTATTGAACTATTATATTGAAAAAGACAGTGCACATACATTTGATTGTTGAAATGTTCATGTTATAAATATTTGTGTGGCACTTATTACGGCTTTAATATATTAAGTGGATTGGGTGCTAACGGTGATCTAATAATTTAAGCGTGAGTTACTATGTAAGTTACTATAGAATTTATTATTAAAAATAATGTTGACACTTGTAAATGTTGTTTATTTGCTCATAGTCATCTGCTGGGGTGGAGTTGTGCAAATTTGAGTGGCACAATTAAGCTTAAATTAATATGTCACCTCCTATAAAGAATGTTGTAAGTGACGTTGTTGACACTTTACCCTTTTCAATACTTGAATACAACTTCTTAACAACTTCATATAAGCGCAATGATAAAATATCATATTATCATCCCCAAAATGTAATTTTTAATAAAGGAATAAAGAGCCTTGATACTTTTTTTACCTATTTTTACATGTTTTTTTTAATTTTTATATGTGAACAAAAACACACAGAAAACAGTTAATTTTTGCTAGCCCGCTTAAATTTAATTAAGCGTACTATGAAAAAACATAGTAAATTTCAAAAAAATGCCAACAGTGACAATGTTGTCAAAAACAATGTCTACAATTTTTGTAATTAACAGTGGGAATTCAGCTTTTTTTACTAATTGTCACTCATAATGTCAAAGCTTTTCAGTTCTCACATATAAAACTAAATTTTTTACATAATAAAAACTTCTCATTTTTTGATATGCTGTATTTTTAACTTTCCTCTTTCATATTTTCTAATTTTTAAAATAAAATCTATATCTAAATATAATACTTTCACATAAATATCTTAATTTTTAATTTTTTATTTTAAAACTATAATAAATTAAAACCTATACAAGTATTTTTTGACTTTTAAATGCCAAGAAAAGCCATCTAAGATTTACTTTTTATATATTATGCTTTTTAAGTTGTTTTAATTGTTTTTTACATACATTGCTTTATTTTTAATCATTTTACTTATTATTTTAGGACAAGAACACTTCCAAACAGCCCAAAAGAACCAAGCGTCCTTCAAAGCCAACCAAACCCACTAAAAAGAAGCCTGTCTCATCAAAGAAGGCCACCCCCAAACCATCCTCAAAGCCCTCACCAAAGCCCTCCCCTGACAATAGCCCTGCTCACTCCACTGGGGGAGAGGAATCTGATGGCTATTTTATAGAGCACAGTTTTTACATCTCGCCTTCTGACAAGGAGCCAACCAAGAAGAAGTGGCAGGGCAAAAAGACCCCACCCAAAGATAAGTCTCCTGCACATGAGGAGCACCACAATAAGCCCCCTTCTTCTTCCCCATCCCCGCCAAACTCCCCCCCTTCAAGCTCATCTGGGGATGATTCAAAGCCCTGCCCCAATTACTTCCATGGCTTTTGCCATGCTCCTGCTGGCCCCTGGGACCCTCTGTTGGCCCACAACATCTCAATGGTGATAGAAAATTCAAGGTTCCCTCTTCCTTGCCCAAATACTTCCCAATCATGAGCATAAAGGGTGAGTAGTGATCCACATGTGTGCTGTTTTGCAGGCAAGGGTTGATTTAGCTTCAAATAAAGACAATATGCTGAAGAGTGACAATGTGTGGTTAGCTGGTGATGCTGTAAACTAGTAGGTAACATAGGGCTCCTAGGGGTAAGTAGGGGGAGCCTAGTAGGTAACATAGGACTACTAGGGTGAGTAAGGCCTGACTGATAGATAACAAAGGACTACCAGAGGCAGATGCTGCCTCCACCCAGAAGAAGATATTGGCTGCTTTGGGCTATAGTGCTTAGTCTAGCAGGGAACCGTGGCTGCAGAAGGGTGAAGACTGAGATAGCAAGTAGGGAACATTGTCTGTCTGGGGGGGAGTAGGTTTTGGACTCCTGGTGGGTAACATGGCCTGCCAGGGAGGGGAAGAGCTTTGAGGGCTCTACGTGCCCTAATATGCTTACAGGAGGTCTGTGATCAAGCACCCTACCTAATGGACTGGTAGAGTGTCCTTGTTTATGCCCCTTTGGGAGCTTTGGGGAAACCCAAGGTGAGCATTGGAGGGTATAGATTTGCTCAGAGGTGTCACTAAGGCGGCTTGCTTGGGGAAGCAAGCTGCAGAATTTGGTGTAATCAGGCCTCTGAGAAGTAGAGATGATTACTCTGTGACAGAAAGCCCGGACTTAATCACCTGGGTGAGTAAAGACAACACATAGACATTGATCTATGGTTGAATGGCCTAAGTGGATTGCCACTTGCAAGGGCCCAGTCAAACGCCAGTTCAATGTAGACTCATGCCTGGGTCTACAAGTTCTGGTAATGGGGGCTGAGATAAAGAACTGAGGTGGTTCACAGAATTAACAAGGAAACTAGCAAGAGGGACTGTTTGGTCACAGTGAAGGCTAGTTGATGAACTGTTAATTCATATTGAATGGAATGAACCAATATGGTTCAGTGTGTAGAAGGAAAAAAGAAGGTTCCTAGTAAGGATTTGGTGAGGAACTGGTTAAGGATAAGCTGAAGGACAAGAAGATTATGATGTAGGACTAGCTGATCATAATGCAGGATGGCCAGAGGACCAGAAGTTGGTGCTGAAGAACTGAAGAGCTGAGAGGATGAACTAGCTGGACTGGATGCAGAGGCTGGAAGAGCTGGTTTTAGTGACTTTTGAGAGGAAATTTAGATAAAAAAAGCAGTTAAAGAATAGTTGAATACTGCCTGATTATGATTAAAAAAGGGTTAAAAATTACATAATTAAAAAGAAAAGAAGGAAAAATAACCTATAGTCTGTTAGAACTATATGTTATTTTAAAAAGAAGGAGTGAAGAGGAAATAGGCCAGAAAGAAGCTGGAAGAAGAACAGAGAAACTGTAAGGGCAAAGGAGCAAATTTTGCCAAGAACAACTAGGAAAGGCAAAAGGACAAGCAGTAGGCAGGTTCAAAGTTGCAAAATGTTGAGAGAAACACAGAGAATCACGGAGAAACATTTTAAAATCAAAGGGTCAAAATTTGCCTAAGTAAAACATATGTGGAAGCGCTTGAGATTTGATGGGGAAACGTGACGGGAATTACGGCAAAACTGTTTGAAACGCGGAGCAGTTGTTTACCTGGAGCAAGAAAGCCTCAGGTTTGAACCAGGGTCAAGGACGGGTCATCTGGGGAAACCTTTTTGGCAAACCCATTAAATTGAGGCGTATGATTGGCTGCAAACCAAAGTTTATTTGATCAGTGTTTTGAGGGCTTTAACTTAAGAGTTAAAGCCTAAAAAATGAGGAGCAGAAGCAGAAAATTCAGGGCTTTCATTGGCTGAAGTAAGTTTAAAGGTTTAATATATTTTAGAAGAAGAAAAACAGGATAGTTTAAGCTTTGAGGAACCAGAGTTCTAAGAGAGGTTTTTGGTCTGAAACAAGGGGTTATAAAAAGGGAGAGCTATCTGAGACTCTTCAGGGACTGGATCAAGTGGATTACAAAGGCCACAGAAGCTACAGAAGGAGCAAAAGACCAAGGATAGGAAGCCAGAGCTGGAAAAAACTGCAGGAGCCTAAGATTAGAACACAGAAGCCCACAACTAAGGTACAGGAGCCCAAGACCAAAGCGCAGGAGCCCAAGACCAAGGAGAAGGAGCACAAGACCAAGTACAAGAAGTCCAAGAGATTTTTGAAGGACTCCAAGTATTGGCACAGACCCCTTATTATTTGCTATCCCAAGGCTGTATATCATAAGTTTTCTAAGGGGATCTTCCTTCTGACTGTGAATAAAGCGCCTATTACAACCCCTATCCAAATTTCCCGTGTAAAGAGAGAATATAAGTCCCATGAGTCAATTACCCCATATTTTCTATCTTAACCCAGGGGATGAGGAATCCTATTGCCTAGGGTGCAGGAAGTTTGCCTCCAGTAAATCTGCCCAGCAGGAGTGGGAGAAGGTGACAAGGCATTTGGAAATGACAAATAGAGGAAGAGAGTTCATTGGGGGAGAGTTTGCAAGACTATTACATGATTGGTATTGGCCTACAGAAGGGCTGGCGCCTGCTGAAGTACAAGTGTATAGTGGAGACGCTTGCTTAGTAATTGGGAAGGTACTGGAGGAGTTTGCCCTTATGCAAGCCAAGTATAAGCTCCTCATCAACCATTCACCACTGTTGGGGAATGACAACTCCTCCAAGACGGTCCCTGGCTACAACTCAGGTCACACTTTGGGGACTGGTGACCAGGAACCCCACAGGGTGGGCCGGCCATGGTGGCCAATGGATATATCTTCAGCTGCAACAATGCCAACTGGGGCTTCAAGAGCCAAAATTACACCTATGAGGACCGCTCCTGCCCAGTGCAGCTCAACACTGAGCGCTGGGACCTGGTCCAAACCATCAAGAGCAAGCATACCTGCATCATGCCCAACACCACCATTGCCTGCCTTCTCAAATGGTATCTGGTGCAGGTCATGCCCACCTCAAAGGACCTTTCCCCAACACAGCTGGCTGTGTTTGCATGCAAGTACCTCTCCCCTGCCAACTTGAAGAGGGTGACAACCCATACCCAGTTGGTCAAGTTTGTAAGTGATAGGCGTCAAGCCTCCAATCCCCTGGCCAAGAGTACTACCAGCATCAAGGACCTTATCCTCACAGATGCCCTCAAGAAGACAGAGGATGGTGAGATATTCCTGCTCCGTGATGATGGACAGGAAGTGGAGGATAGGATTGTAGCCTACGCCACAACCTAAAACCTGGAGCAGCTGAACACTGCTACCACCTGGCTGTGTGACGGCACATTTGCTACTTGCCCCTCTCTCTTCAAGAAGCTTTGGGTCATTCATGGGAAGTTTAATGACCAGGTCATCCCCCTTGTGTTCTTTCTCCTTCCTGGTGCCAAGAATGAAGTCTACACCAGAGCCTTCAAGATTGTCTGGGATGCTTTGAGCTCCCTTCCCATCAACCAGCTCCCCCCTCCCACCCACACCACATAGGCCAATCCCTCCTCCGCTGATAAGGATGAGTCAAACCTAGCCACTGAGCAGCTAGCTCATGCGCGCTCACTTGAGCCAAAGGTTATCATAATGGACTTTGAGCAGGCTCAGTTCAGAGCCTTTGAGGCCACCTTGAATGGAGAAGTCCAGGGCTGCTTCTTCCATTTTAGGCAGGCCCTTGTCAAGAATCTCAAGAGTGAGAAGGACCTTTTTGAGAAGTATCTTAACAATGGTAAGGGGAAGTGTCGCTTTGCCATTACCCAGTTTGCTGTCTTGGCTTTTGTGCGCCCAGAGCATATTGGGATTAGCTTTGAGGCCCTCCTGGAGGACGCTTATATCAAGAAGCACTCCGCCATCTTCAAGGGCTACCTTGATTACTTTGAGCGCCAATGGATGGGCAAGAAGGTGACTGCCCAGAGAGGAAAGAGCAGGCCACTTCCTCTTGAAATTTCCAGGGCGCCTGCCTCAAGGGGGAGATGAAGACCACCTCCAGCCTGGAAGTGTGGTACAAGTACCTGAAGGTGAAGTTTGGGTCAAACCCCAAATACAAGTTTTTCTCTAAGCTGCAGGAGGAGCAGGCCCATAATGTCTCCAAGTTCCACAACCTGGCCAACCAGGTGGCCCCAAGAAGCAAAAGTCCAAGGAGCAAGACTACCAGGAGGACATGCAGAAGGTGGTCAAGAAAAAGTATAAGGTTATGGAGATTAAAAGTACCTTGAAGATGCTACCACTGCTCTTGCTGATGGCTTTAATTAGCCAAATAAACTTTGCTTTGCTTTGCCTATATATTTTTTACTTTTAAACTTTTAATTTTTTAATTTTTTTGGATAGTACTAATCTTTTTAAGTATAAATGCTAAGTTTAAGATACAGTTTCAATGTGGTTTAGTAAGAAATATCTTATATTTTGTTAATTTATCTTTAAGCTATGAGATATTTTCAGTTATGCTTATATGAAGTATAAAAAATTTAAATTAGAATTTTCTTATATTTTTTATTTATTATGATATATTAAATATCTTTATTTTTGGTTCATTGGAATTTTAATTTTTATGGGAATAAGAAATAATTTTATAATAAAGAGTGTAATTTACATAGTAAACTGAAAAATAGTTGCTTATATCTCCTTATTCTTATTACTTATAGTGATTTTTATTGCATTTTTGAACTCTCTAGAGTTATTTTAGTATAAAAATGTATTTTAAAATAATTTTTTATATTAGAAATGTTCAGGGTAAAGTGTTTTGTTAATTAAAAAAGTGTTGACATCCAGGAAACAACATTTAGTAAAACTGGGTTGTCACTTTACTATAGTGTTGACATTAAAAGTGTCAACATGGCCACTGTCAACATTATTATTGTTAACATGGGTGCTGTTGCCATTGCAATTGGTGTGTTCCTTACAGTTTCCCAAAAAGGGACTGTATTTTACCAAACCATAACCAGTTACACCAATGGCTACTGGTACAGGAAATTCTTCTCCAACCTGCTAGCCACCTGGAGCTTGGCCAATTGAGAATTCTAAATATTCCTGAGCCATCAAATGGAGCGCGCTGAAGTGGCCGCAAGAAAATACAAGCAGAAAGCCATGATTTCTCCATTTTCCCTGCTGGGCATGTGGATCTTTACCTGGGAGATGTGTTGTTCTTTAACATTGGAGACACCATCTGTGGGAGCAACCCCACAACCTTCAGCCAGGTGGTTAGTGCTGCCAACAACCCCTCAGTGCTGTTTCCCTGTCAGAAGGTTACTGACATGTTTACAAAGATGGCCTTCAATGCTCTTGGCAGCAGCCAATTATCAAAGGACCCTTAGCTCCCCCCTCGTGATTCCCTGGTGTATAAGCCAATCACTGTCCTCCCTGAGTCAGAATATGATGTCATGTACAATCAATTTCTATAAGCCTAACAAGGCAACCAATCACCTCTGGGCCATCCAGCTGCCCTAGTCCCCAGCCAACCAATCCTGCTGTTTGGAACCCATCTCCCCAGCCAGTCAAGTCCTCCCCCTCTACCCAGTTTGCCACCTAGTTTTCCCCCTCCACTCCCACATTTCTCTGAATGTAACTTGCCCACCCCCAGTAATTTTTATTTTCTTAATTTATATTGGTTTAACTTTTACCAGTTATTATTTTTATAATAAATAATTTACATTTAAATACAGTGATGATTGATTTTTATTATGCCACAAGTTAAATTTACCTGCTTTAATATTTATTAATTCTATTTTTTTCTATTATAACTTTAATATATTTGAAGTGCTACAATAAAGTGAATTTTAAAAACTAAAATTCACTTTATTGTAGAGCTCCAAAAATATTAAAGTTAAAATGGAAAGCAATAGAGTTAATAAAAATAATCTATCTCACTGCATTTACTCTCTGAACTGTATGAACTACATATAATCCCTGAGTGTGATGATTTTTAATAAATTTGTACTCCACAAATAAAAGGCATACCAAGTTAAGAACAAACCATATTGTACTTGGACAAAAAATATACATGAAAAAATAAGTTGTTCATGATACTAATATTGGGTTGGTTTACACGCTCTGAAGTATATGATTTACATATAACCTGTTAAAGTGGTTATTTTTTAATAAATATGTACTTTGGGTCAAACTTGGCATATTGATTCAATAATAAATAATATTATACTCAGAAAAAACATGTACATGAACAAAAATGTTGTTCATGATACTAAGAATGGGTTGGTATGTACAAACAATATACAGAATATTAATATCAAATGAATAGTATTACTTAAAGCTAATAAAAAAATCATCATTAAAATCAGGTATACTTATTAAATCTCTATTAGATACAATAGAATAGATATAGTTTATTGGGTATATTTTATTGGTATAAAAGGGGTTGAGGTAAGAACAAGGAAAACATGTCAGAATTGGAGGTGATGATCAAATAATTGGATGCAGTGGTGGCTAAAATCAAGGAGGTCAATCAAAAGGTGAAGGGCATGCTAAAGGAGGTGGTGTTAGAAGGCAACAAACTAGACAAACTTACTGTGAAGGCTGTGAAGAAGAAGATACCCAATATTACCAGCAAACTTGCAACCAGGCTCCTAAACGTAAAAAAAGATGTTCTTGCTAACCTAAAGTTAAAGCCACAGGGGTTTGCAACCGCGGAGGCGTGGTCAAATGATCCTGAGATGTTTGAGCAACTAAAAAATAAAAAGAAACAGAAACCAACAGAAGGCCAGCAACCAAATAGTGACAAATCCTGTGAAGCAGCCCCTGTCAAGGGGGTAACAGGTAAAGATGTAGAAGAAGGTAAAAAATAAAACATCAAATAAATAAAAAGATTTTACTAAATTTTTTATTTATAGAAGAAAACAAAGAAGTAGTCTGCCAATACCTAAAACCCTACATATTACAACCATTTTAAAGCAACTATGCCCCCCACATAGATTGTCTGCTGGTCCTGACGCCAGCTGCTGCCTCTGAGATGATAAAAAAATTAGACAAAAACTATCTTATGAAACAAGAACAACTTACAGCACTCCAACCAAAGCAAGACAACTCTGAATGGTGGGTCTCAGCTTTGACTGCGGCCTCTAACCTGCACCTCAACCAGTACGTTCCAGATCTTGGCTTTCACAAGCTCTTTTTCATGCTGGTCTGGGACTTTGTCAGAACTATGCCACACCAAAACCTACCCAAAATGGAGAGAGGACAAGAAGAAGTCTGTTTCTGTTTCCCAACCAAGCATGCAATATCCCATCTCCTAAAAATTTCAGAGAAAAAAATAACAAAGCTTAACTATAGTTTGTCTGCTGTCCTGCCCGCCCCTGTAGGCATCCTTGGAGATGTTGGGGCTTCTGGTGCTCCAAAGAGACTGGAATACTGCCAACAATGAGGAAAATCTTCACCACTGTGTCCTTTAATAAAAATCAGATCCCTATAAAATAAATTTTGTGAGTTCTCAGCCCTATTTGCAGGGCAGAGACTTCACTTGATTGTTTACCTAGGTCTTGTTGTACTGATATGGATTAAAGCAGAAGCACACAACTGGTCAAATGTAACAATGAAGCTGGATAAAGTTCACCATTTATTAGATGGAAAAATTGGCCCTGGATACAGCTCAACAGAGCATGTTATTCAGGATTCAGTCATTCTTGCTGTCACATATGAGATGGCAGCTCCACCAGAAAAAATTCCCTGAGCCAATTGTATCACAATGCTCCCATATTCAAGCCGCTGCAAGCTATATAGTACAGCAGTAATGTCAACATATGTGTTATCAATAGAAATCACTAGTCTGTTTCAACACAATGTTCTGGAATTCTGTTGCTCCCACCCCCAATAAAGCTCTAAACTCAAATACAGTTTTTAAATTTTTTATATATAATTTCTTTACAATATAATCTAATCAAATCATCTATATTCAACAAATAAATAAATAATAAAAATTAATATTTCTGTATGTTCATTCATTTGTCCTTCTTGCTTTGTTAATTTTTATTACACATGACGGTATATAATTAGAATCATATAAAGAACGTGAAAAAACTAATCCAAATAAAATCATAATAATAAAAGTATAAATATTTTTGTGTGTTATTTGTTCATTCATTCAATTGGCTTTGCTTTGAAAATTTTTATTATACCTGACAGTATACAGGTGGACTCACATAAATAAAATCAATATAAATTAAAACAAATATTAAAAAATAAAATTCAAGAAAACATTTGGAATAACAAAGCCTTTAATTGATTGGCTGCTTGGATAGGCACGCAGGGATAAAAAAATCCGTGTGACCATAGAATTTGGCCACAGTTTCAGCTGGGAGGGTATGAACACCAACCTGCAGTAAGATAACCAAGTCCTTGGGCCCAGGTGGCGCCCTTTTTTAACTAATTGTTTGAGCCACCCAAAGACCGCCTCAATTGGGTTGAGGAATAGCAAATAGGAGGGGAGGAAGAGAAGGCGCAAATTGGACGTAGCCAATTGTTGGGAGGCAATTTTGACACCAGGCTTAATCACCTGGAATTCATTGAGAATATCTGCCACCTTGTGGAATCTGACGTTGTCTAGCACAATGCCATTAGTGAACCCCAAACTGGTCACTCTGAGGTGCTCCAAAACCAATTGGAGAAATTCCAGGAAGGTCCCACTATTATGGCAACCCTTGATCATCTGGTAGAGCTCTATGCCAAGGGGATCAAGAAGGGCTACCATTGAGTAGGCAAAAGACTGGACAGCTGCACCCCGGTACATACTATTCTTTTCACATTGGGGATATACCCATACTTGTTACACATTGACAACGCAAAAGAGGACTTGTTAATATAGAAGAATTTAACAGTCCCCTTCTCCTTAAGAGCAGTAACTGTCTTGGCGTATTTATGACAGTACTTGACATTGTCTGGGCTATTCCAATTGTACAGAGATACCCTGAGTTTCTTCCAGGAGAATTTTAAACTTTTGACTGTGCAGTAGCAAGTGAAAACTGAAGCCTCAATTCCAAAAGTGGACTCAACCAATGACTAAATATTTTCTAGTTCAAGATGGCAATTACGCTTGATTCACTGTTGGTTTTCCCACAGGTGTTCCTTAACCAATAGTACTGGTTTGTGCTTGGATTTCTCCAAAAGGAGAACAGTACCTATTTTCAGGTAAGTTTTGCAGAGCCTGTGGGCAGATTTTTCCAAGATCCTGACAATGGCTGTGGCCTTCTTGTAGTCTGGTCTCTCCTCCATGAGCCTCATGAAGGTCTTGCAGGTGGTGTCAGGGATTATATGGTAGTTGGCCTTTTTGGAATTAGGGATTGACTCCACAGGATTGGGCACAGCACAGGGCATGAGTGCTTGGATGTAGAATGCAGAACCTTCTTTAGCACCTTCTGCTCTTTAGTTGTTTGGAAATACTGGGGCAGCTTGTCCTTGTCTCCCCCTTCAGAATAATTGATGGAGGGCTCATATGATGTGTCTAGCAGGCAACAGTGCCCATGTTGACAATAATGTTAACAGTGGCTATTTCAACACTTTGTCAACTTGGTCACTGTTGACTTGAAACTCTAAATCCCCTATGTTTTTTGCTAGTTGCGCTAGCTTAATTCTTTTTTAAAGCATTCAGGGGTGCAAACCCAGAAAACACAAGAAAATTATTGCCATTTTGACACAATTTAATATTCAGCTTGATCAAAAACTTAATTTAACCAGATTTTTCCTTTACGTTTACTAAAAAAATTGGTTTGTTTTTTATTTGTTTTCACGACGTAAAAGTGTCAATGTTGACACTTTTTAAGCCAAACTTATTTTTAATAACAAAACTGAAACATCTACAATAAAAAAATCAAGTGCACATTTAAAAATATTTTTTATTAAATTAATATATATAGAGAGACATTACGCATACAGTAGATTGTTAAAAGGTTCATCTTATAAATTTATATATAGCACTTATTCCGGCTTTAATATATTAAGTGAATTGGTGGCTAACAGCAATCCAATAATTTAAGTGTGAGTTACTATGTAAATTACCATAGAATTTGATATTAAAAATAATGTCAACACTTGTAAATGTTGTTTATTTGCTCATGGTCATCTGCTGGGGTGAAGTTGTGCAAATTAGAGTGGCACAATTAAGCTTAAATTAATATGTCACCTCCTATAAAGAATGTTGTAAGTGATGTTGTTGACACTTTACCCTTTTCAATACTTGAATACAACTTCTTAACAACTTAATATAAGCGCAATGATAAAATATCATATTATCACCCCCAAAATATAATTTTTAATTAAGAAATAAAGAGCCTTGATTATTTTTTACTTATTTTCATATGTTTTTTTTAATTTCTTATGTGAGCAAAAATACACAGAAAATGTTTAATACTTGCTAGCCTGCTTAAAATTAATTAAGTGTACTATGTTTTTTCATAGTAAATTTTCAAAAAAATGTTGACAGTAAAAATGTTGTCAAAAATAATGTCTACAATTTATCTAATTGTCTGTGAGAATTCAGCTTATTTTACTTATTGTCACTCATAACGTTGACGCTTTTCATTTCTCACCTACTGTAAATTCAGAACCTGAACGTAAAAATGCGGGATTGTCAAATCCTTGGTCCAAATTTTGAATCCCTTTTTTGGGCAACTCAGCTAAGTGAAAAATAAAATATTTAATAAAATCAACCATTTAATTTGACTTTTTTGGTTTATTTAAATTGGCAAATTTCAAATCTCTTGAGGAGATAAATCAACTAACAAAAGACAAAACCCAGCAAACAAATGTGGGATACATGAATCAGAAATGCAGGATTCTAATGTACAATTTGAGATTTCCTGTATTTCAAACAAATCATAGACATCATGTAAAACTTAATGAATCAAAATTGCGGGATTGTCAAATCCAAGAACCAAGTTTCAAATCATAATTGCAAGGAATTTGAAATAAATATAATTTATGGGTGTCTCAAAAAGGATGCCAAAGGATCTAGAGTGGATTTGTGCTGATTCTTTTAGGAATCATAGGCATTCTCAAAAATATCCTTATTTTAATTTAGGATAGCTAGAATTTAGATCATAATATTCACAAAATTAATATATATAACAATAAAATTAGCTAAAATATACATTCCTCTTCTTGAGTTTAAAATTTTAATAAAAATTTATTATGTCTTCTTTCAATAACAACCAAGTCAACAAGCTGTTCCCTGGCCTTGACAAAATCATGCAGGGCTACGCAGGGTCTCTTAACGGTGAAGCATCTGTCTATGGCCACACCCAACCCGCAGGCCCCTCTGCAAGCCTCACCCAGGAGTCTGTTCTTTCTCCTGCAACTTCCAGCATGGCCCTGTTTGCCCACCATGCACAGGCAGCTGCCAACCCAAATCCCTTATCAGCAATGGCATCCAGAACCAGCTATTTTAGCCATGGGGTCACCCAGAGAGCCCAGGACCCCAAAACAGCCAATCAGATGGCATTGACCAGTTCCCATGATGAACACATCCCCCCCCCAGTCAATCAGCCATCAAGATGCAGAAGAAAACTAATCACTCTGGAGATTGTTCTCAAAATGGTTGAAAAGCAAGGGAAGCTTATGTCCCTTGGGGAAATTGTGGCTGCAATGGGGTTTGCAAAGTCCACTGTGGCTGCAACCCTGCAAGCCTACGCCAACTGTGGCCCCCCTACCAAGAAGACCCTGACTGGTGCCTGTACTTCAACTGAAGGTGATACAGCCCATCCCCTTATGATGGCCATTATGGAACGTGACCTGCAGATGCCCCTGGTCCAAGTACGTCTCCAGTTGGGAATCCATGGCATCTTCACCAACAAAAGAACATTGAATTTTTGGATGCACAGAGTTGTGGTTGTTGCTAGAATCTTGTCCAATCAAGCTCTCAGTGGCCCCATTTTGGTGAACACTGACCCCTACAATTCAACTATTATTAATTTTATCAAAGGGAGGGCAATGAGGGCCCGTAATGACATAATCTTCCTGCCATATGCTAAGATATCTGCAAGTATCCAAGACTTTGGAGAGAACTGTATCCAGTCTGACGTGTACAAGCGTGGCCCAATATTGTATTGGTTTGTTGAGGTTTTATTGGAAGTTTCCCCATTGGGCATCAATTATTACTTGGCAATATCAAACACCGCAAATGGGTATGCCTACCAGACAGAGCTCAAGGTCATGCTGGAGGAGTGGGCCACACAAAATACTGTGCACACAGTTATACTGAGTGCAGAGATGGAGCAGCAGGAATGGGCAGCCCAAGAAACCAGGGCTGCAGGGCATACCTGCTGGTCCTACCCCATCAACTACGCCAATATGCATCTTGCAGATATATGTCTCTACAATTGTGATTCTGCCCTCAGGCGCTTAAAGCCTGCCACCTACAACAAACTATGCACCAAAATTGATAAGGAGTATGAGCCTATCCCTTCTGTTTCCATCCAGGACTTATTTGATCTCATCATCTTCTATACAAGTGATAGTTATAAGTCCAGAAAGTACCCCTGTTTCCTCCCACGCCAGTCCATCTGTTTTGTCAAGCCAGTATATGTGACAAAAGAAGAATTTGAGCAATTAAGCAATCAGCTTGTGCATCCCCTTCCCAGTCAACAAACCCTGCCTCCCCAACCCCCCATCAAGCCACCTGCCTTCCAACCTTGACTCCCAACTCACCACCCATTCCCTCCCCACTATCTCTGATGCTGCCCCTCTCACAGGCACAGATGAAGGCAATGTTCATTCCGCCCATTCCCTCCCCTTCCTGTCCTTTGATTAGTAAATAAATCTTTTCTTTTTAACAACTTATTAAAAATTTTATCTCTCTTTCAATTCATAATTAATAATAATTTCTTTTTACATTATCAACATTTACCATAATTAATACAATGTTGTACATTTACAAATAGCTTGAAATTATGAGTATACATATTTTTCATCATCATTAATAAATTAAAGACAATAAATGTAAATATTGCATTAGAATATTGCAATTAGGCAACAACTCTTGATATTTTGATATTATGTGCATAACTCAATACATTTTGTTTAATAAAATCCATTGTAAACTTGGCCTTTTTATTACAATTTAAAATAAATTGACTGTGTTTATATTAGAGTGCCATTAACGCTTAGTACAAATATTGGTACATAGTGAATCTTACAGCCTGTATATTTACCTATTGGTAATAATTCTATAAACTTTTCAGTCAGATTTTGCAAGGTAAAATGTAATGGGTTAACAAATTACTGTTTATTGTCATTAATTGGCTGATTTTCTTTTCTGTGGCAATTGTACATTTTCTGATATTTACGCACTAGTATCCAATTGGTTGGCTTCACATCCAATCACATAGGCAATAGGAAAACAAGCCGCCACCCCAATACACATCCAGTCTCAGGGTGGCAGATTGTTTTCCTATTGTCTATGTGATTGGATGTGAAACCAAACAATTGGATACTAATGTGTAAATATCAGAAAATGCACAATTGCCACAGCAAAGAAAATCAGCCAATTAATGACAATAAACAGTAATTTGTTAACCCATTACATTATTACCTCACAAGATCCAACTGAAAAGTTTATAGAATTACTAACAATAGATAAATATACAGGCTGTAAAATTTACTATGTACCAATATTTGTACTAAGTGTTAATGGCACTCTAATATAAACACAGTCTATTTAGATAAATTATAATGAAAAGGCCTAGTTTACAGTGAAATTTATTAAACAAAATGCATTGGGTTATGCACATAATATCAAAATATCAAAAGCAACGTCTAATTGCAATATTCTAATGCAATATTTACGTTTACTGTCTTTAATTTATTAATGATGATGAAAAATATGTCTGCATTGAAGATAGTACTATAAAAACCAGTTTTTTGATGGAATTCAAACAAAATGGAAACAATCTATAACTTGATCAACAAATTAGAAGCACACCTGCAAAATATTGTTGAGATAGAAAGAAATATCAGGGAAATAATGACAGGAAAGCTGGGTAACAAGGGCCAGCCACTAATCCAGTCAAAAGAAGATGCTCTGGATAAATTGGGAAATATTATAGATGAAAAGAACAAAGAAGCATTACTTAATCTACAGGGAACAATTTTATCAAGTCTGAAGTTCAACAACGCAGCCCAAAATTTGTGGGAGTTCTGGCAGGGGGCCAAAGAAAACAATAAGATCAAACTAATTGAAGGAACAGAAATTCAAAAGGAAATTAACACCAATGAAGAGGAAAACAATCAAATGGAAACAGATGAAGATAAAACACAATCAAGAAGCAGAAGCGCTTCAAGAAAAAAGAAACTTTATCAAATAAAACCAAGAAGAAACACAAGTTTCAAGAAAGATAAGAAAAATTCAGCCTAGAAAAATTAATGAAGAGCATCCAACGCTCATGAAGTTTGCCAAAGTGGCGCCTGTGGCTGAGGGGGCCACAGGGGAAACAATTAGTAAGTCTTTTTATGTTTTACTTATATTTATTCTAGTCATCACTAGGAATGGGGGTGAGGTCGCAGAAGTGGCGGCTTATACACTGAGTTGGTTTTACGGGGGTTACCAGTCACTGGTGGCCCCTGTAAAAAAACAAAAACCAAATAAATAAAATAATTCAACAGAATATGAATATTTTTTTAATATTGAAGCTCAAGATAGGGAATATTCACCACCCGCAGGGTACTTGCCATGGATAAGGGAAGCATATGAACTAGGATCAAATATCAAAATCAAAGAAATGAATGAAATTTGCGGGGATATCAAACTGAACTTCAATGAATACATATACAAAAGCATTTAAAGATTCCCTTTCAGAATCAACAAATATGAAAAGAATTTAATAAAACTAACTTTCAAATAGGAAATGAATATTTGAAATCTTCAATTTTTAATGAAGTATTTAAGGTACTATCAAAGAAAGTTGGGGATGCAGTCCTTGTGAATAATTTTAAACCTTTATTAATATTGTTTTCTGAGGCCTGGGGGGCTGATTCAAGTTGGGCACTCCCCAGAACCCTCTTCAATTTCAATCAAACATCCTATATTGATAGGTTAGTTCAAACTTTCAAAAAATTATGCATGTTCTTGGAAAATTATACCTTGCAGAGAATCCATGTTGCGGTATACCTGGGAATCCTCCTACACTGCATATTAAAAACCAACGTCAAAAAGTTGGAGGATGTACCTATTCACATGGATATTTGCCAGGTAGCCCTCAACCGCCAGAAGACACCACGGGGATATAGGACAGTCAAGCACATCCTGTATGACTCATTTGCATTGGCAACGCTATACAGGTACTATGTGCCCCCTGGAAAAAACCTACTAGACAATTCACTCACCCGCCTGCCTTTTATCAAACAATCAACAACCACCAGGGTACAAGGCGCCACCCCTCTAGCAATCACATCCAGGATTGTCCACCACATACAGAAGAGTACATGGATCCAATTAGATGCTTTAGCCAAAAACTTAATTTTGGGGTATCTTTCCCCGTAATAATTGCATTCCCTTTGCAATCAACATCCCCCAATAAATATTTTCCCCTTGCAAATTAAATTTTTTTTACTTTTTATATTTTAATAC
The DNA here is from genome assembly GCA_014839935.2 of Entomophthora muscae. NCBI lineage: Eukaryota > Fungi > Entomophthoromycota > Entomophthoromycetes > Entomophthorales > Entomophthoraceae > Entomophthora > Entomophthora muscae. The sequence goes on along the minus strand of QTSX02006471.1, from coordinate 138,104 downwards.
TAAATTTTTTAATATTGAAATATGTAATATTAAAATTTTACTTTAAAAATTTTAATATTACATATTTAAATGTTTAAAAGTTTAGCATCTAAAAGTTAATATTAAAATTTTTTAATATCAAATATTTTGATATTGAATAAATCACAATTTAATAAAACCATTATATTTTGATTATTTAAACTTTTAATATTTAACTTTTAAGATTTATAATTATAATTTTACTTTTAATATTTTTATTTTTATTTTAAATTTTAGTATGTAAGTTATAATATTAATATATATAAATATATTACAAGATATTAGTTAAAGTTGCAACCACATCAAATATTAAAATTAATTTTAAAATGTTTTTATTTACTAGCTTGTCAAGAACGGGTTTATTTATCACATAGAAAACATCAAGAATGGAATTTATCTGCATCATGTGGCCTGCTCCACTATTTTCTAAACAAATGATTGTTTAGAACTCAAATTACCTTTCCCTTGTAATGTGATTTGATAAACATGGTCAATATACTTGACCTGTGTCCTAAGTACTAATTAGTAAGCAATACATGAAAATCATTGGTTGCTGTGTTATGTGGTTATAGTGGCACTGAAATAACAAGGATCAGATGATGACATGCAAGGTCCGGTTTGTGGCTTAAAAAAGCCAAAGTACCATCAAGGATTCACAATTATTTATATAAAGTAATTTATTTCTATCTTTTTTTAATTTATTTATTTGTTAGTGCAAAAGCCAATAATAATATTCAGTGCATTATAATAAAATTATATTCCTTATACCTAGTATAATTAATTTTACTTATCTTTTCTATGTATTCTTATATGTCTATAATACATTCAAATGTCACATTATTATATATAAATAATAATTATTTAGTCCTAATAAAAACAAACTAAATAAAATTAAAACTAAATAAAACCCAGAGCGCCCATTTATCTGATTGGCTCAGAGGCCAGGGCTTTAGGGAGGAAGGATTCTGAGTGCTCATAGAAAGCTGCCACCACATCAGGTGGCATTGCAAATTGGTTGATCTCGAGAATGTTGAAGAGATCCTCTGTGTCCTGAGGGAGGCTTTGTTTCATCTTATTCTTGATCCAACCAAACACCTCCTCAATTGGATTCAGAAATGGAGAATAGGGCAGAAGAAAAGGAGTCTCATTGGGCAGTCTGCAAGGCAGTGGCTGGCAGAATGGCTGTTTTTGTCAATGGGGGGGAACTTAGACACAACCAGATCCACTTTTTGGAGCCCAACATTATCAAGCACAACAATGTTGGTTGTGCTGCTGTAATTTATCCAAAGGTACTCCTTGACAGCTCAGAGAAAATTGAGAAAGGTCCTGCTGTTATGGGAGCCTTTAATCATCTGATACTGGTCCAACCTGTGAGGACTAAGAAGTGCAACCATGGAATAGGTCTGGGAACAGACAGATACACAATGAGCTACGCCATCCTTGGACCCCTTCTTGACCCACCCATGCCTAGACCTGAGTGAGGAATAAAACTATGATTTGTCAATATAGAAGAACTGGACATTCCTAGCCTCCTTTAGTGCCAGATATGTCTTGGCATATATGTGTCAATCCTTGATGGTCTTTTCACTGTTCCTATTGTATGGAGAAACTCTGAGCACCTTTCACAAGAAGCCCAAATCAACCATTGCTTTGTAAACAAGGGTTTTAGAAACAGAAAGCCCAAACTCTGTGGCAAGCATTGATTGGACAGCAAGTGTGTCCAGGTGGCAATCCTTAGCTACTCACTGCTTGATTGCATCAATATGAACGGGCTGAAGGAGTTTGGGCTGCTGCTTAGCCTTGGTGGATTTAGCAATTCTCCCAGTGTTGCCATACTTGGTGTTGATGTTGGCAATGTATCTGGCTGTGACACTAAATTGGGCAGCAATATCCCAAACCGCCTTTCCCCCGTTCAAGCAGTTGAGGAGAGCTTCACCCTCACTATCTGTCAACCAACGCCAGCCCTTGGCAGGTACCACAGCATCCTGGCTACCAGGCTTGACACAGGGGATGGGGACCTTTGTGTAGAAGGTGGGATCACACTTGCTTGCAGTGGCGCCGTCAATGGTTGAATACATAATAGGCACAGATGGTTTCTCAGTTGTGGCCAATGGCTGATAGGAGGTGTCAAAGACGCGGGGGCAGGAAGTAGCAACTCTTGGGTCAAGAGTGCGGGGCTGGGTAACAACTGGGTATACAGTGGAGGTGTAAGTAACCTCAGTGTTCCCGGTGACCCTGGTGTAAGAGACTTTTGTGGCAGGCCTTGAGAGTGGCTTCTGTTTGGGATTCAGGCTGGTTGATCAGGCTTGGGATGCAGGAGATGGTTGGCTGGTAATGAACCCTTGGGAGGCCTGTGTTTTGTCATGACTCCCCTCAAGTTGGGTTCTGGGTCTGTTCTTGGACCCTCTGGAACGCCCTTGCAAACAGGCTGCCCCGCAGACTGATGCAGGAGCGGGTTGACAATGTGATTGATGGTCCATAAAAATAAAATTAAAATATATATTTTAGATTAAATACGTATTTATTTGGAGTTATTGGTTTAGTTGTGGGTAGTTATTTTCTCTTGAGTTAGCCTTGAATAGTAACAGAATTTCTATATCTGTGATTTGAAGTGAATAATATTGTATAGTTTCCGTGTTTGAATGATTTTAAAGTTTAATCACTTTTTTGTCTAATTATGGTTATTGAGATTGAATTTTTAGTTTGATTTTAGTTGTGGTGGAGCTTCTTTATTTAGGTTGGTGTTTCCTAGTGTGCTTATTGTACATTAAATTTGGATTCCAGTTCCTGCAATTAATATCTGAGTTTACTAGTGGCATTCAAAAGTGATTTGAAATTTGGTTCTTGGATTTTACAATCCTTCAATTTCAAAAAACATAGTAAACTTAATGAAAATGGTTGATGGATTTGAACGCTTCAAATCTGATTCCAGTTAATTCATTTTGTCCATTGGAAATATGCAGTTCAACTTGAATTTTGCAAAGTGTCTATGAGTTCCTGGTTTTACAAATATTCAAATAAATACTCAAAAGGATCAATTTAATTAAAAAAGGCCATCCCACAAAAGTGATTCAAAATTTGGACCAAGGATTTGACAATCCCGTATTTTTACGTTCAGGTTCTGAATTTACAGTATCAAACTTTATGTTTTACATAATAAAATCATTTGATTTTTTGATATGTTGTATTTTTAACTTTTCTCTTTTATATTTTTTAATTTTTAAAATAAAATCTTTATCTAAACATAGTACTTTTACATAAATCTCTTAACTTTTAACTTGTTATTTAAAACTATAATAAAATAAAAACTATACAAGTATTTTTTTAAATTAAAATGCCAATAAAAACCCTATAAAATTTAATTTTTATTTATTATATTTTTTAAGTTGTTTTGTTTGTTTTTTACATACATTGCTTTATTTTAAACCCTTTTACTTATTATTTTAGGACAAGAACACCTCTAAGCAGCCCAAAGGAACCAAGTGCCCCTCTAAGCCCACCAAATCCACCAAGAAGAAGCCTGTCTCATCAAAAAAGGTCACTCCCAAGCCCTCCCCTGAGCCCTCTCCCAAGAAGAGCCCCGCTCACTTCACTGGTGGAGAGGAAACTGATGGTTCATTTACAGACCACAGTTTCTACAACTTGGCTTTAGATGAGGAGCCTACCAAGAAGAAGCGCTCAGCCCAAAAGTCCCCACAAAAGGATAAGTCTTCCACACATGAGGAGCACCAAGACAAGCCCCCTTCTGCTTCCCCCTACCATCAAACTCCCCTCCTTCAATTTCATCTGGGGATGATACAAAGCCCTGCCCTGATTACTTTCCTAGCTTCTGCCATGCTCCTGCTGGCCTATGGGACCCTCTTGTGGCACACAATATCTGGAATGATAATGGGAAGTTCAAGGTTCCTTCCACCTTACCAAAGTTTTTTCCATCATGAGCATCAAAGGTGGGCCAGCCATTTTGGCCAACGGTTGCATCTCCAGCTGCAATAACACCAATTGGGGCTTCAAGAGCCGGCACTATACCTGTGAGGACTGCTCCTGCCTAGTGAGGCTCAATACTGAGCGCTGGGATAAGGTACAAACCATTAAGGGTGAGCATACCTGCATCATGCCCAATACAACCATTACCTGCCTCATGAAATGGTACCTTGTGCAGATCATGCCTACCTCCAAGGACCTTTCCCCCACCCAGCTGGCTGTTCTTGCCTCTAAGCACCTCTCCCCCACCAATCTGAAGAGGGTGCCAACCCACACTCATTTGGTCAAGTTTGTGAGTGATAGGCGCCAAGCCTCAAACCTCCTGACCAAGAGTGCTACCACAATTAAAGACCTGGTCCTTTCTGATGCCCTCAAGAAAACCAAGGATGGAGAGATGTTCCTGCTGCATGACAATTGGCAGGAAGTGGAGGATAGGATTATAGCCTACGCCACAACCCAAAACCTGGAGCATCTGAACACTTCTACCACCTGACTGTGCAATGACACATTTGCAACCTGCTCAACTCTTTTCAAGCAGCTTTGGGTCCTGCACGGGCAATTCAATGCCCAGGTTATCCCCATTGTTTTCTTTCTCCTGCCTGGTGCCAAGACAGAGGTCTACACCATAGCATTCAAAATTGTCCAGGGTGCTTTGAGCCCATTTCCCGCCAACCAGCTTTCCCCTCTCACCCACACCACAAGGGCCAATCCCTCCTCTGCTGAGAAGGATGAGTCCACCCTAGCCGCAGAGCAGCTATCTCATGTGCGCTCACTTGGGCCAAAGGCAATTATCATGGACTTTGAGCAAGCTCAGTTCAGAGCCTTCAAGGCCACCTTCAATGAAGAAGTACTGTGCTGCTTCCATTTTAGACAGGCCCTCATCAAACACCTCAAGAGCAAGAAGGAGCTTTTCAACAAGTATCTTAATTATGGTAAAGGGAAGTGCCACTTTGCTATCACCCAGCTTGCTGCTTTTGCTTTTGTGCAGCCAGAGCATACTGGGATTGGCTTTGAGGCCCTCCTGGAGGACGCTTATATCAAGAAGCACTACACCATCTTCAAGGGCTACCTGGATCACTTTGAGCGGCAATGGGTAGGCAAGAAGGTGACTTCCCAGAGAGGAAATAGTGGGGCCACTGCTCCTTGGAATTGCCAGGGCACCTGCCTCAAGTGGGAGATGAAGACCACGTCCAGCCTGGAAGTGTGACACAAGCACCTGAAGGTGAAGTTTGGGTCAATCCCCAAGTACAACAAGTTCTTCCAGAAGCTGCAGGAGGAGCAGGCCTGGACTGTTTCCAAGTTTTCCAGCCTGGCCAACCAGGTGGCCCCTAATAAGAGAAAGGGTAAGAACCAGGACTACCAGGAGGACGTCCAGAAAGTGATCAAGAAGAAGTACAAGGTGGCAGAGATCAAGAAGTACCTAGAAGATGTTGCCATTGCTCTTGCTGGTGGCTTTAATCAGCCCAATAAACCTTGATTTGCTTTGCCTGTATATTTTTTACTTTTAAATTTTAATGTTTACTTTATTTTTTTGGATAGTACTAATCTTTTCAGGTATAAATGGTAAGTTTCAAATACTGTTTTAATGTGGTTAGTAAGAAATATCTTATATTTTGTTAATTTATTTTTAAGGTATGAGACTATTTCAGTTATGCTTATATAAAGTATAATAAATTAAATATAGAGTTTTCTTATATTTTGTATTTATTATGATATATTAAATATCTTTACTTTTTGTTCATTGGAATTTTAATTTTTATGAGAAATAAAAAATAATTTTATAATAAAGAGTGTAATTTACATAGTAAACTGAAAAATAGTTGCTTATATCTCCTTATTCTTATTACTTATAGTGATTTTTATTGCATTTTTAACTCTCTAGGGTCATTTTAGTATAACAATGTATTTTAAAATATTTTTATATATTAAAAATGTTCAGGGTAAAGTGTGCTGTTACTTAAAACAGTGTTGACATCCAGGAGACAACATTATGTAAAACCGGATTGTCACTTTACTATAGTGTTGACATTTTTAGTGTTGACATGGCCACTGTTGCCGTCTAGCACAGGCTTAACCTTCTTTTATTATGGCTGAAGAAACACCATTGCAGTGGTATACAGGGTGGCCACCAAGGACACCCTTTTGGTGGTGACATCATTTACCATTTTGGTGGTGACAACCTTGGTGAATTTTTGGGTCAGCCTCTGGACCTGGGGGTTGATGCTCTACCCCCTTGCAGTTTGTGCTCCTTGAACCAGCTGTGTCAGTGCAACCTCACTATTGATCTCTCCTCTGTCTCCTTCTTAAGTAGGCACTTGAGTTACACTAACTCTGTTCTTTGACCCACTGGGGCAACTGCAACCATGGCGCACAACAGGTCCATTGTCACTTTGTTGTTGTGAAGCTTACATTTTGGTATAAAAGTAAAATTAAATTAAATTCAGTTTATCTATATAAATGACTTATAATTTTTACCACTTCATATATAGTAGCATGAAAGCTTTTAGTCACTACGGTTTATTTTGAATTAGATTTTTAGATTTCTATATTAATTATTTTTGGTTGTAAATGTGCACTGTTAATCTTGAGTTTGGATAAATTTGATACTTTTATTGATTCTAATCCCAAAACAGACACTCAGAATATTTCCTTTTTTTATTCTAGATTTTATTCTTAATTAGGAAAATTTGGTAACAGTATTATAGATTCATTCATGTGTTTTGATATTTGATATTTTTGTTGTCTGTTTCAGTTGCTATCAAGGCTTGTTGTTGGATCAAGTTTGTAACTTTTGTGACTGAGTTTCATGTGTTCACAAAAAAGATAGTAAACATAGTAGATGTTTTCTGTGACTGAAACTCATGTTTTCTAGTGTTTGGTACACTTGTAGTTGAATTTTTAAACATTTGTCCCCAGTTTGAGTAGGTTGTTGTATGACTGGATATATTTACCAAATGACGCTCATTTTCTGTGGAATTATCTTCTATTTAGATCTATCAAGTTGAAATTTGTTTTGTGACTGAACCTATGCATTCTAAACTGACTAATATATGTTTATCTCAACAGATTTGAAAACTACTTTACAACTTAATAATTAATATTAGAGGAGAGTTATTGTGAAAGCCGCTGGATTGACCCCAGTAAGGTTTCACACAAGAGACCATGTAGCATTTTTCTTGTCTATTCTGTCAATTGAAGCCAGAGGCGCAGTCAACTAAAATTACTAAACTAGGAAACAAGAACCAATACCAATCCAGTGGCAACTCAATTCAGCACTTCACTCAATATTATGATCAATTTACCCCCTTGCCATCCAAATGGTTGATCTGCAGGAATCTTGTTCCTCTTAAGCAATCACAATGGCTATATAATCCCAATATCTTAATAAAAATTATTATCTTAATTCTAAAAAAAATCTCTATGTAACTCTAATATTACAGAACAGTTACCAATTTGGGAGCAGAAGTAGGTTATCCATCCAATCCCTTTCTTCAAAGTCCCCCCAGCTGTAAGAGAGGGGGGCTAAACTAACTAAGTTTGGCTCCCATCCTGGTAAAAGAAACCACCAGGATACCACCCAGTGAAGAACTGGGATGGCTGCTCTAAGGGGGGACCAGAAGGAGGACACAGGGGACAGTTGAGGGAAGTAGGAGTTTAATCCCATCAACACAAGGCCAGTGATCACCCAAGGGGCACAAGAGACAACGTGAGGAGGAATCTCAAGAACCTCAGGGGGGACTGATGTGCTCTCATTTGTGCTAAAAGGGGGAGGCACAGATGTCTTCTCTCCCTTGGTATAGGGCAAGACATAATCAACAGTGTTCAAATCTAAGTCATCACATGTCAAGCTTTTCACCATGGCCTCTCCAGAGAGGAGGAGACCACTAGGGAAATCCAGAAGGATAGAGGGGTGGTCCCCCACAAGCTGGGCAGAAGAAGTGATTTTTGACCACAAGTCAGGCAAGGTCAACTAAAGGAGCAACAGGAATGGGGCCAAGGAAAACACAACAAATTTTAACACAGGGAGTATCATGGTTGTGATCTCCTCAAAATTTTGGGAAGATTTGTATGGTTTCTGTATGGTAAATAATAAAAAAATAGGGCACTGGGGAAGCCACAAGAAGAAGACCAGAGAAAGCAGCAAAGCGGGTCTGGATGGCTTGACAGTGGTCTTGGACGGCTTGGGTAGGCGTAAAAGCAAAAACGGGTTCAAAACTGATGAATTTAAAGAGAAAACCAAAGTAAAAATAGGATTTTATAATGATTTTAACTACAAACTTAGAGTTCAAGCGTAAGCTTTGAAGGCAAAAGTAAAGACAATAGCAACTATATGCTTGAGTCTGTTTTAATGATCCCAGAAGAGGGGCCAAGTTTGAAGCAGGTTGCGGTAAGTTAAACTTAAAGATAATGGCTAACACCTTAAAATCTAATTGATAGGGACTCCAAAACAGGGGCTCCAAACAACACAATTCTTTAAAATAAGTGCAAACAGAATTCCAAACTTTTAATGAAATTGACAATTGACAAGCAGGGGACATAAAGTTCCCTGACATGGTTAAAAGGGAGTGAGTTGCTGTGAAATGATCACCTGACCATTTTGTGTTGCATGTGATTGGCTGGGTGATAAAATTTGCTGGCCAGAGCCAGGGGTGCTGGAGAGTTTCAGATTAATTTCCGCAGGTCCATATGATTGGCTGGAAGACACCTCAACCAGTTCAGGTTCATTTGAATTTCTGGTCCTATATATGGCATCATTTGATTGGGCAGTTCTGATTTTTTTCAAAAGGGGACAACATCATGCTAACAAATAGTCCAAATTGACCAGTGTTTCTTCCCAGGCCAGAGCAGCCAAAGCTGGAGGGTCTGTATGGTAGGCCAGAACAAATCTCTCATCAATAGTATGAGCTGAATCCCCTAGAGAATTGAGTGGCTTGACTGTAATTTTTGCCCCTTTTTCGGTACAGTGGGGGAAACAGTTCAATCCAAGACCAGAGGTGGCAGTGAATTTACACCAGCTGCCTGCAATTGCTGTAGTCAACATATTTACAAAAGAAACATTTCAGGACTCCCCTTGGATTGGGTACCCTATGTGCCAGGAACCAAAATTCCTGAAGGGCACGTACTTTACCAAAATATAGTGAGCCCAGTTCCTGCCTTCAACACCCTGTCTGCCCAAGGGTTCTTTCAGGCACTCTCTTCTACACCTTGATTCATTAACAAAGGTATTATGCCTGTGCACCTGGCACAATGCCTTTTCAGGGTGGTCTTGGAGTTGTTTTCTGGGGCAATGTCAGGAATCTATCCCATGGGGGGTTCCTAAGAACTTGTGGGCAGATAGCCCACAGGCCCAGAGGGTAGGGCTCATCATAGGATAGGAGCTAACTTTACAATATAGGATAAGGATTTGCCTAGGATGGCCCAGGGTCCGTTGGAGGGACCATGAAATCAACGAGCCCAGTAAGGATGATGTACATCACTCCAAATAGTTGTGTAGAAGTGGACTCATTGGTGGCCACAGATTCCTGCAGGCAGTTGGGCTGTGGGGTAAGAGGCGGGTCATTGGAACTTTGTAGGCTGGCAGGTAGTTATATTTATCTTGGAATAACAAAGGGGGTACAGTGATCCAAGCTCCTTCTCTGCCAATGATCTCGGTCTCTTGAGTTCTGGCTTCAGGGTTGTAAAGAAAGATTTCCTCTAGAGTGAACTCTGTATATTCTGGGCTGGGTGGATATTTTGTGAAATGTACCAGGCCAAAGGGTGCTCCTGGTGGGCAATATAGTTCAGGTGATCAGTCCACGGTTTCTTGGGGTTAATGGACGTGAGGAACAAGGCCACAGAGGTTAGACTTCTAATTAAATAGAACTAAAATTAAATATGAAATGACCTGGTTGAACCAAAGGTTCATATCTCTTTATTGCAAGAATGGCAATGGGCAACTTCCTGGCAGCCCAGGGTATAAGTATGCCCACCTGCCATAGAAAAACTTCTGTAATCCCCCTTAGGCTGGGTGATACCATTTACCAGGGTTTAGCAACCCTTGGTGGCATCCCGCATGGGGGATCTTTCATTGGCTGGGTCATAATGAGAAGACTTGAATTCCCTTTTTGAGTTGCAGGATTGGTCATCCTTATGAGGCCCGCATTGCACAGGCAGTTTCTTCAATTCCCCAGCCGTGGTGGCCCCAGTTATCTTGGGATTATTGGCCAGGTCTGCACTCTCATTGGAGGGACTAACAGAATCCTTTTGCAGGAAATTCATTGGCGCAGGTAACTCTAGATTGATAGGTCTCAGGAGTTTCACCAAAGTCAAATTTGGCTCTGGTTTGAGCCCAAAAAAACGTGGGCTACTGGGCTGGCAGCCTGCAGGGTTTTGGGATTTGATTCTTGTAGCTGAGGTTCTTCTATAAGCATTTTTAGCAAGAGTCTGTCATCTGTGACAGTCAAACAACAATAACACCACAGCCTGGACCCAATTGGCCCAAAACAAAATGACACAGATGGATTGCCCAACTTGTTTCTGGATTGCAGAAATTTCCATTCCATTGACTCATGCCACAGGTACCTGGTGTTATAAATGGCACAAATATCATACAGAGAGGGACTGAGAGACCTTTAAACAAGACTTTTTTGCTAGATTTGTAATGAAGGACACAACTCTTATGATTGTCTGCCAAGTCAAAAACTTGATATAGACTGATACAGGTAAAGAATTGATAAGAGTCTAAGAAGAGCTATGCCTATGGGCTTCATCTGACATGGTCTTTAACAATCCTGTCATGCAACTCATGTACTATGACATCCTTAAGCTCCATGTAATGTGGAATTTCAACCTTGTCCAAGTAATCAACCTGCAGAGTTTGTACCATGAAGTGGAGAAAGCATAGAAGACCTCAGATGCACTTCATAAAAAAGAAGACTGGAAAAAGAGAGAGAAACAAGGATCTCAAAACCTCTGGTTGTGCTAACCTTTCTCTTCCTAAAAACAACTATAAAACTCAAGCGGTAAACCCCCTCAACTGTCAGGATTGACAATTCATTTTCCTTTGAAATCTAGGCCCAAGAGCGGGATTCAAACCCTGAACCCCCGTGGGCTGCCAGCCCTGAGGACCAAGGGGCTGCATGCCTGCATTTTCTTGGGGTTGATCCCCCGCAAGCTGAAGCCAAGAGTGATTGTCCTAAATGTGAAGTTAGCCAAACCCAAGGAATCATTGCATCAAATGAAGGAATAATTGAGGCCCCTAATGAGGGCAAAGAAATTCCTACCATTAGCTTCATGAGCCTGAATTCTACACTAGTGGCCAATCAAGAGCCATCCCCAGAAGAAGGTTGGGCCTGTGGCCCAAACCCATGACCACAACCCTAGAGCAAGAGAATCAAGTCGCCAATTTGGGATTTCTGACCAATGAAAGAACTCCTGGCCCAGGTGCCATTCTGCCGCTTTTAAACCCAAGCATCCAGATTTCCCAGCCCCATATTTCCCAATGCCCTGATGAACCCCCATGGAAAATGTTAAGTTTGGAGGTGGGATACTATATAGACCCAAGGCCCCTGCACTCCAAACTTATTGCAATTTTTGAATAAAGTTTATGTTACTTTGGCTTCCACAGCTGTTGCCTTATTTTACTTTTGCCATCTATCAATTCAGCACAAGATCATCCAGTCCTCCTGCCCGCAGATTTCTGTCCTCCAGGTGTTCCCTTTGGTCCTGTCTACTTCAAAGAGTACCATCTAAGCCCCAAGTATAAGGAATACACCCCAGAAAATATCCTTGAACTAGATCCCTTTGCCCGCATAAAATCAACAGTTAGATGCAACCATCAAGAGCCTTGGATCCTATCATCACCAAAATTGTTTAGAGGCAAGTTCAACTACCTGCCTACTAATAAACTCAATATGGAACCACCCATGACCCCCAAGCTAATTCCATCCCCTCACCCAATCTCCCAGCTGACCACACTAGCAAGCTGTTTGGGATTGTGTATATCACCCTCACAGAGATGATTGGCACTATAATCCTGGCCACTGGCTCATGTTCCTAGGTGGGGAAGTCCTTCTCCTACTTATTTAAGTTAGCTCCTCTCTTGTGATGGGCTCTTTCCACAAAAACCCAGCCCACGTAATTCTGGAAAATGACAGGCCACTTGCCCAAGCTTGGATCCCTGACAATAACAATGAAAACAAAGAACAGTCTAATTGCACGCACTTCAGAGTCACCATCACCCAAAGTAAACAGGAAAAGGGGAAAGCACAGGAAGATCAATCAGCATGCCAAGCTCTTCTCAACCTCCACCATACTTGCTCAACAAGGAACACCAACCTGAAGAATCTTACCAGTGCCGTATGTTTCAGGTGCTGTCCAGCAACCCTGTACTCTACACCATTTCTTGGCACCAAAATAAATTCATGTCCTATCTGTTACCCTTCCAAAGTTACACTGGCTCAGCCCTAATAGACTCTGGTGCAGACCAAGCCCTTGTTAACAGCCTTTTTGTGTTTAATTTCAAGTTAGCCACTTATCCTTTGAAGATTAAGAATGTGGTTTTAGCTGATGAACATCACATCTCTGTTATGTGGGAAACTGCTCCCTTTTTCATCATGCTGGAGAATCTCTACTCTACCATCCAAAGTCCCATCATTGATTTCCTCCCAATTTTATGTGTTACTTGGCCTAGATTGGCTACAAAAGAACAACCCCCACATGGACTGAACCACCTCTGTTAACTATCAAATAAGAAGAAGTAAAACACTAAATTTCCCCTGGCACAGTAGACCAACTTCTATGGGACCATGTATTTGTACGCATTACAGAAACCAAAGAAAAAGGACAACCTTAAGGCAATTGACTGTGACTCCTGCCAGTATGAGGTCATACACTTCAAGTATCAGAAAGATATTGTCACCCCTCAGGATCAAGAAATAATGGCTCAACATCAAGATGGCTTCAAGGAGGCCTTTCTAGGCCTACCACTCAAGAAACATATCCAGCATTCCATCTAACTCAAGGGTGCAGTCCCCAAGGAACAGCCCATTTACTGTCTCACCCCCAACAAGGATGACTCTCTCTTGTCTACCTTAAAGAGGCTCTAGAAAAAGGGCTTATCTGACTGTTGCAGTCTTTTTTTGGGGCTGCTGTATTCTTTGTAGCAAAAAAGGATGCTTCCCTCAGATTGGTCACCAACTACTGCGCACTAAAAAATGTTACCATCAAGGTCTGCTAACCACTCATTGACAGAATTTTTGATGTGTTAGGAGGAGCAACAGTCTTCTCTAAGATTGAACTGACTGCTGGATACAACCAAATATTTATAAAAGAGGAAGAAATCCCAAAGACAGTGTTCCACACCAAGTATGGCTTGTACAAGTGTGTTTTCCTGAACTTTGGAATGACCAACGCTCTTGTGGGGTCCCTGATGTCCAGACCTCATTGTGTGTCCTGGGTCAAAGCCAGGAACCAGCTGAAAGGGGTTGACATTCCCTGGTTGGGGCATCTGGTTAAGTTAGAGTTTGTAATTGTCTTGCATCATGATGAATTCTTCTAAGACTTATCCTATTACTAGTCAAGCATCCCCTCAATGTACTTGAACCTTAGCTGAGGCTAAACCCTCTGAGGGTTAATACCAATCTTTCAAGAGTCTAGTGACTCAAACCCAATAAATTCTCTCCCTCTATCTGTCATCTCAAGATGTCCAGTCAATTGTTCCCACTCCTCTTTAGAAGTTTTACTAGTGGTAAATATTCAAAAAAATTGGCAATAGTATACTCTTCCCCTTGACTAGGGTAGAATATGTTAGGTAGATTGCTCATGGGAGTCAATGCACAACTTTTAAATATGAGTAGGGGTCAAAATGGGCATTTATTTGTCTCAGAAGGCAGATCCCCTTAGAAACCTTCTGTATTATGGCGCAGGTGGTATAGGTAACAATATGGGTTTGTCAATACTTGGAGTCCACCAACAATATCTTAGACTCCTTGTATGTCATGGTAGGTTCCATCATGCCGGGAATTATCCACCCAAGTAGGAAGGCTCAAAAAGCCGGAAAACCTTTATCAAAATTGACCAAATTAACAGATTTAAATCAAAAAGTTGATTGAAAATGGGTTACAGCTGCTCCAGTCTGTCAACTGAAACCATTTCCTCCTTGAAAATTGATGTTGATAAATTGTTGTAATTTGAGGGTCACCTGATACAAGCTTGTTAATCAGCATGGTTGTCAGAAATTGGTCACACAAGGGTTCTTTGCAACCTGGACCAGATACTTACTTGACAATGTGGAAGGAATAGGAGGCCAGGAAGTATTTCTTAGTCAATTTTTTATATACATTGAATAGTTTTCACTGTTTCAACTCTAAGAGTTGGGTCCTCTCAAAATTTTACTCAATAAAATCATCTGTCTCTTGTTCTAATTTACTTTTCAAAATGCATCCTGTGGTTGGGTTGTTACTCTATATTCTGTACAATCTGATTCTCAACCAAATTTTTTCTGGAAGATGGAGCCCTGCAGTTGGAACTTTGTTGTCAGTGCCGCCCAATGTTCATTTCACACCAGCCAATCTTGGAGCTCCCCTCATTCTGGAAACTGAAAATTGTGTTGCCTCCCAATGTCCTGAATTTTATTCTGAAGACACTCTGATGCTTTCCCAGGAGATTTATCTTAGGCTACTTTGGTTAGGATTAATTTTTCTACTTAATCCTAGTATTGAAATTGGAAATTTTACAACAATATATCTGAAGCAATGTTGGTGGTTAATCATTAACTCTATGTGAATTTGGGTGTTAATTCCCCATCACTTAGAAATGGCTTCATACTATCCCATGATTTCTGTCACATTACTCAACTCTTCTACATCTGAGTTTTTGGAAGCAGTTTGTCATGAATTTGTGTTTCTTTTCTCCTGCTCTGTTGAGATATCTGCGTTTACCATGTTCATTTGCATCAGTTCTTTTCTGAGCTTTCAGTTTGGACTTTTCTTTAATTTGTGGTTTCTATCTCTGGTTACAGTTGTTGAGACTGTATCTTCTGTTTCCTATTTCTGCCGCACCATGTCATTTTGGCGTCTGGGTTATTTTCCTGCTTCACTACTGATGAAATTTTGCATGAAGTTTTGTCAGCTTTATCATTCTATTCTGGTTCAATCCTTAGTCATAAATCTCAAGTTTACCATGTGATGATAAAGGTTTCTGAGGATGCTTGCAAATGGTTGTTGTCCGTGGTGGAGCGCAATCCACATGTTTTAACTGAAAGTGCATCTTTGTTAAAAAAATTGTGTGTATATATTGAGGAGTTCAAAGTATATTGTAAGTTGTACACCTTCCAACAGGGTACTACTCTGCTTTCAATATTCCTTCCTCAGTTTCTTGCCTACTGCTGTATGATTGATGTTCCTGAGGTGAATAAACTCTCAGCATTGTGGTTAGCTGTTGACCAGACTGCCCAGAATTTGGAGGTTTGGGATTCCCTGTTAGCCACAACTGAGGCCCTGGTAAGCCAAATTTTTTCTCTGGTCTCAAATCTGTCTACTTCCAAGAAAGGTATGTTGGTAATTGAGGATAAACCTGCTGCGTGCTCCTGGTTTTCTGGTCCTTGTTCCGCGGTAGTTCCCTCCAGCCAGAGTCAGGATCATTCTCCCTGTGGTTCTTCTCAGTTTCAATTGGCAGTGGTGAACAAACCTGCCAAGGTGAATGAAGCACCAGTGGTGTCTGGCTCTGATAGTTCTTTGGCAATGCTTCAGCATGTTGTACCTACAAAGCCTTCAGCAGTTATGTCCAAAGAGTTGCCCCTTGTTCTCATTGATTGTGACCATCCTGTCCTTCCAGCTGCTGTCCAAGAGATGATTGAGTGGTACTTCCAGGAGCATCCTGCCTCCTTAGCTGCTGTCTGTACTGCCAATGAAAAACAAGACCCTGCCAATATAGCCACCTTTGCTGCCAATAAATCTACTTCTGGTTACTTCTTGTTTTATGGTAGCATTAATAATGGTAAAACTATCTAGCAATCAGCCATTTCGTTGGATACAGGTGCTTCTGAGAACTTCATAAGTGTGGAGACTGCCAACTTGCTATAACTCAAGTACCACCCGGGAATGCTTGTTAGGGGTGAGAACTGTCAGACTTTTCCCTCTTTCCAGCTGAAGAAGCCAGTTACTTTTGTAGTTGCAGGTCAGTCTTTTACTGCAAGGTTCTCCATTTGCTCTACCCTTATGTATCATATCATTTTGGGGGTGGGTTGGTGGCAAGATCATAATGTATCACCCTTGCTGAAAGAAAATGAGTTACAAGTGGAACACTCTTTGGGTATATCTATTTGTATTCTGCTGTTAGGTATGTCTGAATTAGAGCAATCTTTTCAGACCATTCAATCAGTTCCTGTCCCTGTCCCTGTGAGTTTGGATTTACCGGTTTGCTTGCAACCCTGGTCCGCGGCGTTTGACGCCACTAGGGGAGAGGTCCTCCCCAAGCACACTCAGTTTGGCTTTGACTTTAAAATGCTGTTGATCTGATTCAAATTTTTTCTCATATTTACCCTTTAACCTTGAAGGAAGATGCATGTTTGGAAGAGTGTACTTGTGACATGTTGGCAAAGGGATACATTTTCAAAAAGGCTTTGTCAATCTGCTCCCCATTATTGTTTGCTCAAAAGGCTGATTGGTCTCTTTGTCCTTGTGTTGACTACAGGAATTTGAATAACATTATAATTCCTGATCCTTACCCTTTACCTCTTGAAGCCCATATCTCTAGGTGTGTTGAGAAGGCTAAGGTATTCTCAAAACTTGATCTGTTGAATGCTTTTAATCAAATCAGGATTGCGGAAGGAATGGAATGGTTAACAGCATTCAGAACCAAGAAGGGCATATTCTAGTTCCAGGTAATGCCTTTTAGATTGAAGAATGCTCTGGCTTGCTTTCAGAAGCTAATTGATTCAGTCTTGGGTGATCACCTAGGTGTATGTGCCATTGCATATATGGATGATATATTGGTGTTCTCTCTAGATGAGGAGTCGCATAAGGCCCACCTGTTGGCATTTGTAGAACGCATTCTCCATTCCAACTTGATCATTAAAAGGAGTAAGTGTGAATTCTTTAAACATAAAGTTACCTTTCTGGGTAATATTATCTTTGAGGATGGCCACACCATTGCTCCTGACAAAGAAGCTGCAGTTTTAGAGTATGCTACGCCTGTGACAGTATTCCAACTCCATAGTTTCTTGGGTACCTGCATGTTCTTGAATAAATTTACCCCTCATCTGTCTGAAGTAGCCGCCCCCTTATATTCAGCTAGTGGAAAGACAACTTTGGTCTGGACGCCTGAGTGCGCAAATGCGTTCATGGTAGTCAAGGCTCTTTTGTTGTTGTCACCTGTGTTGCTGCATGTGGATCCTGAGCTTCCTTTTGTGGTTTCCACAGATGCATCTAAATACTCTGTAGCTGGTGTGTTGCTGCAGCCTGCTGACAATGGGATTGAGAGACCTGTAGGGTATTTTTCCCATGAAGATGGAGGCTTGTGAACACAATTACATGATTTATGATAAGGAATTGTTAGCTGTTGTGGAATTTTTAAAGCATTGGCATCACCATCACATTTCAGCACATCATTCATTTGTGGTAAGAACTGACCACAAAGCTCTTCTGTATTATTGACAATCCAGGGTTTTGTTGGGTCCTCAATCCAGATGACATGATGACCTGACAAGATACAAGTTCCACTACAAGTTTATTAAGGGATCTGACAACCACTTGGCCAATGCACTAAGCAGGAATCCTTCCCATCTCCCAGATGCTAGTATGGACGCCAAGTTTAACACACATACTATGATTCCATACAAGGCTGTGGTTCTTTTTGTACTACCTCTGCCGGCTACACTGGCCACCATGTCCTTAACCAAGGGCGCAGACCTAGACTTATATTACAAGGTTAAGTTTCTGCAGCCTCTGTCTAAAGGCTATGATAGGCTATTGGAACTAGCATGTGCAAACCCACTTGGCCAGCCACAGGGCTATCATAATATAGGTCCAGTTCTATATCATCAAGGTTGCTTGTGGGTTCCAGAAGAAACTATTTGGGACAAAATCATGGAGGCCCATCATACCTGTCCAACAGCAGGTCACCCAGGGAAAAAAAACAGTGCTACTAGTCCACTGCCAGTTTTCCTGGAAAGGTTTGACAGTGCAGGTGGCAGCTTTTGCTTGCAATTATCTGGTATGTGTTCAATCTAAAGCAAGCCAAAACATGAATACAGGTTTATTGGTTCCACTGCAGCCTGCTGCAAGACCCTGGACTTCTGTGTTGGTGGATTTCATTGGTGAAATTCCCAATCCCAATGGTTTTAATGCAATCATGGTGGTGGTAGATTATTTCACAAAGATTGCACACTTTTTACCTTGCTCAACCACAATTACTTTGGTGGAAACAGCTTGGTTGTTTGTGAATAGAATCTTCTCCCTACATGGCATCCCAATGGAGATTATGAGTGACTATGGGCCCCAATTTATTGCTCAGTTCTGGGAAGTCTTTACTGATATTCTTGATATCAAATTATGCCGTTCCACTGCCTTCCACCCCCAATCTGACGGACAAACAGAGAGGGTAAACCAAAGTTTGAAGGTCTACCTATATTGCTACACTAATGCGCGGCAAGATGACTGATGTGATAACTTATTCATGGCAGAGTTCACATATAATAATGCCCTGCACACATCAACTCAAGTCTCGCCATTCTATACCAATGTGGGCTACAATCCCTCATCCAACATGGGTCCTTGATTGGTTAGCAAGGTGGAAGCTGTAACTGATCAGGCTACTACATTGAAGCAGATTCATCAGGAGCTCCAGGTTACTCTTGCCGCTGCTGTGATAATTTACAAGGAATACACAGATTGCAAGCGCCAGGAAGGTCCAACCTACAGGCCAGGTGATCTAGTCATGGTTGATGCTTGCAATATGAAACTGAAGGTTCCCTGCCGCAAGTTAGGGCCTAAGCAAGTTGGCCCCTTCAAAGTTGAACGTCAAATCAGTCCCTCCACCTATAAATTGGATTTACCCCCAGATTTCAAGATTTTCCACACCTTTCATGAATGTCTTCTTACTCCCTTTAAGGGTACAGAGACTCCCTCTTCCCAACCCATTATTGTGGAATAAGAACCTGAGTATGAGCTAAATTATATTCTAGCTTCCTGTAAGAATTGACACCGTTTGGAATATTTGGTGCCTTGGAAGGGTTATCCTGATTACAAAAACTCATGGGTTCCCCACTATGCTTGTTCCAATTCCCCAGTTCTGCTTCAAGAGTTCTATAAGTGCAATCCCACTGCTATTGGCCACCCTGAGCTCACCTTAGCTGTGATGAAACTCCCGCCTGCCCACAAAAACTTCTCCTTATCCCATCTCCTGGATGGTGGTATTGTGCCCAGGGCTAAAGCAGAGGGTAATGTCACGGTAGGTTCCATCATGCCGGGAATTATCCGTCCAAGTAGAAAGGCTCAAAAAGCCAGAAAACCTTTATCAAAATTGACCAAATTAACGGATTTAAATCAAACAGTCAATCAAAAATGGGCTACAGCTGCTCCAGTCTGTCAGCTAAAACCAATTCCTCTTTGCAAATTGATGTTGATAAATTGTTGTAATTTTAGGGTCACCCAATACAAGCTTGTTAATCAGCATGGTTTTCAGAAATTGGTCACACAAGGGCTCTTTGCACCCTGGACCAGATACTTACTTGACAATGTGGAAGGAATAGGAGGCCAGGATCCAGGAAGTATTGCTTAGTCAATTTTTGATATACATTGAATAGTTTTCACTGTTTCAACTCTAAGAGTTGGGTCCTCTCAAAATTTTACTCAATAAAATCATCTATCTCTTGTTCTAATTTACTTTTCAAAATGCATCCTGCGGTTGGGTTGTTACTCTATATTCTGTACAATCTGATTCTCAACCAAATTGTTTCTGGAAGATGGAGCCCTGCAGTTGGAACTTTGTTGTCAGTGCCGCCCAATGTTCATTTCACACCAGCCAATCTTGGAGCTCCCCCCATTCTGGAAACTGAAAATTGTGTTGCCTCCCAATGTCCTGAATTTTATTCTGAAAACACTTTGATGCTTTCCCAGGAGATTTATCTTGGGCTACTTTGGTTAGGATTAATTGTTCTACTTAATCCTAGTATTACAATTGGAAATTTTACAAAAAGATATCTGAAGCTATGTTGGTGGTTAATCATTAACTCTATGTGTATTTGGGTGGTAATTCCCCATCACTTAGAAACAGCTTCATACTATCCCACAATTTCTGTCACATTGTACTTGTTCTTAGGCTCCTGCTCCTTAGTCTTGGGCTCCTGCTCTTTACTCCTGGACCTCTTGCTCCTTTATCTTGGACTCCTGCACCTTTATCCTTTTCTTCAGCTCCTTGTTTGTCTTTGTAGCCTTTATAATCCACTGTTTTCAAATCCTTGTCTTGCTTCAAACTTTTCCCCTTTTTATAGTTCCTTTTTCAGTCTGTTTCCTCTCAGATTCTTGATTTTTCCAGGCTTAAACTATCCAGTTTTCCTTGCTCTATAATACATTAAACTTCTCTACTTATTTCAACCAATTAAAAGAAGGCTTTTCCTTATTCATTCCCTCATTTTTAGGCTCTTTCTCTTCTGTTTTACTAATGAAAAACATTGATCAAACAGGCTTTGGCATGCAGCCAACCAATCATCTGTATTAACCAGTTTTTCTGAAAAGTTTGCCTTGATGACTTGCTCTTTACCCTGGTTTGAACCTGGTGTTGTCTCACTCTGGGTAAACACTGGCTCTTCATTTCAAACGGCTTCACTGTAATTCCAATCACGTTTCTCTGGGCAAACTTGATTGCTTCTGCCTATTTTTTACTTAAGGGATTTTTGAACCTTAATTTCTTCAACATTTCTCCATGTTTCCCTGCATTTTCTCCCCTTAGAGAAGTTCAAAACTGCCTGTTGCTTTCTTCTTGCTCCCTTCTGTGGTTTTGGCAAAACTCCAGCCTTTGTCCTCAGAGTTTCTCTGTACTGTTTCCATCTGCTCCTGCTCACTCTCAGTCAATCACCTCCTAATAAATTCACAGTCTATTTTTGTTAAAGGTTCCTTTCTTTTTCTTTCATCTTTTTAATCCTTTTTCTCAATTTTTTAATTATTTCCTTCTTTTTAATTCTTTTTTCTTCTTTCTTAATTATCTCTTTCCTTTTACTTCTTTTCTCCTATATTCCTTAACTTTCCAAGTCTTCTCTTCTCAACTCCTAGTCTTCTTTTGATGTCCTTCTCTCATTTATTCTTCTCCTTCTTCTAGTCCTTCTCTGTCATCTTCTACTTCTTCTACTAGTCTTTCTTTGCCATCTTCCATTCCTTCTGCAAATCCTTCTCTGTTTCAACCACACTTGTTCCTTCTCTGTTTTTTCTCTGTATGAACCACCAAGGCTTGGTCCTTCTCTGGGTGAACCACCAAGGTTCTATCCTTCTCTGCAAGCCACAAAGGTTATGTTCTCCTCTGTAGTCTCCATATTAACACCTCAGACTCAGGCAATAAGTCTCCATAAGTGATTTAGCGTTTGAATAGACCCCCATCAGTGACCACCACTTTAGGTCATCAACCACAGACAATCCTCATGTCTGTGAGTTGTTTTTACTCACTCAAGTGGTGATTTTAAGCTTTCTGTCACAAAGTAACTGGTTTTACTTCCCAGAAATCTATCAATTACCAAGTTCTGCATCTTCTTCCACAGGCAACTACCTTGATAATGTTCCTGGGCATATCCATGCCTCTCTGGTGACTTCAAGACCTCTTCAAAGCTACCAGGAAGACATATACAGGGAAACCTTATCCCCAAACTAGGTAAATTTTGTCACCTGCAGACCTCTTACAGGTGGCCTTAGGATCTCAGAGCTTCCTAAGCTCATTCTTTCCTATCAGTCACAACTTCTCTACCAGTTTAGAATGTCATCTGAGGGCCTCCCCTGGGACATGCCTCTCCTCAACAAACATTTACCTATCTTAGGCCACTATCCTTCTCTAACTTCAAGCATTGAGTCTTTATTTCTGCCAAATCAGCCCTTGCCTGCAAACTGACTCCATGTGGATCATCACAACCCTGGTTTTAATTTTACTTTTTTATATAAATATGGTTATTTAATTAGAGTTTACCCCACCCAACTACATGTTTATAGATTTTTATTTCTTAATTAGTTGTTTTTGGAACTATAAAGCCAATTTTAGAATCACTGAAATAATTTCCATTCATTTCCCCCAGATTTTAAGCCATATTTAAACACCCAACACAAAAATTTTATAATTTATGTTTCAGATCATGTGCCTTATTTTAGATAGCTAGGTTTCTTTGAGAGTTGGGGAGCAGATTATGGAGAAATAAACCCATGCTCTCAAACACAATAAATTGTGGTTTTGGCAACAATCAAATAGTTGCCGCTAACATTTCCTGGGAGGCCAAAGGGGGGTATGGAACCAACTGAACACACAAAGCAACAGGAAAACTTAATGGCCAAATTTTACTAACAAATTTTAACTTTATTAGAGTGAGAATGATAAAGCAAGGTCTTTTATAGCTCTTGCATTCATTTAAAGGGAGGGGATAAAATTTAGGGGGGAATTGATTGTCAAACCTAACTATTCAATGATATGAGTGAACATGGATTCATTTCTGGAGGCAGGAAAATCTTGACAAATTCAAATGGACAAAATCAAAGGAAAAACCTGACTTAACTAAAATTGAGAAACCTGTCTTGAATGCAATTACCACTGCTCCTGGCTGCTCTTGCACATGATATTTAACCAGAGATGTCTCTAGGGTGGGTTAGGTGAGGGCATCTGCAAACTAATTTTTCAAGTAATAGTGTGAGGACCTTTCTTGGGTTTTTTCAGTAAATCTTTGGAAAAATATCCAGGCGTAAGTTGGCAGAGATCCTCAAGAATTTGGTGAGGATTGAAGTAGAGGCCCAAGGGGGAGGCGTAACTTTACAGTATCATTCATGTTTACAATTCATTTCACACAACAACTGAGTGGTTTTTTTTACATGTTGAGTTACAATGGTGTTTTATTTTTTGTTTGGGTTTTGACTCACTGCGCTTGAGTGTATTTTTTCATCAATTTACATAGAAACATATGTACACCAAAGGTCAACTCAACACATTTTTTATGAATCCATGTATTTTGGTTTTTATTCTGAATATTTTTGTTTGGAGTGTGAGTTATTTGTTGTTGTGTTGAGCCATTTTGTCTATTAACACCCAAAATCCCTGTTAACAGAAGGTACATTTTACACTCATAGTTGAATTTTTCTTAAATCTGAGTCCATTTTGTTTAAATATGAAGTATTTTTTCTTTTTGCCATAGCTTTTAAAACTATTGTATAAATTCTTGTTTTAATACATACATTTCAGTTTAAGTGGACTTCCAGGATTAAACTATAGTTTATCCAATGAGTTTAACATAACAATAAATAGCTTTATAATACAAAGAAAATTATGAAACATGCATAAGCCTTTATTCAATGCTTATCTTATCATATATGTAATAAAAGCAGTATTATAAAATATACAAGATAGCTATTTTTAAACTAATGTTTATTTTCATTAAGAATAATATGGATTATTATTTGGGGTCAACATCCAGATATTACTTACTGGAGTCAGTCTAAATGTAAAAGTACAAAGAAAGTTCATTTTTCATAGTAAAAAGTATAATTTTTTAAGCTTAAAATTAAGTCTTGGTCTAAGTGGTGTTGACATTATGACTGTTTTTTAAATTTTGCAATTCTGACTTAATAAGTTAATATGATAAATTAGTTTATTTTAGGGGAAATCTGATTCTGGTAGACAAATACTAAAATAATGTTGACTTTCATTAATGACATTTCTCCCAAAAAGAGTCTAAACTTTAATTAGTGGAATCAAACCTGAAACTCTCCTCTGATGAATCCATGGATCCTGCAGATGCTTGGCTGCATGCATGTGTTTTTTGTGGCTATCCAATGAACAGACAGAACCAGCTAAAAGTTCAACCCAGATTAATCATGACAATTTTCAGATGAACTTTACTGATGTCTCACAACTTGAAAAAAAGGAACATGAGATAGCAATTAATCTGTATCAATCTAGACTTATGGAGGTACTTAACCAACATATTATCCCTTTTGTCATAGCTGACAGGACATCAGAAAAGGAAATTGTTGTTCAGCCTAAAGGATCAAATTCCAAAGCTGATGCTGATAAATTGGCAAAATTCAGGGCTTCCTGGCTATGTTTTTTAATATCAGCCAATGATCAAGAGGCAACACCAGAATATGTCTGACTCACTAAGTTAGAGACGCTCCAGTTGGCGCCTGCCAATGAACCAGAAGCCACAAATGATGAGAACATGATGGGAAATGATGAAGCCATTTTCAGACTGTCAACTTTCTGTCAGAATAATGTCATCTCAGTAGAGGAAATAGTGTGTCATGGGGTGCACCATGACTCTGGAACTCTTGAACCAGCGGAACTGAGTAAAACTCAGTTATCATGTTGTCAAAACCGCAGGCTCAACCTGCCAGCAAGGTTCTAACCAAGCGGGTTTGTAACCTGCAATCCAATTATCCGGTCACTCAAAGCCAGACTAGGAAGTCAACTCAAATTACCAAATCCAACAACATGAACAGATGATGATCCTTCCTGGTGGATACCTTGTTTTGGCGCTTGACTCATTACCAGGATCAAGCCACTCCCTTCTTCCATCCAGCCGTGTGATCACCAATCATGTTCCTGTTATCCTTGATTCACATGAACTATATAATCACTATCTCACAATAAAGATTATTATCTATCTTCTAAATATTTTTCCCCATATAACTCTTCTAAATCAGCACAGTTACAACAATATGAACAGAGCCAAGAAAAAACTCAGCAATACTGTAAATTCAGAACCTTAACATAAAAATGCGGGATTGTCAAATCCTTGGTCCAAATTTCAAATCACTTTTGTGGGCATATCAGCTGAGTGAAAAATAAAATATTTAATAAAATCAACCATTTAATTTGACTTTTTTGGTTTATTTAAATTGGCAAATTTCAAATCTCTTGAGCAGATAAATCAACTAACAAAAGACAAAACCCAGCAAACAAATGTGGGATACATGAATCAGAAATTCGGGATTTTAATGTACAATTTGAGATTTCCTGTATTTCAAACAAATCATAGACATCATGTAAAACTTAATAAATCTGAAATTGTGGGATTGTCAAATCCAAGAACCAAGTTTCAAATCATAATTGCAAGGAATTTGAAATAAATATAATTTATGGGTGTCTCAAAAAGGATGCCAAAGGATCTAGAGTGGATTTGTGCTGATTCTTTTAGGAATCATAGGCATTCTCAAAGATCACCCTATTCCAATTTAGGATGGCTAAAATTTAGATCCTACTATTCACCAACTTAACATACTTAACAATAAAATTAACTAAAATATACATGTCTCTTTTTGAGTTTAAAAATTTTTAATAAAATTTTTCTATGTCTTCTTTCAACAACAACCAAGTCAACAAGCTGTTCCCTGGCCTTGACAAAATTATGCAGGGCTACGCTGGGTCTCTTAACAGTGGAGCCTCCCTCTATGACCACTACCAATCCACAGGCCCCTCTGCAAGCACTACCCAGGAGTGTGTTCTTTCTCCTGCAACTTCCAGCATGGCCCTGTTTGCCCATCATACACAGGCAGCTGCCAACCCAAATCCTGTATCAACAATGGCATCTGAAACCAGCCATTTGAGCCATGGGGTCACCCAGAGAGCCCAGAACCCCAAAACAGCCAATCAGATGGCATTGACCAGTTCCCATGATGCACACATCCCTCCCCCAGCCAATCAGCCTGCAAGACACAGAAGAAATTTAATCACACCAGAGATTGTTCTTGAAATGGTTGAAAAGCAAGGGATGCTTATGTCCATCAGGGAAATTGCGGCCGCAATGGGGTTTGCAAAGTCCACTGTGGCTGCAACCCTGCAAGCCCACGCTAATTGTGGCCCTCCTACCAAGAAGACCCTGACTGGTGCCTGTACTTCAACTGAAGGTGACACAGCCCATCCCCTTATGATGACCATTATGGAACGTGACCCGTGGATGCCCCTGGTCCAGGTACGTCTCCAGTTGGGACTCCACAGCATCTTCACCAACAAAAGAACGGTGAATTTGTGGATGCATGGAGTTGTGGTTGCGCTAGAATCTTGTTCAATCAAGTTCTCAGTGGCCCCATTTTGGTGAACACTGACCCCTACAATTCAACTATTATTAATTTTATCAAAGAGAGGGCAATGAGGGCCCGTAATGACATAATCTTCCTGTCATATGCTAAGATATCTGCAAGTATCCAAGACTTTGGAGAGAACCGTATCCAGTCTGACGTGTACAAGCGCGGCCCAATATTGTATTGGTTTGTTGAGGTTTTATTGGCAGTTTCCCCATTGGGCATCAAATATTACTTGGCAATATCAAACACCGCAGATGGGTATTCCTACCAGACAGAGCTCAAGGTCATGCTGGAGGAGTGGGCCACACAAAACACCGTGCACACAGTTGTACTGAGTGCAGAGATGGAGCAGCGGGAATGGGCAACCCAAGAAATCAGGGCTGCAGGGCATACCTGCTGGTCCTACCCCATCAACTACGCCAACATGCATCTTGTAGATGTATGTCTCTACAATTTTGGTTCTGCCCTCAGGCGCTTAAAGCCTGCCACCTACAACAAACTATGCACTAAAATTGATAAGGGGTATGAGCCTTTCCCTTCTGCATCCGTCCAGGACTTATTTGATCTCATCATCTTCTATGCAAGTGATAGTGATAAGTCCAGAAAGGACCCCTGTCTCCCCCCACGCCAGTCCATCTGTTTTGTCAAGCCAGTATATGTGACAGAAGAAGAATTTGAGCAATTAAGCAATCAGCTTGTGCTGCCCCTTCTCATTCAACAAACCCTGCCTCCCCAACCCCCGATCAAGCCACCTGCCTTCCAACCCTGACTCCCAAATCACCACCCATTCCCTCCCCACTATCTCTGATGCCGCCCCTCTCACAGGCACAGATGAAGGCAACATTTATTCCGCCCATTCCCTCCCCTTCCTGTCCTTTGATTAGTAAATAAATCTTTTCTTTGTGACAACTTATTAAAATTGATATCTCTCTTTTAATTCATAATTAATAATACTTTTTTTTACATTATCCACATCTCCATAATTAATACAATGTTGTACATTTTATGAATAGCTTAAAATTATGAGCATACATATTTTTCATCATCATTAATAAATTAAAGACAATAAACATAAATATTGGATTAGAATATTGCAATTAGATGTCAACTTTTGATATTTTGATATTATGTGCATAACTCAATGCATTTTGTTTAATAAAATCCATTGTAAACTTGGCCTTTTCAATTATAATTTGACTAAATGAATTGTGTTTATATTAGAATGCCATTAACGCTTAGTACAAATATTAATACATAGTGCATTTTACAGAATTATTACCAATAGGTAAATATACAGGCTGTAAATGCACTATGTATCAAAATTTGTACTAAGCGTTAATGGCCCTAATATAAACACAGTCAATTCATTTTAAATTTTAATGAAAAAGACCTAGTTTACAGTGGATTTTATTAAAAAAATAGATTGAGTTCTGCACATAATATCAAAATATCAAGAGTTGATGTCTAATTGCAATATTCTAATCCAATATTTATGTTTATTGTCTTTAATTTATTAATGATGATGAAAAATATGTATACGTTGAAGATAGTACTATAAAAACCAGTTTTTTGATGGAATTCAAATAATATGTCAACAATCTATAACTTGATCAACAAATTAGAAGCACACCTGCAAAAGGTTGTTGAGATAGAAAGAAATATCAGGGAAATAGTGGCAGGAAAGCTGGGTAACAAGGGCCAGCCACTAATCCATTCAAAAGAAGATGCTCTGTATAAATTGGGAAATATTATAGATGAAAAGAACAAAGAAGCATTATTTAATCTACAGGGAACAATTTTATCAAGTCTGAAGTTCAACAACGCAGCCCACAATTTGTGGGAGTTCTGGCAGGGGGCTAAAGAAAACAATAAGATCAAACTAATTGAAGGAACAGAAAATCAAAAGGAAATCAACACCAATGAAAAGGAAACCAACCAAATGGAAACAGATGAAAATGAAACACAAGCAAGAAGCAGAAGCGCTTCAAGAAATACAGAAGCTTTATCAAATGAAAACCAAGAAGAAGCACAAGTAGCAAGAAATATAAGAAAAATTAAGCCTAGAAAAATTAATGAAGAGCATCCAACACTCATGAAGTTTTCTGAAGTGGCGCCTGTGGCTGAGGGGGCCACAGGGGAAACAATAAGTAAGTCTTTTTATGTTTTACTTATATTTATTTTAGCCATCACCAGGAATGGGGACGGGGTCGCGGAAGTGGCGGCTTATACGCCGAGTTGGTTTTACGGGGGTTACCAGTCACTGATGGCCCCTGTAAAACAAATAAATAAAAACCAAATAAATAAAATAATTCAACAGAATATGAATAATTTTTTTAATATTGAATCTCAAGATAGAGAATATTCACCACCTGTGGGGTGCTCGCCATGGATAAGGGAAGCATATGAACTAGGATCAGTTATGAAAATCAAAGAAATGAATGAAATTTGCGGGGATATCAAACTGAACTTTGATGAATACATATATAAAAGCATTCAAAGATTCCCTTTCAGAAACATCAACAAATATGAAAAGAATTTAATAAAAACCAACTTTCAAATAGGAAATGAATATTTGAAATCCAAAATTTTTAATGAAGTTTTTAAGGCACTATCAAATAAAGTTGGGGATGCAGTCCTTGTGAATAATTTTAAACCTTTATTTATTTCATTTGCCAAGGCCTGGGGGGCTGATTCAAGTTGGGCGCCCCCCAGAACCCTCTTCAAGTTCAACCAAATGTCCTATATTAATAGGTTAGTGCAAACATTCAAAAAATTATGCATGTTCTCAGAAAGGTATACCTTGCAAAGAATCCACATCGCGGTATACCTGGGAATCCTCCTCCACTGCATATTAAAAACCAACGTCAAAAAGTTGGAGGATGTACCTATTCAAATGGACATTTGCCGCGTAGCCCTTGACCGCCAGAAAACACCACAGGGATACAGGACAGTTGAGCACGTCCTCTATGACTTGTTTGCATTGGCAACGCTATACGGGTACTATGTGCCCCCCCCCCAAAAAAACCTACTAGTCAATTTGCTCACCTGCTTGCCTTTTATCAAACAAGCATCAACCACCGGGTACAGGGCGCCACCCCTCTAGCAATCACATTCAGGGTTGTCCACCACGTACAGAAGAGTATGTGGATCCAATTAGATGCATTAGCTGAAAATTTAGTTTTGGGGTATAATTCCCCAGAATAATCACATCCCTTTGCAGTTAGCATCCCCCAATAAATATTTCCCCCTTGCAAATTAATTTTTTTTACTTTTTATATTTTAATACTAAATTTTTTAATACTGAAATATGACTGTTAAAATTTTACTATAAAAATTTTAATATTACATATTTAAATATTAAAAATATTTAGTATCTAAAATTTAATATTAAAATTTTAATAATACATATTACAATATTAAAAATTTTTAATATCAAATATTTTGATATTGAATAAATCACAATTTAATAAAATCATTATATTTTGATTATTTAAACTTTAATATTTAACTTTTAAGATTTATAATTATAATTTTACTTTTAATATTTTTATTTTTATTTTAAATTTTAGTATGTAAGTTATAATATTAATATATATAAATATATTACAAGACATTAGTCAAAGTTGTGACCACGTCAAATATTAAAAATAAGTTAAAAATGTTTTTATTATTAGCTCGTTGAGTACGGGTTTATTTATCACATAGATAAACATTGAGGATTGAATTTATCTGCATCATGCGGCCCACTCCACTATTGTTCTAAACAAATGATTGTTTAGAACTTGAATTACCTTTCCCTCATAATGTGATTTGGTAAACATATTTGATATACTTGACCTGCGTCCTAAGTACTAATTAGTAAGCAATACATGAAAATCATTGGTGGTTGTGTTGTGTGGCTATAGTGGCACTGAAATAACAAGGACCAGATGATGACATGCAAGGTCCAATTTGTGGCTTAAAAAAGCCAAAGTACCATCAATGATTCACAATTATTTAAATAAACTAATTTATTTCTATCTTTTTTTAATTTATTCATTTGTTAGCACAACAGTCAATATAATATTCAGTGCATTATAATAAAAATATATTCTTCAAACCTAGTATAACTAATTTTACTTACCTTTTCTATGTATTCTTAAATGTCTATAATACATTCAAATGTCACATTATTATATATAAATAATAATTTTTGAGTCCTAATAAAAACAAAATAAATAAAAATAAAAACAAATAAAACCCAGAGCGCCCATTTATCTGATTGGCTCAAAGGCCAGGGCTTTAGGGAGGAAGGATTCCAAGTGCTTGTAAAAAGCTGCCACCACATCAGGTGGCATTGCAAATTGGGTGACCTCAACAATATTAAATAGATCATCAGTGTCCTGAGGAAGGCCTTGTTTTACCTTATTCTTGATCTAACTAAACACCTCCTCAATTGGATTCAGGAATGGGGAATATGATAGGAGGAAGAGAAGTCTCATTGGACAATTGTTAAGTTGGTGGCTGGAGGTGTGGCTGTTTTTGTTGATGGGGGGGGGGAATTTGGACACAACCAGATCCACTTTGTGGAGCCTGACATTATCAAGCACAACAACATTGGTTGTGCCGCTGTAATTTATCCGCAGGTACTCCTTGATGGCTCGGAGAAAATTGAGAAAGGTCATGCTGTTATGGGAGCCTTTAATCATCTGATACTGGTCCAACCTGCAAGGACCAAGAAGCGCAACCATGGAATAGGTCTGGGAACGGACAGCTGCACAATGGGCTACGCCATCCTTGGACCCCTTCTCAACCCACTCATGCCTAGACCTGAGTGAGGAGGAAAACAACAATTTGTTGATATAAAAGAACTGGACATTCCCAGTATCCTTTAGTGCCAGATATGTCTCAGCATAAATGCGTCAATCTTCAATGGTCTTTTCACTGTTCCTATTGTACAGAGAAACTCCAAGCATCTTCCACAAGAAACCCAAATCAACCATTGTTTTTTAGACAAGAGTTTTTGAAACAGAAAGCCCAAACTCTGTGACAAGCATTGATTGGACAGCAAGTGTGTCCAGGTGGCAATCCTTGGCTACCCACTGCTTGATTGCGTCAATGTGAATAGGCTGAAGGATTTTGGGCTGTCTTTTTGCTTTGGTGGATTTGACAATTTTCCTGGTGTTGTCATACTTGGTGTTGATGTTGGCAATGTATCTGGCTGTGACACCAAATTGGGACGCAATATCCTGAACTGTCATTCCCCCGTTCAAGCAGTTGAGGAGAGCTTCACACTCACTATCTGTCAACTGACGCCGGCCCTTGGCAGGTACCACGGCATCCTGGCTACCAGGCTTGACACAGGGGACGGGGACCTTTGTGTAGAAGGTGGGATCACGCTTGCTTGAAGTGGCACCGTCAATGATTGAATACACAATAGGCGCAGATGGTTCCTCAGTGGTGGCCAATGGCTTGTAGGTGGTGTCAAAGACGCGGGGGCAGGAAGTAGCAACTCTTGGATCAAGAGTGCAGGGCCGGGTGACAACTGGGTAAATTGGTGGAGGTGTAAGTAACCTCAGTGTTCCCGGTGACCCTGGTGTAGGAGACTTTAGTAGCAGGCCTTGAAAGTGGCTTCTGCCTGGGATTCAAGCTAGTAGTTCTGGCTTGGGATGCAGGAGGTGGTTGGCTAGCGCTGACACCTTGGGAAGCCTGTGTATTGACATGACTCCCCTTGAGTTGGGTTCTGAGTCTGTTCTTGGACCCTCTGAGATACCCTCGTGGACAGGCTGCCCCGCGGGCTGGTGCAGGAGCGGGTTGGGAATGCAATTGACGGTCTAGAAAAATAAAATAAAAAATATATTTTAGATTAAATATGTATTTATTTGAAGTTATTGATTTAGTTGTGGGTAGTTGTTTTCTCTTGATTTAGCCTTGAATAGTAGCAGAGTTTCTATATCAGTGATTTGAAGTGAACAATATTGTATACTTTCCAGGTTTGGATAATTTTAAAGTTTAATCACTTTTTATGTCTAAACATGGTTGTTGAGATTGGATTTTTCATTTGATTTTAGTTGTGGTGGAGCTTCTTGATTTGGGTTGGTGTTTCCTAGTGTGCTTACTGTACATTAAATTTGGATTTCAGTTCCTGCAATCAATATCAGAGTTTACTAGTGGCATTCAAAAGTGATTTGAAATTTGGTTCTTGGATTTGACAATCCCGCAATTTCAAAAAACATAGTAAACTTAATGAAAATGGTTGATGGATTTGAACACTTCAAATCTGATTCCAGTTAATTCATTTTGTCCATTGGAAATATGCAGTTCAACTTGAACTTTGCAAAGTGTCTATGAGTTCCTGGTTTTACAAATATTCAAATAAATACTCAAAAAAATCAATTTAATTAAAAAAGGCCATCCTGCAAAAGTGATTCAAATTTTGGACCAAGGATTTGACAATCCCGCATTTTCTGTTCAGGTTCTGAATTTACAGTAGAGTGTTATTTAAATCCAGAAGTTGCCTGTAAAAATGGTATTACCATTATGAAATAAATAAGATAATGGGTCCTTGGTTCTACCATTTATTCCATATTTGTTTTTAGTTGTTTTTCACTTCACTACTGTTTCAACAAAAAACTTGGCCTGCCAGCTCACCTGTCCAAAGAATTTCCTGAACCCCAGCCTGCATTTTATTGTTTATCAGGTGCACTATACAGCCCAGTACCCTTCTCAGAATACAAGGAGTTCACTTTGGATAACATAATCTGCTTTGACCTCCTGGATAGACTGAGAACCCCAGAAACAGCTTTATACAAAGGAGATTAGTACAAGCATCACCCTGCTCTATTCCATAAAAGATACAATCACCTCCCAGCCTATCAAATTGACATGAAACCCTCTCACACACCCAAACCTGATCACTTGCCCCCTAACCCCAGACCAACACCTCCTCTGCCAACTAATATGCAGGCATAGCATATATTGCCCTGACATGATTAGTTGATACTATGGCTCCCTTCACTAGACCATGGGCCATGGTAGGCCGCTCAGCATCTTACCTCATCAAGTTAGCATCCATTCTACGGTGGGCCCTACCCTCCTCCCAACAAGCTAAGTTGGCAGCTGAGTCCAACATGACCTCTACCTGGATGTGGTAACCTGACATTGACTCACTGAATGTTGACAAATTATTAGTATTCAGTAAGTCAACTTGTGGAATGAGTTAATTCTGACTGCTGCCTTTCTGCATACATCTCAGTTTACTCAATAATTGAGTGTTTTTTTGGATCAATTTGCTATATTGCTACTTTATTGTTTGAGTTTTGG
Source organism: Entomophthora muscae (assembly GCA_014839935.2). Lineage (NCBI taxonomy): Eukaryota > Fungi > Entomophthoromycota > Entomophthoromycetes > Entomophthorales > Entomophthoraceae > Entomophthora > Entomophthora muscae. Next base: position 104,562 of record QTSX02006471.1, on the reverse strand, counting down.
CTCACTGCAACTGAATGTATTTTTTCACTGATTTACATGGCAAGCATGTGTACGCTGAAGGCAACTAAAACTATTTTGTTTATGATTTTTAGATTTTTGTACTGTATCTTGATTGTTTTCTTCTGCAGTCTGAGATTTTTGTTGCTTTGTTGAGCTATCTTGCCCATTAACATTCTAAATCCCTGCAACAGAGTGTATATTTTACACTGGTACCTGAAATTTGTTCAGATTTGAGTTCACTTCATTCTATTTACAGATGATGCAGTTTTGTTTATCCTCACAGCTTTGAAACCTACTGCAATATTGCTTGACTAAATCAGATCAATACTGAATCCAGTTTTAGCAGTGGTTATGAGACTGCAAGTAGAGATACTTTGTTTCTATAACATCAAATAATGGAGACTATCATGTTTTCCACTATCATTAGACTCGTTTAACTAGTGTATTCTCCATTTTTTCTAACTTAGTGGTCACCTAGGTTAAGTTGTAACTCATTATCTTAATTTTGATATCTTAACTTCTTTTTAAACCAATTAGAGTTCTCCAGAGAAACATTAATCAGTATATTTGCTTTAACAATAATATGGATTAAAACTAAAAAAATAAAGTTACTTAGTAAATAATTTAAACAAGTAGAGAAGCAGATAGGTTTAAAGAGTATATCAAAAGTCTATTGATCAGATTTCCAAATCTTGATTGATAGATCAGTGTCAATTGAGCTAGATGCTATCATATTTTCAAGTGGATGGCAGGCTACAGCAAGTACAACATCTAAAAAGATCAACAAAAAGAAATTCAAATAACCATTACCAGTATGTCCCTCAAGCTTTTGAACAATATCTTGTGTGTTGAGATTCCAGAGATAAACAAGATGATTTTCTGAGCCAGTGACAATCCATTTGCCACCAGTGACTGAAAATGATGAGAAGATGCAGTATTTTGAATTTCTGTGACCAGTATATGTCTTTAAACATTTGGAATTATGAATGTCCCATAGTTTTAGAGTATTATCCAACGCAGAAGCAAGAATAAATTTTCCATTTGGTGAAAATTTAACATGTGAGCTAATCATTTTGTTAGTATAACATTCATCATAAAGTTACATTACAGCTGAGGACCTTCACCATCACAGAGTACTTTCAGACATTGACCTGTTACAGTATCCCAGATTCGTCTTAATGTTAGAGTTTTCATTTAAGAACTTTACATTGTTCCATCATAGGAGCAGGAAACAATCATTGTGCCATCTTTGTTAAAGTGTACAGCAGTAACAGGTCCAGTATGTGCTGTTAGTGTTAGGACACACAATCCTATGAATAATAAAATAAAGTGAATAAAGGCATTACAATTTCAGAAAGAACAATAAAATCCTACCTTTTTTGGCTTCCCAGATTTTTATACTTTCATCAAATGACCCAGAGACAATAAGATTAGAGGTTGTGTTATAGTTTACACAAAAAACATAATTATTGTGCCCTTTAAGAACTTTGATAGTTTTTCCCTATTGTCTAAATCAGTCGGAAACCAACAAGAAAACCTTGAAAACCAATATAAAACAAAAATTAAGCAAATAACTGTTGTTGTAAGAGATAACAGAGCATATACCATTTCAACATTCCATATTCTGAGAGTCTTGTCATCAGAAGCAGAACATAAAGAAAGTGAATCTGAAGCCCAAGCAACATCTGAAAGTCCCAAAGTGTGCCCTTCTAAGACTTTGACACACTTCCCAGAAAGAGGATCCCAAATAATTACTAGCCCATCAGCAGCTATACAAATTTTAGAATTTGGAAAACTAATAGATAAAAAATACTTAAAAACTTGGTATTAAAGAAATAAGTTATAAGAGAAATTCTCAAATAGACTTTTATACCTGTTGATGCAAGATATTTTCCACTTGGAGAAAATTTGACTGATGAAATAGATTTTTTGTGACCAGTCAAACTGTGCTGCAAAGTGTAATTAGGTGGGGCTGGACCTTCTTTTGAGCTCGATTTTGGTACAGATGAAGGAACTGATTTAGCTGGAAATTTATTGGAGTAGGTGGGATAGGGGCTGGGTTCTTGAGGAGAAGAGGGTTCTTTTACAATGCTAGAATTGTAAGATGGGCTTTCATCCTGGTGCTGAGCTAGCACCCTCTTTCCTCCTACTGAATAATACTCAACCTGCTCTGAGTTTCTAAGAACTCTTTTCCCTCCCAGAGAATAATACTCTCCAGGCTCTGAATTTCTAGTCACACTTTTCCCAGCAACTGTACTTGTTTCGCCATTTTCTGGAACTCTAGTCAGTCTCTTCCCTGATTGCATAGGTATTTCATGGTTAGGGGCCCTTGTGATTCGTTTACCACCTGTTGTTGGATGATGATCATCATCATAGCTGTAGCTATGTGACCGCTTTGACTCTCTATCACCAGAATAACGTTCTGCCATTTTTATTTCTATATGATATTTTAAAAACTCAAAGTAACCTTGATAAAATTAACTCTATATAACTCTAAGCAATATGAACTCATCTGAAGCATATTCAAGCTTCAGTGTGGGAGCTCAATTTTTTGGCTGAATGGAACGATTACGGAAGAAGCTTATCCGTCTATTTGATTTGATACAAGGCCAGATTCTTTTAAACGAGCATCCCGTTTTCGCCATTTTTCATATTATTTAAATGTAAAGTCGATAGCCAAGCCAAAAGCTTGATTTTGGCTCATCTTGACATGAAATCCTTTACATCCGCTTTGAAAGCATGTAGGTCGAATTCAGTGCAGTGCGGCTTAAATTATTTTTAAATGAGAATATAGTTCACTCGGATCTTAATAAATATATTATAAACTGCTTAATTTATAAAGCTGTGGCTCAACTATTTCAACCGTATCGAAGAGGCTTATCTATACAGATTATCCACTCCGTATATGTGGATTAAAATTGAAGAGGAGTAACAGATTGTTCAAGATATTTTTATATGATTGGATGCTTAAACTCTGAGGATTGAACTGACCGACAAAAAGAGTGCTTGGTCAATTTAAAGAGATTAAGTTCGAATTATATATATAAATACTAGTTTAAGTAAGAGATGGTTGGGCTTCGCATTTCGAATTTATCAAGTGAAATGATAAATATTTCACTTGGATGTATCACCCGATCCAAGTGGCTACTGATTGATAGCTAACCTTGCTTACCATTCTATCATCCTAGTAATGATGTTAGTGGTATAAACTTGCAATAATAACATTAATAGTCAATAAAATAATTTTCATAAAATTTAGTACATCTAGATAAGTTTTTCATAAAATTCCGATAAACAGGTACCAAACATGATAGCTCTAGCTACTCTAGATGCTCAGATACAGAGGGAAAAGCTGAAATCGAGCTCACGTCATAATCAAAGGCCTAGACTCAATTTGATACAGATAAATTCACCCATAATACACACTAAAAACTAAAATCAATGCATCTTTGTGAATAATAAGACAATCTATATATCCAATAGTGTATTTTAAAGCTACAGATTGGATTTAAATTTTAAGACTTATTTATAAAATCTATATTAAATTTAAAAGTTATCATTTTAGTGTTGAGTATGTACTTCTTGGAAATATAATAAACAAGATAAAGAGGAAATTAATAATAGAGTGATACTTTATTGAATATGAATATAGAGGTTACTATAGTATCACAGGAAGCCACATGCTGTCCATGTATGTCATGGTGGTGATGGGGCTTGTCCAAGTAGTATATACACTTAGGACTTGAAATGTTTGATCCCCATATTAGATGGGCAATCAATAAGAGTGCCACTGACTTAATGATTAGTCAGGGAATCACTCGGGGAATTACTTTCCCGAGAATGAGTAATCAATTATATTGCAACATCTTCCCCTGGGGTGCTGAAAGGCGCAGCCTTAGGAATTTTCTTGTGAGTGTCAGGGATTTGATTTTGATATTGATCCAGTTTGGCATTGGATACAGGTAGTTGTGTGTTGTGCAGTTCTTGCCTTGCACAAGCAAAGTTGATCATGGTGCATATGTTTTAGTTCAGTACAAGTGCCAATCCCCTTGATAAGGTAAGTGTTGTTTGGTTTGACTTTCATTACAATTCCTGGTCCTCTTAGTCCTGGTTCCAATTTGTGTAAGCTGTGGTTGATAACCCAGATCTTGTCCCCAACTTGAAACTGTTTCTGTTGGATGAGGATTGCTTCTCTCTCAACTATTTCCTTTTCTTTAGCCTCTTGGTCTTTCCTTGTATGCTGTATGTCAGGGTCATTGTCTGTTGGTACTTTCTTAGGTTGAGATAATCAAGGTTCTAATTTAGTACTGACAATAACAGGTTTATGTCCATAGACAAGTTCATAGGGGCTCTTGTCTGTATTGTGATTAACTTGTGTTTGGCATATCATTAGTGCCGTCAGAAGCATGTTGGCCCAAAGCTGTGGATCATTGGCAGACAATTTACTTAGTGCTTCTACAAGAGAGCTGTTCAATTGTTCTACTCTTTCATTTGCTTGTGGGTGATAGGGGCTAGTAACTGAGTGCTTTATTCCATTCTTGGTAAGGTATATGTTGGTGTCAATAGTGTTTCAAAAGTAACAGCTTCAAAGCCCCGGGCGGGAATCAAACCCGCACCTAGCCACCAGGCGAGGCTAGCGGGCGGGGAGATTTTCCCGCACCTGGATTTTTGCTTTTTGAAGCAAATCCAGGTGCAGGAACCACTCCTGCCCTGGTGGTAGCTGAGGGGTCTGCTTTGGGCCCCAAAAGCTACGCCCAAGCCTTGGTGGGTTTGGCTGGGCCTGGGCAGGCTATTTTTAGCCACCCCGTAAACCCAGATCAAGCCTACCCTCCATTAAGTAATTTGAGGTCCCCAATTGGGGACCCCTTTTTTAATCAAGTTCCTTGGGCTCAAGAGAGCCTGTCAAGCCAGTCCGAAAATGGTGATCAAATTGGGAAAACCCCCAAAACCCCAGAAGCCAAACGCCAAAATCAATGACCAGCCAAGCCAAGATGGACCATCAAAAAGCCAAACAACTGTTCCTGAAAACCCCAAAAATAACCATGAAGCAGCCAACCAAACAGCAGAACCTGAGATGCCAAGCCTTGCCACACAGATAGCACCAGAAGAATTCCCAGAGGCACCTGCATGTGAGTAAGTATATAAATCAGAACCACTTGAAAAAGTTCTGTATTGTCATCCTTACCAAATAAAGTTGTTATGAACCTTTGGTTCACCAATCTGTTTCCATACCTATTTTTGATACTCTTTCATCTGCATACCCCCAAGCGTCATTACCCATCTACTGGGATAGATAGTCAGACTCCTGTTGATAAACCCAAAGCCTTTGACTACTACTGCCCACCTGACGCTCCATTTGAACCTGTGAATTTCACTGAGTATCCCACCAATCCTGACCACAAACCCTGGGCATTGGAAGACTTGCAGTGGTACACCCGCCCAAACACCCCCAAGGAACCCACCAAATCTTCCATGACGGAAAAGCAATCACCATCTACCCTTTGATCTTCAACGGGAAGTACAACAATCCTGCCGCCTACTTGGTCCCCATGGAACCACCCCCAACACCCAAACCAACCATCTCAACCCCCCCACTTCTGATGCCACTGGCCAGAGTAGTCAATTCCTGGGAGTGCTTTACCTGGCGCTCACGGGATTGATTGACTCTGCCTTGCTAGCAGCTGGACCTTGGGCTGTGGCTGGGACAGCCCTTTCCTACCTGGTAAAGTTAGGTCCCATCATCTGGTGGGCCATGCCAGTACCTGCTTTGACTCCTCCCTCACCTGCTGGAGCTCCACAGTACTCCTGATATCCTGACAAATAGCTTTAAGTTTGGTCTCTCTGTCTGTAATCAGGAGTTCAGGTTTTTCAATTTTAGCTATGATTTCTTTACCAATGTCATAACTGTGCTGTTTTAGCAGAGTTACAAGGGAAAAATATTTAGAAACTAGATAATAATCCTTATTGAGAGATACATACAGTAGTTTTAAAAGCTATGGCAACAACCAAAAATACCTCAGGTTTAAACAAAATGATTTCAGATTTGAACAAAATCCAAGTCACACAAGATTCAGGATTCAAATAATTTAAATGTTTTGGTTAATAAATGAACCATCAAACAATAAAAAAAATTTACTTTCATATTATACAAAATTATATCAAACATCAAGCAGTGTAGTTTAAACCACAAATGAAATGAACTGACACAACAAGTGAGATGGATGGATGCTATTCCAGAGTATATTATAATCCAATCAGGATTCATATGGGGCACCAACAGAAGGACTAAAATGAAAAAAAATTTGAGCAATCTAGAAGGGAGATTCCACAAGCACAAAACAAAATGAAGTCACACAAGATGTGTAGTATGAGCAGCCTAAAATAAAAAATAACAGTTCAACAGCCAATCAACAGCTATTCAATTTAGGAACAAAGGTATTTTATTCATTTTCATGGCTCCTTATTTGTATATAATGGTTTTGAGAATCTTCCAAATACAGACTTGAGATTACAATAAAAATAAATCATAAAATTTTAAACTTCTACTTTTAGTGATTTTATCCTAGGTTTTTTTACAATGGTTTTTACTAGCAACATTTTTGACAGCGCCTGTCATGAATGACATTTTAATACTTGTATTGAAAACCCAAAAGTTGAACCACAGTTTCCTGAAGGCAGATTGTCCCCCCAGGACAGTCCAGGACCCGCCAATCCGTTAAGTCACAGGCTCAAATTGTTAAATTACTCTGCAACCTGCCGGCCTACTACTGAGGATTCCCTGAATGGTTGCCAGATTACCGCCAAACCGGTGCCACTGAAGACCCATACTGTGGGGTTCCTGGTCACTAGTCCCCAAGTGTGTCCTGGATTGTAGCCAGGGACTGGCTGGAGGGGGTTGTCATTCTCTAGTAAGAGGAAATGTATCTCAGAAATATTTATAGGGGTCAAAATGGGCTTTTATTCACTCTCAGAAGGAAGATCCCCTTAGAAACCTTCTGGTATATGGCCCAGGGGGTCAAGGAAACAATATAAATTTGCCAATACTTGGAGTCCTTCAACAATATCTTGGACTGCTTGTACTTGGTCTTGGACTCCTACACCTTAGTCCTGGACATCTTCTCCTTAGACTTGGACACCTGCTCCTTAAACTTGGACTCTGGCACCTTAAACTTGGTCTCTGGCGGTCTGCTCCAGCTCTGGCTTCATACTATTGGTCTTTGGCTCCTTCTGTAACTCTTGTGGCATTTTTAATCCACTTGATCCAGTCCCTGAAGAGTCTCAGATAGCTCTCTCTTTTATAGCCCCTTGTTTCAGATCAAAAACCTCTCTTAGAACTCTGGTTCTTCAAAGCTTAAAGTACCTAGTTTTTCTCCTTCTAAAATATATTAAACTTTCAAACTTACTTCAGTCAATGAAAGCCCTGAATTTTCTGCTTCTGCTCCTCATTTTTTAGGCTTTAATTCAAGAGTTAAAGCCCTTAAAACACTGATCAAATAGACTCTGGCTTGCAGCCAATCACACACCTCAATTCAACGGTTTTTCCAAAAAAGTTTCCCTGGATGACTTGCCCTTGACCCTGGTTTGAACCCAAGACTGTCTCACTCTGGGTAAACAACTGCTCCGCGTTTTGAACAGTTTTGCCGTGATTTCCGTCACATTTCCCCGGCAAATCTTGAGTGCTTCCACATATGTTTTACTTAGGCAAATTCCAACCCCTTGATTTTACAATGTTTCTCTGTGTTTCTCTCAATGTTTTGCAACTTCAAACCCTCTTGCTGCTTGTCCTTTTGCCTCTCCTAGTTGTTCTTGGCAAAATTTGCTCTTTTGCCCTTACAGTTTCTCTGTTCTATTTCCAGCTTCTTTCTAGCCCATTTACTCCTTAATTCTTCTTTCTAAATAAATTTATAGTTCTAACAAACTATATATTATTTTCCCTTCTCTTTCTTTTTCCTTAATTGATATTAAATCCTTTTTAATCATAATCAGGCAGTATTTAATTATTCTTTAACTGCTTCTTTTTATCTATTTTCTTCTTAAAAGAGACTAAAATCAGCTCTTCAGTTCTTCAACACAAACTTCTGGTTCTTTGGCCATCCTGCCTTATGATCAGCTAGTCCTGCATCATAATCTTCTTGCCCTTCAACTTCTCCTCAACCAGTTTCTCAACAAATCCTCACTAGGAACCTCCTTTGTTCCTTTTACACACTAAACCATATTGGTTTCCACAATTCAATATGAATTAACAGTCCGTCAACTAGCCTTCACTATGGTCAAACAGTCCCTCCTGCTAGTCTTCTCTGTCAATTCCGTGAACTACCTTGGTTCTTTATCTCAGTCCCCATTACCAGAACTTGTAGACCCATGCATGAGTCTACATTGAACTGGCGTTTGACTGAGCCCTTGCAAGTGGCAATCCACTTAGGCCATTCAACCATAGATCAATGTCTATGCATTGTCTTTACTCACCCAGGTGATTAAGTCTGGGCTTTCAGTTGCAGAGTAATCAGCTCCACTTCCCAGAGGTCTGATCACACCAAGTTCTGCAAATTGCTTCCCCAAACAAACTGCCTTGGTGACACCTATGAGCAAATCTATGCCCTCCAATGCTCACTTTGGGTTCCCCCAAAGCTCCCATAGGGGCATAAACAAGGACACTCTACCAGTCTGTTAGGTAGGGTACTTGCTCACAGACCTCCTGTAAGCGTATTAGGGTATGTAGAGCCCTCAAAGCTCTTCCCCTCTCTGGAAGCCTGCGTTACCTGCCAGGGGTCCCAAACCTACTCCCTTCCAGACAGACAAAGTTCCCTGCTTGCTATCTCAGTCTTCACCCTTCTGCAGCCACAGTTCCCTTCTAGGTGAAGAACTATAGCCCAAAGCAGCCAATATCTTCTGCTGGGTGGAGGCAACATCTGCCTCTGGTAGTCCTTTGTTACCTACCAGCCAGGCCTTACTTACCCTAGTAGTCCCATGTTACCTACTAGGCTCACCCTACTTATCCCTTAGTAGTCCTATGTTACCTACTAGGCCTCTAGCTACAACACACAACCAAACTTTTGCTTGGTCAACATTAGCCCCGCCTGCAAACCACCAAACATATGGATCATAACACATACCTACGCAGAAGACGTGGTCTGCCTAAAGGAGGTTGGGGAAGGACCTATTACTATCCCTGCCAATAAACCCCAGCCACTGCCAGTCTCCAGTCCAGAAAAAGTATTGCAATTGGACAGCTCAGGTGACATGGTGGACAACAGCGGCAAAACAAAGCATTGTCACTTCTGTTCCCCAGAGCCAGTCCAGCCAAGACCCACCAAACCGGTGCCACTGAGGGCTCAGACCTACACAGAAGCTGTGGCTTGGACGAGACCCCCTAATAGCCCTGCCAATAAACATCAACTTTTGCTAGTCCCCAGTCCGGAAAGGGGAATGCAATTAGCCCACTCAGGTGACATGGTGAACCAAAGCGGCAAAATTAAGCATTGTCACTTCTGGTTACCAGAGAGTACCTAACCAGGACCAGATGCTTTCCAGACCCTAATCCAAGACCCATGCCCCACTGAAAAACCGCCCATGGACCTGAAGCCTGCAAAAAGCAAAAAAGCAAAACCACATGGTATAAGAATGCTGGCAGTGTGGTGATGATCACATTGTCATTTTTGATAATAAAGTTTTATGAACCTTTGGTCCAAACAAATCTTACCTTATCTAGTCTTAGTGATCTTCCATATTAACTCCATTCAAGTAGACCATCAGGCAACCACCCCCTCTGGAGACCAACCAGCCAACCCTTTCCAGGCACTATACCCTCCCCCAGGAGCCCCCTTTGGACCTGTGCATTTTACCAAATACCCGCCCAACCCTGCCTACGCAGAGTACGACTTGGAGACCATCCTCATTGCTGATCCCTTAGTAAGGCCTAGAGAAACTGAATACATAGGACGTGAAGGAAAGTGGTACAAAAGGCCGCCAAGATTGTTCAAAGACAAGTACAATTATCTGCCTGCCTACTTTGTTTCCATGACTCCGCCCTTAACCCTGCAACCCAACCAACCAATTGAGACCCCCACTGCTGCAGAGACTACATTTACCTAACTGTTTGGAGTACTCTATATCACTTTGACAGGAATGATGGATTCCATGGTCCCTAACTCTGGACCCTGGTTGTTACTCAGGAAATCCATATCTTACATTATCAAGTTAGCACCCATTCTATGGTGGGCTTTACCCGCCAGCTTGGTCTCACCCCATCCTGAGCTGCCCAATGCTTCTACCTATGCCTGGATTCCTGAAAGCATCAGCAACCAAGCCAGCAGTAGCCAAGCCAGCTTCAACAGAGGCAAGGCTCAGAACATGAAGGCACCCGTTTACACCCAAGCCTTTGAGGCGGGTAACAAGGAAGCTGACCTATACCTGACCCCTGACCCATATGGCTTTGACTTGTTCAGTAGTCACTTAGTGTCTAACTCTGCCCCTGCTCCTGTAACCACCCCAGCACAAGATGCCTGGCAACCAACCAATCAGGATGGCAACCTTGATTTGAAACAACTTCCTACCACAAGCCAACTTGCCCTCCTACAGCCAATCAGGCTTCAGCTCCCGCAGCCCAGCACCCCAAGCAACAAATCATCACCACACAAATTCTCCAGGAAATTGTGGCACTGAATCTGCAGGGTCTGTCCTGAGATCAGATAGCCAGACAATTGAAATTTACATGGGCTACAATAATGCAAGAATTTAATAACTTAATGAGTAAGGGGAATCTGATCAGGACAGCCAAGAAGCCCAAGAAGGCCCTGAGTCCCAAATCAGCAAGGCCTACCCAATCATGCTTGATCTCTTGCAGTGGGACCCAAGCTTCCCTTGACCAAGGTGTGGAAGCAACTTGCGCACCATGGAATTTGGATGTCTGAGCGCATGGTGAAGCTCTGGACTTATGGAAAGGTGGCTTCAATACAGGTTCTTACCAACGTTGCCAGTGACCAATGGGATGGCGCTGAGGATTTCCTGTATGATTATTGATATTGAATCACCCTGGTCTGATGCCTGACAAGTTTGTCAGATGACATCATGTTTATCTTGTACTACAAGTTATCAATTATGTTTGACAATTTTGGTGAGCAAGGAAAAGCCGCCAAGAATAGAAGGAAGAAGGTCAAGAAGGTGTTGAGGGTCTGAATGTACAAGCATTCTGGCTACCGCCAACCTACTTAACATCCAGCCATTGCCCAATTTAGTCCCCTTCTAATATCTGTTTGACATACCAAGAATGGTAACTAAGCAATATCACCTGACTGTCCAAGTATCCAGTGGCTCAAACCCATCTAGCACATGACCAACCCCTAGGTTTGATCCAACTAAATCCCCACCACAGTCAAGTCTATATAAGTCTAAAGTATTATCCAATAAAACATACTTTTCTTCTTTCTTAATCCCATATTTGAAGCTTCCCCAAAAGGCCTCCTTATCACTGGTAGCAGCTACAGTTTTTTGACTATGCCCATGAAAGAGAAAATGACTGACCAAAACCCGCCCACCTTTGCTCACGTACTCAACCAGGCCACATCCCAGGATACCTGGAAAACATACTTATGCGCCCACAACATCAATGAGAATATACCTAGTGGATGCACCTATTTAAAGGTCTGATCATGCCCAAAGCATGCACCAAGATTATTCAATACAGTCACTCTCTTCAACCACAAACAAACACAATACCACCTATCACAGGTGAAGTTAACAACACCAAATACATTGGTATCAACAAGTTCTTTGGTAAAAACAAAGAAAACATCATCAACTGGCTAGACCACTCAGCCACTAAACTCCGCGCCAGCCGCATCCCCCACAAAAAATGGGTCCAGGAAGCCAGCAAGCCCCTGTACAAGGCTGCAGCTAACTGGTTTGCTACCTGGGTTGGCTCACAAACTGACAACCAGATTGACAACTGGGAAGAGTTCAAAGCGGACATCACCCACAATTTCCGCGTCACCGAATCCCTCCAAGACATTGCAATAAAGCTCAGTGATCTTCCTCAGAAGACCACTATTGCAGCTTACGCCAACAAATTTGAGAAAATACATCACAAGATCCAAAACCAAGCACAAGCTGATAAAATACATACCAGAGCCTCATTCATCAACAGAATGAAACCCTCTGTTGCTGCCCTCATCTGCCCAGAGGCAAATACCTCCATGCCTGCGCTCAGTGCAGAAGCCAAGCGTGCCAAAAAACGCACAAACATGGAATATGCGGCACACAATGGCAATCACTCCTCAAACAGCAATTGCAGAGAAAACTCCAATGGCAACAAATGCCAAAATACCAACCATAACAACAGCAACTCCAATTGCAACAATGGCAATCATAGCCAAAGCACAAACTGCTCCCGTCCCAAGAAAGAGGACACTGCCAAAGTTAACAATGCTGAAGTAGCAACCCACTATGAATCTGACCCCACATTCTCTGACCTCAAAGGTCTCAAAACAGAGGAACAGGGAAAAGAGGAGGGGGAACAGGCTTAAGTGCCCCTGTCTCCCCCCAACTTGACAAGAAATTGTACCAAGTTACAAACTTTGCTACTCACATTCCCTGTGTCCTGCAGTCCTCCATTTTTATGAACTTAAAAATTAAAGATCACTCACAACTTCTTATCTATCCATGCACTTACAAATCACATACACATAAAAATTTATTTGACTCTGGTGCACAGCACACTATGGTTAGCAAACCATTTGTAACCAAGTAAAAAATACCAGTTGTCAAATCTAACTTCAAATAAGCCAAAATGGAAGATAAATCAAAGGTTCTACTTGAAGGAAAAACAATTCCCTTCAGAATTGACCTCCAAGGCATACAAACGTCCATCAAAGGACTTTTTATGAACAACATAAACTACAACATTGTAGCAGGCATGGACTGGTTCACCCAAGTGAGCCCCAGCGTATATTGGAAAACAAAAACCATGACCATCAAACGCAACAGAGTCAAATTTAATATCTTCAAAGAACCCAATGACCTCATTCTAAGAGACACAGTATTTGTCCAGGTCATAAACCAAGATGACTCAGAAAATCTAATCAAAGATAGTACCCTCCACATAATGAGGTACACTGATTTCAATAACATGCAAACAACCAAGATCCAATGCCCAGAACTTGCGGCACTCCTAAATTAATACACTCATGTATTCAAAGAAGAACTCACAGACCTACCCCCCAAACGGGAGGTCAAACATGGCACCAACTTATGCAAAGCCATGCCCAAACATGCACCCCTCTACAGACTCTCTCCCATGGAGACCCAAACCCTCAAAACACACATTGAGGACAACTTAGCTAAAGGCTTCATCCGCCCGTCTGAATCCCCATGGGAGGCAGCAGTATTCTTTGTAAAGAAAAATGAAGGCACTCTACGTCTTGTAACTGACTACAGAGCACTAAATGCAAGCACAGTAAATAATAAATACCCTCTTCCACTTATAGAGGATCTGTTTGAAAGACTCTCAGGTGCCAAATTTTTCTTCAAAATTGACCTCACCTCAGGTTACAACCAAGTTGAATTAAAGGAAAAGGACATACCAAAAACTGCGTTCTGTACGCAATTTGGATCCTTCAAATGTAGAGTAATGAACTTTGGGATGACCAACGTTCCCGTAACGCTTGTCACCATGATGAACCAAGCACTAAACTGTCTCTCAAATACATTATGCTACCTTGAAAATATCATCATATTCTCAAAAACCAAAGAGGAACACCTCATGTATGTCTGCAAGACACTCAATTGACTTGCAAAGCACAAACTTTACGCAAAACCAAGTAAGTGCCAATTTATGGAAAAGGAACTCCTGTTCTTGGGCCACATTGTCTCTGACAGGTGCATCAAAGCAGATCCAGACAAAATTAAAGCCATAAATAACATGCAACGCCCCACCTCTGTTAAACAAGTTAGATGCTTTCTTGGTATAGTAGCTTACCTAAGGAAATACATCAAAGACTGCGGAAAACTAACCACACCAATGAATGACTTAACCAAGGGTAATGCCAAAAAGAAATTCATCTGGACTCCAGAATGTGACAAGAATTTCCAGTTATTAAAAAATCTCTGATCAAAGCACCAATCTTGCAATACCCTAAAAATAACGGGTGCTACAAGCTCAAGTCAGATGCCAGCAACACCACCGTTGGCGCAGTCCTGCACATCCACCAGCCAGGGCAGCAAGACTTCATGCCAGTATGTTATGAAAGCAGAAAACTAGCCAACACTGAGCAGAGATACCCAATACACAATAATGAATTGCTAGCAATATACCACACTTGCAAGAAATGGAGATGTTACTTAGAAGGACATTTAAACGTCTGAGTACTAACTGACCATAAATCCTTAATCTATTGCAAAACTCAGAACGCACTTGCACGGCGGCAAACCAAATAGATGTCCTTGCTGGAACAGCTTAACCTGGACATCCAGTACAAAAAAGGGGCAGAGCTGGTCACAGCTGATGCTCTCTCTAGACTATGTCAGCCTAGAGAGGATCACCCTGACCACCTGGACCCTGACTGGCCAAACCTGTACAACACTGAGTATAAAACCAAAGGGAAAGACCCCTCAACACATCAACTGACCCACAATAAATTAGTAAGAAACAAAAAGTACTTCCATGTATCAAATGGCACAGTATATCAATTTATTAATGACAAACATATCCTGTACATCCCACTTGCACAAAGAGTTGACAACATACTAAGACATCACCGCCTGCTAGGCCATACAAAGGCTAACAACCTATACCTCACACTAAAAGAGATAGTATGATGGCCCAACCTCAAACAGGGTATAGTTGATGTTTTGAAAAAGTGCACAGTGTGCAATAAATACACCAGTACAAAGGCTCCCCAGCCAACGGTCAACCCAGTACCAGACCCTGAACCATTTAAGGTTTGGGGGCTAGACGTAGTGGGGCCTTTCCCAGAAACAAAGACAAACTAACGTTTCTTAATTGTAGCTATCAAATTTGCCACATGCTGGCCCATATGCTGGGCAACAAAGGACCAAAAAGCAGAAACCATCAACTTTTTCATTAACAAAGCAATCATAGCCAACTATAGCACTCCAGACTATATCATAACTGATGGAGCAACAGAGTTATCAGGTCACGTATTTAATGACAACTTGAAATCCAAAAACATTATGCACTCCACAACCTCGCCATACAGGCCACAGGCCAAAAGTAGAGTGGAACACCTAAACAGCAGCCTTATCAGGACCCTAGAAAAAATAATGGATGGCAAAGCCAAAGACACAGGGCCACTATACGTGAAACATGCATTATTAGTATCCCAAGTCTGTACCAACCAAGGGACAGGCTATTCACTGTTTGAGCTAACCTACTGGTATAAACCGGAAGTAATCACCTGCAAAAAACAGCCCTACATAAAGATACCCCCAGGGAAGCCTCCCACAGTAGAGCAAGCACCAAACCTACAACACATCCACCTCAAAGCTAAAATAGCTGAAATGAAGAGGCTCAAGACAAAAAAGGTAACCTCCACAGAGGAACCACTTCCCATCAACTCCCCTGTCTGGATTCTAGCTGGCAACAGAAAGAAACTAGAATCAGTACACAGGGGACCAGGGAGAGTCATCAAATACAGACCAGAGAACAACACTTACCTAGTAAAATTCCAAAGTGCCAAGAACCCAATTATCAAGAAATATCACAGAACCTGTCTCTGCCTCAGTAAAGGAGAGCACTTGAGCAGATTAGTTCCAACTAGCAAACAGCTTCAGGAGCATCAGGAGGCAGCCATTAAGACAAAGCCCCCTCCTGATGCACCAGAGTAACCCCTTAAGGGGGGGGTGTTGAGGGTCTGGATGTACAAGCATTCTGGCTACCATCAACCTACTTAAAATCCAGCCATTGCCCAATTTAGTCCCCTTCCAATATACCGTTTGACATACTGAGAATGGTAACCAAGCAATATCATCTGACTGTCAAAGTATCCAGTGGCTTGAATCCATCTAGAACATGATCAACCCCTAGGTTTGATCCAACTAAATCCCTGCCACAGTCAAGTCTATATAAGTCTAAAGTATTATCCAATAAAACATACTTCTCTTCTTTCTTAATCCCATATTTGAAGCTTCCCCAAAAGGCACTCCTTATCAAAAGGGACATTCATTGGTGCATTTCTGGCTGTTTCAGCCAAGGGTTTTGTCTACTATTGGACAAACCCAGATTTCACTAATGGCTACAAGTACGGCCACATCCTCAGTGGATTACTTGACTCCTGGGATGGCTCAAATTCCAAGCACCAGGTTTTCTTGAGTCACCAGATGGAGAGTAGCTCCACTGCCCTCCAGGTCATCCAGCAATGTGGGCACCAGGCCTCTGTGTACCCAGCTGGTCATGCTGACATCTATCTGGCTGATTTGTGCTCTTTAATATTGGAGATACACTCTGGGAGCGCCTCTCTCAGGCTTTTAATGATCTTTATCTTGGGGTCCTCAACCACAAGTCTCTCTTTGGTTGCCAGATGGTGGCAGATTTGTTTGCCCAAATGGTTTTCAACGTGAACATGGGCAATCAATCATGCAAGAATAAATGCCTCCCATCCTGTGCCACAGCCACCTATAAGCCAATCAAGGCAATGGCAGACAAGGAATATGACAAGCAGTATATGGCAGCCATCACGCAAAATCCTCCTGCCTCCACCCCTGCCACCACTACCCTCCACCTTTCAGCCCCACCCATCCAATCCCAGACCCCCAGGCCAGCACTGTCTCTACATCTTCCTTCCTACGCTATTATGCCTACTAGGAATCACTCTTCCCTGCCCCAATAAACTCCCTGTCACCAAACCTTTTCTATTTATATTATCTTTATTATGAATTTCAATTCTTCATGTTCTCTTTGTTTATAGTTGATTTTATTCTTTATGTTCATCTTATTTTTATAAAATTGTATGTTTACTATGCTGTGTATCTTGATCCAGACCACAGTTATTTTTAGCTTTTTACACAGCCCCCCTGTGAAAATATTAACAACAATTTGGTGATCAGCTAAATTTGAATTAGAAAATTATAGGTTAATTATGTTTAGATAAAGTTGTTACAGATCCAAATTCAAAACCTTAATGAGAACTTTAAGCCAATCAGGAGCCGTGTGATAAAGTGATTGTTGTGACATAAAGGGTTATTCAATAATTCTTTGGTGCATGTGAACTAATTAATATGATTGGCTGGTTGATTTGCCATTGTGCGCCATTGCTGCTGTGGCAAGTTGTTGATGGACTAGTCTTAACCCAGCAGCTGATTGAGCACTAGTCCATCAACAACTTGCCACAGAAGCAATGGTGCACAATGGCAAATCAACCAGCCAATCATATTAATTAGTGCACATTCACCAAAGAATTATTGAATAACCCTTTATGTCACAACAATCACTTTATCACACGGTTCCTGATTGGCTTAAAGTTTATCATTAAGGTTTTGAATTTGGATCTGTAACAACTTTATCTAAACACAATTAACCTATAATTTTCTAATTCAAATTTATCTGATCACCAAATTGGTGTTAATATTTTCACAAGGGGCTGTGTTTAAGTGCTAAAAATAATATGGCAATTAAGGAAACAATGCCAACACAAAGCAAACAACACATATTGAGTTGAGCATAAAACATATACACAATGAGTAAAAAAATGGGATAATTTAGTAAATGGGAAAACAAACAGGAATAAACAAAGAGGCAATATTATCAGAATAATACAGATTTTATTGGGGTGAAAGCTATAAAAACATAAGGAAATGCTGCTATCCTTAAAGGGGATGTCATAAAGGATGCAGCCTGGGTGCTATATTCTAAAAATAGTTAGTCTAATATTTCTTTATCTTAATACTATACCTGTTGTGGTATAGTGACAGCCTGAGTAAGGGCAGAAGAATATAGGAAGATAATATGACAAAACTGGTATTCATTTAGATAGTATTGCACTTATATAGTGTGAGGCAGGGAAATTGCCACCAGGGGAAGGGGGCACAGACAGAAGGACTTCCCTAATGGAGGAGAGTGGATGGGCACAGCAGAAAGTCTTGCGCAAGAGAACAACTGGTTTTGCGCGGCTTTCCTTAAGAAAGCAGATATAAATAACTTTTTTGGTCTATTATTAACCTTGGAAGTAAAGCCTGTGCCTTATGCGCATTTGAAAGACGCTTCAAACTTTTTTTTAGAGGCGTTTTAAACGTCTAAACCCTTAGTAAAATCAGGATGCAATAAAGCAATCACACAATTTTTCTGTTGCTTAATCCCTAGGTGGCTAACTTTATGTCTAATCCATTCAGGATCTGCGACATTTCCCTCCACTGAATTAGATAACAGGGTTGAAATGGCTGGCGTCTCAAGGTGACGGCTATGGTAAACAGTCTCTCTAGAAGAGTCCCAAGAAGAGTCTTGAAGAAGGTGCAAGAGGTAATTCCAAAGAGGCACAAGCATACCAGGGCAGTGGAGGTGGTGAAGGCAGCAGAGAAGCAGGTAGTCCTGCATGATGTGGACAGCAGCTATCTGGACTTGGGGGTTCATCTAGATCAGCTACTGGTGCTCATCTGGCCTTAGTGGGGAAAGACCCATTGTTTTCTGCGCTGTTACTAGCGTTGAGCAAGCGCAGGGAGGTGACAGGGACTGGGTTGCAAAAGAGTGACAGTATCCATTGGCAGTTCTCCATGTGGACAGCAGAAGAATACTTGAAGGCTCAGCTGAAGGAATTCCAATTTGAGGGTCAAGGACTCTCATTATTGCAACAGGGGACAGTATCCAACATAGTGAAGTCAGTCCTTTGTGCTTGGGCAACACCTGGGGTTACCGAGGCTCAACCAGTCAGTTGGAAAACCTCTGACAACTTTGAGTAACGTCTTTGACAAGCCTTCCAGGAAGTGTTGAAGTCATACACAGTGGAGGGGACTGCTCATTTGGTACCAATGGTGATGGCTGGTAACCTTGTTCTTTGAGGAACCAATTGCTGTGATACCAAGCAGGAGGAGAACATGGGAGTCTTCCTTGAGTGGGCATTGTCTGTATTCTACAGGGTGGGTGATCAGGTCCCAGTAGAGTATGCCCTTTGTGAGAGCCTTCTGTGGGACTGTATCTTCTTGGGGGTCACCTTTCCTGTGGACATTGGGGTCAATTATGTGTCTTGCTTGGTGGAGGTTTGTTGCCCAATCCTTGGCCATTGGCTTTGTGGATCTGTAGGCAACCAGTTGTGTTTCTTGGCTGTCATTCAGGTGGTAGAATAGTTGGTGTAGTACTGAAAGAGTCTTGTCAGTCTCCAATAAACACCTTGTTCTTTTATTCTTATTCCTCATGCTTTGGTGCAACACTATCACAAACAGGACAACAACCCATGGGATTTTTTAATTAGGCTTTTGTTTTTTTGGGTTATTGTCCTCATTGGGGCTTACTCTTGGTCACTAGGAGCAGCACACATATACTGAGTGTGTACTCTAGTGATAAATTGCCCGGAATGGGGCTCCTTAAGGGTGTAGGAGTTGGGGCCAGTCTTCTGGATAACTTGAACTGGGCCTTGCCAAAGGGAAGCAAGTTTGGATTTGCAGCTGTACCCTCTATTGCTGAAGAAGTAAACCGAATCTCCTACCAGGTAAGTGGGTAAGGCGGGGTGTTTGGATGCAGCTCATTCTAGGTCCTGCAACTCATGGTTTAGGCTTATGGTGTAGGCCTCTGATTGCAAGCAAATAAGAGTTTGAACCAGCTTGTTGAGGTAAGCCTCTGGGGACACAGCCAGGCTGGGCTTTACCAAGGAATGTAGTAAAGGGGAAAGTCCTGATTGCCAGCTGTAGAGCAGTTGGAAGGACGGCTTGCCAGTGGCACAATGGTACCCAATGTTATATGCAAAGGTGGCCGCAGGCAGGAAGGTATCCCATTCAGTCTCATGTTGGTGACTGAGCTTCCAGAGTATCTGGACCAGGCTCTCATTAGTGCGCTCTACCATGCCATTTGTCTGTGGATGATAAGGAGTGGATAGTGTCCCACAAATTCCATCAGTTGGTTGAGGCGGGGGATGATGTAACTGGTGAAGTTGGTATCATTGTTCGTCAGCAAGATCTGGGGGCAACCATGTTTGTATATGATATTATCCAGGATGAATGTGGCTGTCACCAGTGCAGATTGGTTGGGAATTGCCTTGGCCTCTACCCATTTAGTCAGATGGTCAACAGCCACAATGATGAACTTGTTGCAACTGTTGGTAGCTGGCAGGGGGCCCACTACGTCAATGGCTACAGTGTGGAAGGCAAACCCAGGGCGTACAAGTCTGTATTGGAACTTGGCAACCTTAGGTCTCTCAATGTTGCAGTCATGACAGTTGACTAGCGTATCTACTACATCAGTGTGCATTCCTTCCCAGAAGCAGTGTTGCTGTAGCAGAGCTAACATCTTCTGTATGCCACCATGGCCAGTAGTCTTGTGAGCAGCCACCACTGAGTCCATGCATAGGGATGGGCGTATGTAGGGTAGACAAGAGTCTCCACAAAACTTTAGGAGTTATCCCTTAGAGACCTTGGTATCAACAGTTAGCTTCTTGAGAGCTCTCTGTATCTCTACTGGCTCCTCCCCCCACAAAGAAGGGTCCTCCATAAGCTTGTCATAGAGAATGTCAGCCATGGGGGATACTAAGGCAACAGTGGGAAGGCGGGAGAGACAGTCAGCATTCTGATGGGCTGCTCTGGCTTGATGAATGATTTTGTAGTCATAAGCCTGAAGTTTAATGGCCCAACACGCCAGACGTCCTTTGGGGTCCTTGAGGGTCTTCAGCCATTTTAGGGAGGCATGGTCTGTTACAACCGTTAAATGTACCCCATGAAGGTAGACTCTGAATTGTTGATAGGAGTATATTACGTCCAGGCACTCTTGTTCAGTGACAGTGTAGTTTCTCTCATGGACATTAAGTGTACATGAGCAGTATTCAACAGGGTGTTCAAGTCTGTCAGAGTCCAGTTGGGAGAGAACACCCCCAATTGCAGTCAGACTAGCATCTGTATGAACCACAAACAGCTTGGCAAAGTCAGAGTAGGCCAGCACAGGGGCTGCAGTCAGTGTTCCTTTGAGAGCATTGAAGGCAGATTGGCACGCTGGGCTCCAGAAGAATTCCTTATCAGCTCAGAGGAGCTGAAAAAGGGGGTTGCCCAGGGATGCAAAGTTGGGGATGAAGCGGCAGTAGTATCCAATCATCCCCAGGAAGACTTGCACGTCCCGCTTATTGGCTGGGATATGCATTTTCTCAATAGCTTCCATCTTCAGAGATACAGGGCAGAGTCCATCTTGGCTAATGATAAACCCCAAGAACTCAAGGTGCTCCTTGAAGAAGTTGCACTTGCATGGCTTGAGCTTGAGATTAGTTGCAAGTAACCTCTGGAAGACTTACTCCAAGTGTTGTAGGTGGTCATTAAAGGTTAAGGAGAACACGTTTATGTCATCCAGGTAGACCAAGACACTGGTGAGTTTGAGGTTGCCCATCACTGCATCCATGGCCAGCTGGAAGGTAGCCAGGGCATTGGACAGACCTTGAGGCATCCTTGTAGGTTGGAATAGCCCTTGGTCAGTGATTATTGCACATTTTTCTTGATCAGCGGGGGGCAGATCAATCTGCCAGTACCCACTGATAAGGTCTATGGCGCTGAAGAACTTGGCGTCACCCAGTTGTTCAAGGTATTGTCAATGCAAGGGAGGGGATATGAATCCTTCTTGGTAACAGCATTCAGTTGATGGTAGTCAATCACCACACAGTTGCTGCCATCCTTCTTTTTGACAATCAGGAGAGGGGAAGCCCAAGGGCTTTTACTGGGGACCAGTAAGCCAGATCCCAATAGCTTCTGAAGCTCCTTGTTAGCCACAGCATGATTGGCCTGACTGCACTGTATAGGTCTGGAGCAGATAGGTGGACTGCCTTGGGTGTCAATATGATGAGCAACATCTACAGCCTTGCCCAGGTCATAATCATCCTTGGCAAACACATCCTTATACTGGGCAAAGAGATCCATTGCTTGATCCTTCTGCTCTTTGGAGAGGCCAGATAGGGAGTTGCAGCTTATGACCAATAGCACCAGTGGCTGCTCACAGGGTAGACCCAACTCAGAGAAGTCCACAAAGGGGGAAGTCTACTGCAGGTTGTCATGCTTTTCCAGCTGTATATAAGCTATAAGTTGGTGTTTGGAGATAACCATAGCTTCACAACTCATTTTGGCCAAGAGTATGAGTACCTCCTTCTCAAATGGCATGAGGATGCCTGGTGCAACCCATGGTTCTAGTCTGGAGGAATTAGGGGTGTCAAAGATTTCTCCATGAGTGCTAGCTGGTAGAGCCAGCAAGAGGCCTGTATTGTGGATCACCTGAGAGCCAGGTGGGATAGTCACATTACAGGAGGCATAGACTGGTACACCCTTGGCTTCCCCAATCAAGAGAGGTAGCACCTTGACCTTCTTACTACGCAGTGTATAAGCAACTGTAAGCTCTCCATTGGCGTACTCCAGATTAATGTAGTGCAGACGGTGTAAGGGCAGGTCAGACAGGCAGTCACCATGATAGAACATGGGTATGGAGTGGCCCAATATTCCAAATGTATGGTCTCCATGATTAGTCACAGTGCCATATTGAACCATGAAGCTAGTTCCAATAAGAATGTTGTAGCTGGTGTTTTCCAAAACTATAGCAGGAGAAGTGACCATCAGCTTCCCAAAGCAAAGAGGGAGAGAAGAGTAGGCTTCTTTTGCTCTAGTGGTCAGTGGGCCAGCAGTACCAAACTCTTCATGATAGGCCAAGTCTGGTGCCAGCTTAAGCTTTTTAACCAGCTGTGAGGATATAATGTTGTCAGGAGCACCAGTATTCAGTATGGCCTGGAAATGAGTCTTGTTCACTACCAGGTTGATATAGGTGCAATCTTGGCAGTCCTCTCTGATCTCCACAATCTTTGAGACCTGGTTTACGCTTAGTCCTTTGAACTTCTCCAGGAAGGTAGCCATGGTAGCTCCCACAGCTGGGCTTACTTTCTTGAGGGATTCTAGCAGTGCTGAGACATTTACTGTGTGGAGCAGCTTGGCCAGTTATTCAGCACTATCCTCCTCATGAGTGACTTTAACGCCTGGTTGAGCCAGTTGTTCAGCATAGGGTAAGGACACTGTTCTCTGAGCTATTTGGGGGATAACCACCTCAGGGCAAAGTGTAGTCCAATGAGTTTGTGTGTTAACAGTGAGGACTCAATATAGGAGGTCCTCTTGAACTCCGTCAGACTCCACATCCTCATGTATTAGTTAGGAGTTGAAGTCAATCAGAGAGGGCTCATCCTTAGGGTTGGTCTCAGAGGATGGCAAGGTAGCAGGCCTCTGATCTGGTTTGTCGGGGGCCAGTGGTATTGGGGGAGATGAGGGTGTCAAAATTACAAAGGCAGCCAAGGATTTCTCCTTGTCCTGGCTGCTTAGTAGTTTTTTGACTGGTTTTCATTGTTCTCCTCAATATCAGCGTCCTTGGCGTAGTCCTCCTCAGTGTCCTTCATGCCTACATGGTGGACTTTTTGGCAAGAATTCCTACATTCCTGAGAGAAGTGGCCAGTCATACCACATTTGAAGCAAGTACGGGGGGTGTTGTTGGCTGGAACAGGCCCAACCTTGTCAGAAGGCTTGGGCATCTCAACAGCCACGTGGGGTCTATGCTCAGCTTGCTGGCAAGGGCGGCCTTCAGGAAGAGGGACTTTAAACTCCTCCTTATAGGTGCTTAGGAGGCGGATCAGATCTGGTATGACACAAGCGTTGTAAATGCCTGACTTAAGAGCCAGAGATAGTTCACAGTTAACACGTACAGCATTGAGGAGTGCTGACTGCACATCAATAAACTGCACCACACTCAGAAAACAGAGTT
The DNA here is from genome assembly GCA_014839935.2 of Entomophthora muscae. Classification (NCBI taxonomy): domain Eukaryota; kingdom Fungi; phylum Entomophthoromycota; class Entomophthoromycetes; order Entomophthorales; family Entomophthoraceae; genus Entomophthora; species Entomophthora muscae. The sequence continues at coordinate 80,645 of QTSX02006471.1, read as the reverse complement.
TGAGCTTCAAGGTAGTGCCTAGAAGTGAAGTCTTCTAGGGTTTCCCCCACCTTTAACTTGGTGTTGGCAAAGTCCATCTTGCAACCAAGAAGTGCTTCTTGGCTACCAAATTCTTTTTTCAAGGCTCTGGAGACGTTGGCAAAAGTCCAGCCATTCTCAGGGAGATGCAGCAAGATAATGGTTTGGGTCTCAGCATCTAAACAGTTGATGATTGTGGAGTCCCTCATGGCATTGTCTGCGCCATACATGGAGTTCTGGTACAGACATAAGAACATGGCCACATTGCTCTTTCATTCAAACTTGGGTAGATTGACCGGCTTGAAGTTGTTGGAGCCATGTTGGAGGGGGCAGGTGTGATCCTGACTGGAGAGCAGGTGAGACAGGAACAACTAAGGGTAGAGGTGGCAAACCTAGCCTCAGAGGCGCGGTGACAATTTTCCTCTTGCTGGGCTTTGTGTTCACCTTCTATGTCTTGAGCGGCTCCAGAAGCTTCAGGGGTGGCCAGGACGTCATCCTCAGACTCCAGTACTGGCTCTAAAACTTGTACAGCGTTGGGAGCCAACTAAGTGTGGTCCTCATTGCTTTTGTAGCTATGATAGAACTCAGGAATAGAGGATCTCAGTGGACTGTGGTGACCCTTGGAGTTGATGGACATAGCCTGTAAGTTGACAGCCATAATCTTACTGTCCATCCTATCCAATTGGCTCTGGAAGGCGTCCAGGAGAAGTTGTTGCTTGTTCAGCTCATCTTGGTAGACCTTGTTCTCCTGACAGGTGATATCCAAGTTGTCTTCCAGAGAAGTGATGCAATTTTCATGGATGGCAAGCTCAGCTTGGAGCAAGGCTATTACTTCCTTGTACTTCCTGGCTTGGGTCTGGCTGTTGGCTCTGTCATGCAATTGGCAAAGTCTGAGAAAATCCTGGAGCTCTGACACAGTGTGGTAGCCATCAAACAGGAAGGCAATATCAGCGCTCTGCTGGACCAATTCTGCCTGCATCTTCTTGTAGTGGTCAAAGAGCTCAAGGATGTTTTGACCAAGAAGGTGGCTGGAAGGGAAGTTGTCTTTGGTGGCAGATGTGAGGGTGAACAAGGGGATGGTGGCAAGGCGGCGGGCTAATACTTCCACCTTGTGAGTCAGGCTTCAAACCATGGGGCCAGTCTCAAGCACGTGGGTAGTAACCACACTAATCCAATTGGCATCTACACCCTGATGGGTGAGGGTCTGTACCACATGTACTGGAACTAGCTTAGCTATACCTGTTTTAATGGCGTTGACCCAGTGGAGCATGGTATTCTGGGCATTGGTAACTTCAGCAAGATACTGATTGACAGTGGTGAAGGTGTTGCCAAGCTCAGAGTAAAGGACCTGTAGGAAAGTCTGTTAGTTAGATACCAGTATTCCCTGGTCATGAACTAGGCTTTGGATGTGACCCAGGTGCATTTTTTTGTGGCATACAGCAGGATGGGTGAATTGGTTTAGGTAGTCCTTGATATGTTCAACAGTACAGAGGTCACGGTGGAGCTGGTCAGGGTTGAACTGGGAGAGATTCTGAAAGCAACCCAAGGAGTGTTCAGCAGAAGGCTGCTGGATGGTCAGGTGTTCAGAGAAAGAATCATTGCCAGCAGCACCAGCATCCATGGCGTGTATGACATTACAGATGGCGTCCTTAGAAGGTGAAGAGTTGGCGTCTATCTCCAAGGGGGAAGGGGCTTGTAGAAGCAGTTGTTGGCCAACAACAATAGCCTGGGGGCATTGATGTTCTGGCATGAAGTGACTTAGGTTGGGAAGGACATAGGGAGCTCCTGCTCTTTCCCCAGCATGGGCATTAGTAGCAGTAAAGACCGGTGCCTGGTGGTAAGGAGAAGCAGTGGCAGGAGACTGGACCATGGGCATTCCTCCCTCCTCATTGAAATGACCGCGGGGTTGGGGGCTGGTGGTGTTGAAAGACATGGGTGCCAATGTTGTAAAAGATGCAGCCTGGGTGCTGAATTCTACAAATAGTTAGTCTACTACTTCTTTATCTTAATACTATACCTGTTGTGGTATAGTGACAGCCTGAGTAAGGGCAGAAGAATATAAGAAGATAATATGACAAAACTGGTATTCATTTAGATATTATTGCACTTATATAGTGTGAGGCGGCAGAATTGCCACCAGAGGCAGGGAGGCACAGATAGAAGAACTTCCAAAATGGAGGAGAGTGGGTTGACACAGCTAAAAGTCTTGCACAAGAGAACAAACGGTTTTGCGCGGCTTTCCTTAAGGAGACAGATATAAATAACTTTGTTGGTCTATTATTAACCTTGGAAGTAAATCCTGTGCCTTATGCACATTTGAAAGGCGCTTTGAACATTTGTTTTAGAGGCGTTTTAAACGTCTAAACCCTTATTAAAATCAGAATGCAATAAAGCAATCACACAATTGTTCTGTCGCTTAATCCCTAGGTAGACAATTTTACGTCTAATCCATTCAGGATCTGCAACAGGGGAAAAAATTAACAAGGTGTCTGCCAAGGCACTTATGGCCAAGATGCCAGACACCCCCCAAAAAACAATAAAACACCTTTTAAATTTCCAGAAGACTGTTGTAGAAGGCCTTCAATTCAAGGTCTTTGCCCTCTCTGTGCCATCTGTCTGGGCCAACAACCCTGAGATGTATGCATATCTCAAGCCAGCCAGCCTATTAAGCCAGAACCAAGGACACAGAATTGCCAGCGCAATTGCTTGCGCCAAGAATGGCTAAGCCTGCTGAAACCACCAGCAAGGAGGAAACATTCAAAGGTAGCCTAAAAACAAAATTAATAAAAATTCAAAATTATTACCTTTTTTTTAGAAAACATAGACAGTGAAATCTGCCAGGTCCTGGTTTCCTTTGTCCCTGCCATATTTTATATCAACTACGCCAATCATCTGGCCAAGCAGCTGTTTCTGTCCCCCCTGTCTTGCAGGAGCTTGAAGACAGAATTCACTGGTCCTTCCTAATGACAAGGAACACGCGGTAGCCACGCTGACACATCCCAAGGGGGTATCTGAGTGGGAATTTACTGCCTACAAGGATGCCCAACTGGACCCAGTATTCCTCAGTGGAGTTTACTGTGTAAACTTAATTGAGCTTGTTTGGGATGTACTGGTGATGCTCCCATTCAATAACATACTGGAGATGGGCCAGGCCCATGCAGCTGCTTGCTTCTGCTTCCTGGTGGATCACACACTCTCTTACCTGCTGGATAACTTTGGGCGCATGGTTGGAAAATTGGCTGTTGCAGATGCAACATCCATCAAGAAAACCAAAATCCTCCTTGCTCACTATGGGCTGGCCTGGAGCGCTGAAAAGACAGGGGCCCCTTCAGCCATGGAGCTGACCTTTGCAAAGACAAAGCATGAAAAGAAGATTATTACTGTGTATAATAACCTGTGATTTTATAGAAGCCTTTGCTGGGCAAAGGCTTCACCTTGTGGGTTACATGTGATATCTTTTCTTTGGGATGGGTGCCAGCGTAGAGGACCTAGACGGGGTCCTTCTTGGGATTGATGAGGCCCAGCTCTCATTGGACAGAAAGAAGGTCCCCCTGGGTATAACTCAGTTGACCACATAATCCAAGATGCCCTGGTCCTGGAGGGAATCTATGGATTTGCAGCTTCACCAGAGAAGCTGCTCCTGCATTCTCACCTAACAAAACTTCCTTTTACCAGCTGCTGTCAATATTTTAATCAGGGTGTATCCACTGTCTACAGTGTGGTGGAGGAGGTTGTGTGCCACCTCCATTGCCAGGTGGGTAATACCAAAGAACCCATTACAGGCACTCCTAATATATTCTATATTCCAATAAATTTATTTACACTTTAGATTATTTTTATTTATAATAATTTTATAACTTTTATTTTAGCAAACAAGTTTTGAAAATTAAATCCTGGAGACAGTTTTCATAAAAGCATAATAATATACGTTAATAAACTATACTTCTAATTTGTACATTTTACATTTGATTTTTAATTCCATTTTTATATTTATTTGATAAGAGTGATATAAATATACCATGTAATCAAATATCAAGTTTTTGGGATAGTCTTAGATGCCATAATAAAAAATTAATAACCTTCATTGATGGTCCTGCTGAATGTGATTGTGGGCTTAGAAGCTTCTTAATATAACATGATAATTAATAAATCTTAAAGAGTAAATCAGAGAATATAAAAAAGACGGACAAGATAAGCCTTTAATTGATTGGCTGTTTGGCAAGGCATGCAGGGATGAACAAATCAGAGTGGCCATAGAATCTGGCCACAGTCTCAGCTGGGAGGATGTGGATCCTGGCCTGGAGCAAATCAAATAGGTCCTCAGTCCCAGTTGGGGTCCTTGCTTGACAACTTGCTTGAGCCACTCAAAAACTTCCTTGATGAGATTCAGAAAGGGCAAATAGGCAGGGAGGAAGAGAAGGTGCCAATTTTCCATGGACAATTGCTGGGGGCTCACTGCAATGCTGGTGTCAATTGATGGAAATTCCTCAAGAATGTATGCCACCTTAAGGAGAGCAACCTTATCCAGCACAATTACATTGGTGAAGCCCAGGCTTGTGCGCCTCAGGTGCTCCTGGACCAATCAGAGGAATGCTAAAAAGGTACAGATATTGTGGGAGCTTAGTATCATCTGGTAGAGCTCTATGCCAAGGGGACCAAGAAGGACTACCATTGAGTAGGCAACAGACTGGACAGCTGCATTCCAGGACATACTGTTTTTTTACCTTTGGGGACATAGCCATATCCATTGCACATTGACAAGGCAAATGCTGATTTTTCAATGTAATAGAATTTCACTATCCTCTTGGCTTTGAGGGCAGTGTAGGACTCTGCATATTTTTTCTAGACCTTAACATTATCTGGGCTATTTCTATTATAAGGAGATACCCCAAGTTTTTTCCACAAAAATTGCAGACCCTTCACCAAATGATGATAAAAGAAAATGAAAGCCTCAACCCCAAAATTGGAATTGACTATCACCTATATATTTGTCAGTTCAAGATGGAAGCCTTGGTTTATCCACTGGCAGATTGCCCATTTGTGCTTCTTGGTGAGCATAGTGGAAACACACAAGGATTTCTCCACGGCAAGAACTTGGCCAGTGTTGATAAACTTATTGAATGGGTTACAGGTGTATTTGGGATCCATCTGAAAAGAGCTGTGGCTGCCTTATAATAACCAGATTCCCACATTAGCTTGAGCAGGATGATGTGTTTGATATCAGGGATGCACTTCTGACCAGGTTTTGCGGGAGTTGTTGAATCTAGATCCTGATTAGAGACTGGCTTGCAAGGCATAGGCACCTTGGTATAGAAGGCTGCAACCTTCTTTAACACCAGATGTCCCTTATCAGTTCTGTAGAACTTAGGCTCCTTGTCCTCTTCCTAATTGCCATCACTGACATAGGGCTTGTAACTAGTATCAATTACAGGCTTCACCTTCTCCAGCATGGCTGACGGGACTGACTCTTGCCGGTACACAATGTTGAACACATACAAAGTAAGTTCTACCTCCTTGTTTATAACTGTTTTTGTTATGGTAACCTTGGTGGGCTTCCAGGTCAGCTTGGGGACCTAAGAGTTGATGCTCTGCACCCTAGAATCTTGTGCTCCTTGAACCAACTGTGTCAGTGCAGTCTCACTATCAAACTATTCTCTCCCATCTCCTTCCTGAGTAGGCAATCAGGTTGCACTAACTCTGTTCTTTGACCTGCAGGGGCAACTGCAACTGCGGTGCACAACGGGTGCATTGTCACTCTGTTGTTGTGTACCTTCCATTTTTCACAATTTAATAAAATAATAAATGAAACTTAATTGAGTCACTCCTTAATTTTAATTTTTGCTTTTATCTGAATATGGATATTTGATTAATATTCCCCCCATATCTGTAAGGTCTTGCCCTTAGTGGTGCAAGGTTATAAACTAAAGTGTGTAAAGCATTAGGGTTAAGATTCAGAAGGTATAAAAAGGTAGAAACTGTCTGTAATATAATATTACAGAATCCTGATAAGAGCTTATACTGGGTTACAAAAGAAGTGATAGAGCTTAAGAACCCTAAACAAAGAAGATAAAACAAGGTATTTGATAGTGAATAATTGGTAACTAAGGGAATGTCAATATTGGGATACTCTCCACCAGCAAACTGGTACATGTAACTATTAAAAGATTCCTTAAGGGAAAATAATGGATACAAAAAGCCTAAGGCTTGTTGTTTTACAACTTTCATTTATTTAAGAAAAGAAGAAACTTAGAATGAATTAATAAAAAATATAATTTCCTAAAAATTAAGCTCTGAAGTTAAAAATTGATAAAGATTGAAGGTAAGAAATCACTTAGAATTTTGGCTTAAAGCCTACTCTTCACAAGCTCTTTATTATATACGCAAATATTTTCAGTTGTAGAATGATAAGCATAGGAGAAACAGCCAAGAAAAAAGGAGCAGCTGGAGGCATCTGCAAGAGGAACCTGGATGAGAAGAGGAAACAGAAGCCAGTATGGACTGCAGATCTGCAACATGAAAACTGGGGAGAGCAGCAACAGCATAAGCAGGAGTTTTGAAAGGTAAAATAATTGAAAATCTTCTAAGTTTGAAGCAGAAATATATATAAGCTAATCTAATAGCTAGAAATAATAAAGACAGCAACAATTACAACAATTCAAACATGAATCAGCGTAAAAACAAGGTAACTAACTTAGAATACTTAATTATTAACTTTTTAACTTATAGTTTCAAATATTTAAAGTAAGAGAAAGATTAAATCAAAGAAAAAAACAATAAAAATAATATAAGAAGCCTGCCCTTTGGGGCAGGGGATGAAAATATCTCAATTATAGATTTTTCATTTCTTATTTAGTTGTTTTTGGTTTTACAATGCCCATTTTAGAACAACCAAAAAAATTTCCACCCATTTTCCCAGATTTTACTGCCAAATTCAAACACTTGTCACAATGTTTTTAAAAATTGGGTTTTGGATTGTATGCCCTATTTTATATACCTTGGTATCATTCTTGAGTACAATTCATTGTACACAACATTTGAGTGATTTTGTTTACATAGTGAGTTGCTATTGTGTTTTGGTTTTGGGTTGAGATTTGACTCATTGCGCTTGGGTGTATTTTGTCATCCAATTCACATAGTAAACATATGTATACCAAAAGTCAACTCACACCATTTTGTTTGTGAATCAATATATTTTGGATTTTATGAATAGTTTCACTTTGCACATAAGCACTTCTTTGCTGTGTTGACCCATTTTGCCCATTAACGCCAAAAACCCCTGTTAACAGAGTGTATATTTTAACCTGATAGTTGGATTTTGTTCAAATCTGAAATCATTTTGTTTAAATCTGAGGTATTTTTGGTTGTTGCCATAGCTTTTAAAGCTACTGTATAGTTAATAATTATTGAAGCAGCCAAATTTAACTTGTGGCATGATAAAATCAATACCCACTTTATTTAAATGTAAGTTATTTATTATAACTATAAAAACTTGTAAATGTTAAACTAATATAAATTAAAAAATAAAAAATATTGGGGGCAAGTTTTATTGGGGGAATGGGATTGGGTGGTGCACATTAGGTGATAGATTGGGTTGAGGGGGGAGGACTTGATTGGCTGATGGGCTTGGTGATGGTCACCTGGGAGGATTAGATGGGGACTAGGGCGGCTAGAGGACCCAATAGGAATTGAGTGCCTTGATTGGCTTGGAGGAATTGATTGTACTTGATATCATATTCCAACTCAGGGAGGACAGTGATTGGCTTGTACACCAAGGATTCACAAGTCAGTGTTGTAACTGTGCTGTTTTAGCAGAGTTACAAGGGGAAAAATATTTAGAAACTAGATAATAATCTTTATTGGGAGATAGGTATTATATAGTCATTGTGAATTGTGGATAACAGGAACATGATTGCGTTGATCACACAGTGGGATGGTGAAGGGGGTGGCCTGATTCTGGTAATGAGTCAAACGCCAAAACAAGGTATCCATTGTAAGAGATCATCATTTGTTCATGTTGTTGGATTTGGAAATTTGAGTTGACTTCCTAGTCTGGCTTTGAGTGACTGGATAATTGGATTGCAGGTCATAAACCTGCTTACTCAGAACTTTGCTGACAGGTCAAGCCTGCTGTTTCAACACCCCCCTGGCTGAGAGTCAGCCTCCTCTGGGAGCAGGTTGTCAGGGAGGTTTTCAGGAGCCCAGGCGCCATACCGGAATAATTGTTGTTTGGTGGCAGTTAGTTTAGCCTCACATTGTTTTTGTCTTGATTTGCAGGTTCTCATACAATCATGGTGGAGGACTTTGTCTTGTCTGCATTTTCCAAGTCCTTGCATGAGTTAAGTGTTGTTTTTATTTACCTTTAGAATGATAGCTGGGACCACTTTTTCTGGTTGTAGCTTACTCTTGTTGGCATTCATGACTCAAACTTTGTTGTTAACCTCATGTCTATCTTGGATGGGGACAAATGTTTTTGCAGACACTTTTTTCCTTTTCTGTTTGATTACTGTTGGCCTCTATAACTTGAGGATCTGAGTGAGGGGGGACTTTGCTTGGAATTTCCAGCTTGGGCCCTGTCAATTCTTGAACAATATTGGGCTGTGTGTTGTATACCAACTCAAAAGGGCTTTTTCCAGTGGATCTGTTCACCCAGGTTTGGCACACAAGTAGTGCAGCTGATAGCTTCTTATACCAGTCTTCAGGTCTCCTGGCGGTGAGCTTGGCCAAGGCTTGCACAAGGCTGTCATTTAGCCACTCTACACGTCCATTGGCCTGCGGGTGGTATAGTGTTGTCACGGTGTGTTTGACCCCATTTTTAGTGAGGTATACATTGGTGTCTTAAGAGGTCAATTATTTCCCTGTGTCAGCCATCAGGAGTTCTGGCTTTCTAAACTTGCTGATTATTTCTCTTCCTATGAACTACCTCACATTGTTGCCAGTGTGCAACTTTACTGCTTGGGCTACTGGCTATTGTGTAGCAAAGTCTATAGCAGCAATGATGTATTTCTTATCATTGTGTTTCCCTGGAATGGGGCCAACAATGTCCAGGGCCCAAATCTTGAAGGGTAGCTGCATGCGGATGAGTAGCACTGATTTTGGTGGGGCTTTTTTTTTGAAAATTTCTTGCATACTTCATGTTGGTCTAGGACTTCTTGAACGTCACAATACAGGGTTAGCCACCAGGCCTTGTGTTTAAGAAACTTGTATATGTTGAGGATCTTGGTGTATCCTAGTCTCTATGGTATTTTAGGATGGTGTCTACTTGCTGGTGTATGAGGATGTAAGGGATGGTAGTCCCGTTGGACATTTTTCAGTGCAAGGTCCCATACACGTCAGTGAATAGGTGTTTGTTTTTGATGACTGTTTTCTTTGTTATGTTGGTTGTGCTAGGGGGAAGCCCTTATATTTTGTCCATAGTACCAAGAGGGGCCAGTCTGGGTTGAGCCCATTTTCTCCTCTTGTGGCACAGACATACAGGCGCAAGAGCGCGTCCGCCATGGCAAGCTCTGGACCAGGCTTGTATTGTATGAGTATATTGAATCTTTCCAAGAGTTCAATATAGCAGGCTTGACAGCAGGATAGGTTTTCTTGGGGTTTGAAATATATGAGCAACTTATGATTGGTCAATGCTGTGAATTTCTCCTGTTGCTCTAGATAACAACACATTTGAATAGGCAGTGTACAATGGCCAACAACTTTTTGTTGTGGATAGGGTATCAACACTTGCCATCTGTCAATTTTTGTGACTTGTAGGCTACAGATAGGAAGTTGCCATTATTGTTTTTGATTTGTAGTACTCCCCCAATGAATGCATCCAAGGCATCTGTTTCCATTTGGTATTCCCCATCTTTTTTGGGGCACTGTAGGATAGGCACTGTTGTGAGTTTCTCCTTGAGACGTCTGAAGCAGAGGTTGCGTTGGGGGGGGGGTCCATACAAACTTGGATTTGGCGCCAGTTATGGCGGATAGAGGGGCAGTCAAAACGCCGCAGTCAGGTATGAAGTAGTGTACATAGGCCACCATTCCTAGGAAAATGCAGAGTTCCAACTTGTCCTTGGGTGGTGGCATCTTGCAGATGGCCTGTATCTTCTGACTGTTGGGGTTGATGCCGTCTTTTGAGACCATGTGTTCTAGGAAGGGCAGTTGTTTGAGGAAGAACTGGCATTTGGAGGGTTTGGCTAACAGCTTGTGTTGTGCTAGGGTATTAAATACTGCCTCCAGGTCCCTGTGATGTTGCTCCACCAAGGGGCTATAGACAATAATGTTGTCCAGGTAGACCAAGGCGTGCTTTCCTATATGGGGAGCAAACACCTTGTTCATGAAGGTCACAAAGGTTGAGGGGGCATTGGTCATGCCAAAATTAAGTACCACACATTTTTATGAGCAATAATTTGTCTGAAAGGCTGTCTTGGAGATATCTTCCTCCTTGATATGGATCTGGTTGTATCCTGCGGTTAAGTCAATCTTGGAGAAGACTGTGGCGCTGCCCAAGGCATCAAAGATGTTGTCAATGAGTGGCAGTGGGTAACAATTCTTGATGGTAACCTCATTTAGGGCTCAATTATGTGACTAGATGCAGGGTATCATCTTTCTTGGCCACAAAGAATACAGAGGCCCCAAAGGGGGATTGTGAGGGACAGATAAGTCCTTTCTTCAAGGCCTCCTTAAGGTAGGTGCGTAAGGCGTTGTCTTTATTTGGGGTCAGGAAATAGATGGGTTGTGCTTTGGGTATAGCTCCCTTGAGTTGAATGGAATGTTGGATGTGCTTCTCTGGTTGTAACCCTGGTAGCGCCTCTTTGAAAATATCTGGATGGCAGGCTACAATGTTGCAATCCTGAGGAGTAGTGGTATCCTTGTGATCCTTGAAATGTATGATCTTGTACTGGAAGAAGTCCCAGTCAATGGTCTTGAGGTTCTCCCTTTTGTCCAGGGTTTCTGTAATACATACAAAGACATTATTGCATAGTAGTTGATCCACTAAATCAGGGTATATCTGGTGGTTGACACCTTCACATTTGATGGTCAATACCAAGGTAACCCAGTCCACGTGGGGGTTGTTCTTTCTCAGCCAATCCAAACCCAATACAATGTCAAACTTGAGAAAATCAATGACAGGGCCTTGGATGGCGGAGTGCAGGTTCTCAAGCATGACAGAGAAGGGGGAGGTCTCCCTTGTCACAGCAATGTGGTGTTCATCAGCTAAAACCATGTTTTTAATCTGCAAAGGATTAGTGGTTAGCTTGAACTTGTCCACAAAGCTGCTGTTGACTAAGGTTTGATCCGCGCCTGAGTCCAGGAGTGCCAAGCCTGTGTAACTGCAAAGAAAGAAAGGGTAAGACATCAGTTTATTAGGATGTCTGGTAATGATGTAGAGAACCAGATCCTCCAAGGGCACTTGGATCATTGGACACTGGTCTACGTCCTTGGGGCAGTACTTGTTGTTGGGTGAGTCAGGAGTTGTGCGTGAGAGCTTGGCTTGCTTAATGCTCTCCCTGGGCTTTTCCCTTGTCTTGGTTGCCTTGTGTGGCAGTGATATGGAAATGTGTACGGTTTGACTGACCATTGTTCCTGTTTCCATGTCCATTTGAGCCTGTTGGTTTGTGGTTTGTACTATTGCTGTTGTTTCCAGGGGGTGGTTAGCTGGAACAGCCAGCTGGGTGAGAGTCTTTTGGTATTTCTTATTTCCCAGTTTGTGCTTTGTGCAGAGCATTGGATGTTTGCTCTACCTTCTCCGCTTTGCAATACAGGCTCTGTAAATTGGTCACTTGGTCCAGGTTCACGTGTCTCATTATGTGCAACTTGAGGGCGTTGTAGTACATGAAAGGTGTGGCTGGGGTGTCAAAAGCCATATCAAAGGGTGTGCATAGGCAGAGTTCTTTGTAGGTACAGGTAAGCTCTTTCATGGTGCCTGTCTGGGTCAGGTTCTTTGCTTGACGTATGATCATGAGTGCAGTGTCCTTAAGCACAAACCTTGCCAAGAAGTCCTGTTTGAACGTATCCCAGTCTTTCTTGGTGTGTTCTTCATGCCACTTGTTGCACCAGGTGCCAGCGTTATGAGTCATTCAGATGGAGATCTCTGCAATCCAGAACCGTTGTGGACATTTCATCTGGGCCAGTTTGCTTTGGGCCAACTGGATCTACGTGACTGCATTGTTGTTGGCCCCAGTAAAGGATTCTAGGGCAGCACTTTGAAGTCTTTGGGCTACGTAGTCTGGCATGGTATTTTCATAAGTTACACAGGGATTGGTGGAGGGTGCCTGGAAGAACCCTTGGGAAGACAGGGCATTGAATGCAGGAAGTAGTATCACCATGTTCTGGTAGAGGACAACCCCATCAGGTATCTCAGTGCTGGGTGTGTACGGTGTCCAGTTCACTGGGAGGTCAGACATGATTCTATCAAGGATTTGTTGGCCGCAGCAAATATGGGCAACAAGCAAAATTTTGGGGAATAAAGTAGGATGGAGAACCTACTTCTGCTACCAATGTTGTAACTGTGCTGTTTTAGAAGAATAACTAGGAGAAAATATTTAGAAACTAGATAATAATCTTTATTGGGAGATAGTGATTATATAGCTATTGTGAATCAAGGACAAGAGGAACATGATAGCGTTAATCACACAGTGAGATGGCAAAGGGGGCAGCTTGATCCTGGTAATGAGCCAAGCGCCAAAACATGGTATCCACTGTAAGAGATCATCATTTGTTCATGTTGTTGGATTTGGAAATTTGAGTTGACTTCCTAGTCTGACTTTAAGTGACTGGATAATCAGATTGCAGGACATAAACCTGCTTACTTAGAACCTTGTTGTTGAGTTTAGCCTGCTGTTTTGACAGTGGTAGCTGAGGGTCCTTTGGTGATTGGCTGTTGCCAAGAGTATTGAATGCCATCTGTAAACATTTCAGTGATCTTCTGATGGAGAAACAACACTGAGGGGCCGTTGGCTGCACTAAGCACCTGGATGAAGGATGTGGGGTTGCACCATGGATGGTGTCTCCAATGTTAAAAACAAAACATCACCCAGGTGAAGATTAGCATGTCCAGACAGGAAAATTAAAACAGCATGGCCTTCTGCTTACATTTTCTCAGAGGCCACCTCAGAGCACTCCATTTGGTGGATCAGGAATATTTGAAATTTGGAATTGGCCAAGCTCTAGGTGGCAAACAGGTTGGAGAGGAATTTCCTGGACCAGTTACCATTGGTGTAGCTAGTTGTAGTCCAGTAAAATACAGTCCCTATTGGGGAAACTGCAAGGAATGCAGCAATCACCTTCCCCTGTTCTCCCTTCCTTTTGCCCTTGGAAGTGTTCTTTTCACTAAAAGTGCCATAATCATGGAACCACAATGACAATTTATAATAGGATATAAATATGATATTGGATGGAATAGAGTACAGGAAGAGGGTGATGATGGCACCAATCATAGGATCATAGGGAAATCAGAGCCACCATAAAAATCATCAGCTGACCAATTGGTCAGAACCAGAATAATAATAGCAAGCACATGTATTCAGAACTGTGCAGTGCAGCAGGCAATTGATATATTGTGGAGCCCAAGTAGGCAACATACCTAAGTTATTTGGAGGTAAGTATGAGATAGGGGGCTAAAATAACTAAATTTGGCTCCCATCCTGTTGAGACAAACCATCAGGATGCCATCCAGTGGATTACTGGGACAGCCTCTCTAAGAGGGGACCAGAGGGAGGACACTGGGGACAATTGAGGGAAATATGCGTTCAATCCCATCAACATGAGACCAGAGAGCAACCAAGGAGCCACAAAAAACATGAATCAAGGGCTCAGAAACCTGCAAAAGGTCAGGGGTGTTGACCTCCAGATGAGAAGGGGAAGAGGACAACACTCCCTTGGCAACAGGAGTGGGTGGAAAAAGATCAGAAGAATATAGGTCCAAATTGTCACATGTTAAACTCTTGGTAAAGCCTCTCCTGAAATGAGGAGGCTATCTGGGAGGTGCAGGAGACTGGAAGGGTTGTCCCCCACAAGGCGCGCAGAAGAGAGGAGTTGCCCCCAAAGGTCTGGGGAGGTTGATCAAAGGAGCAGCAAAAATGGGGCCAAGGAAAACACTACATATTTGAGAACATGGAGCATTATTTTTGCAAGGTCCAGAAAATTTGGAGCTCAAAAGTGGTATTTTTAGGGCCCTTTGATATAGAAATTTGCCTGGATAGAGTTACCAAAAGCAAACATAAGCAGAGGCAAGACAGGAGGCCTGGGTGGGCTTGGAGGCGGTTGTGGTTGACTTTAACATTGAATTGGTTGAGAACAGGTTTGGAAACAAGTTAAAATAAGGAAATTAAAGTATACAAGTAAGATTTTATATAACTTATTAACTCAAATTTAGGTTTAGAACAGGAGTTTCAAAAGCGTAAAGGTTTAAAGTAAATGCTATGCACTAATACTTCTCTTGGGAGTTTCAGGAAGACTGCCAGGTTTGACAGGGGACAACACAAGGTAAGATTTAATAGAAAATTGACTAATACTTTATTAAAATTTCAAGGAACTCTAGATACAGAGTTCAAACTTAAAATAAACTCTAAAATGGAGCAAACAAACTCCAATTCTTTAATAAAATGAGAATCAACAAGCAGGGGACAGAAAGTCTCCTGGATATGTTTAAGGGATGTGTTTGCCAAATAGTGTGTCACATGACTATCTTCCCAGAATCTTATTGGACAGAAGAGAAATTTTGCTGACCTAAGTCAGGGGAGCTGGAGAGTTTTAAACTAATTTACAGAAAGCCATCTGATTGGCTGGAGTTGGCTCCAGAAATTTATGAACCATTTGACTTTGAGAAAACCAATGTGGAGCAGTTTGATTGGGCAATTCTAATACTTGTCAATAACAGTTGACACCAGGCTAGTAAGAAGTCTAAATTAATCAGGGTTTCTTCCGTGGATAGGGCAGTGAATGATGGAGAGTCCACAGAGTATGCCACTACAAATCTTTCATCCACAGTGTGGACTAAGTCTTTGAGTGAATTAAGCAATTTAGCTTGAATTTGAGTGGGATTTTTTTGTACAGCAGTGGAAACTGTCCTATCCAAGGCCAAAGGGGGCAGTGAATTTACAGTAAGGGCCCCACTGGAGTAGGACAAACATTATATGATAGGTATCCTTGATCTGGGATTTGACCTGATTCTTCAGCTTCTTGGTCAGCTTTTCACTGCCTCTCTTCAAGAGGGCATATAATTCACGTCTTATCACTGCCTCAGGGAATGGTAGGCAGGTGGCAATTTTGGCAAATGTCATGCCACTCTGTTTGAGGCTCATAATCTCCTCTATCATCCCATTAGTTACTAGGCGTCATTTTTGGGGCCTATTGGGCATAAGGGGACCCAGATTGAGCAGGGCTTGATTTTATTGACCCAAATTGTCAAAAAATAATTGGATTTGGTTAGAGGGGGCCACAGTTGCCCAGTCTCCAAAATGTGGCACAGTCTTAAGTTGGGCCTGGTCTTGGGGTTCTGTGATGGAAATTGCTGGATAGTAAGAAGCTGTCTCCAAGTGGTGGGGAATCATCACCCAAATCCACATGGGGTTAATGATTAACCACCAAGGTAGCTTCAAATACTGTTTTTAAAATTTCCAAATGAGATACTAGGGTTAAGCAGAATGATTAACACTAACCAAAAGAGCCCAAGATAAATAGCATGCAAGAGAATCAGAGTGTTTTCAGCATAAAATTTAGGACATTAAGATAGAACCAAAGTTTCAGTTTTAAATGTAAGAGGAACAACTCCAAGATTGGCAGGCATTGGATTAACATTGGGCAGAGGCAACAACAAAGTACCAACAGCAGGGCCCCATCTTCCTGTAATAATCTGGCTAAGAATTAAATTGTAGAGAATGTAGCACAGAAGGCCAACTACAGGATTCATTTGAAATAAAAGTTAGACCAAGGGATATTTGATTTTATTGAGTAAAAATTTGGGAGGACTCAACTCTTAAGAGTTGAAACAGTGAAAGTTATTCAATATATATCAAAATTTGACTAAGAAATACAGCAACAGAGCTCATGTCAATAATAATAATGTCAACAGTGGCCATGTTGAAACTTTTAGTGTTGACACTTTTAATGTCAACACTTTTAATGTTGACACTATAATAAAGTGACAACCCAGTTTTACTTAATGTTGTTTCCTGGATGTCAACAATTTTTTAATTAACAAAACACTTTACCCTGAACATTTTTGATATAAAACATATATTAAAAATCTTTATTATACTAAAATGCTCCCAGAAAGTTCAAAAATGCAATAAAAATTAATATAAGTAATAAGAATAAGGAGATATAAGCAAATCTTTTCAGTTTACTATGTAAATTACACTTTTTAAAATAAAATTATTTTTTATTCCCATAAAAATTAAAATTAAAATGAACAGAAAATGAAGATATTTTATATATCATTATAAAAAAATATAAGAAAATTCTAATTTTTATTTATTATACTTTATATAAGCACAACTCAAAAAATCTCATGCCTTAAAGATAAATTACCAAAATATAAGATATTTCTTACAAAACCACATTTTCATGAATGAAATTTCAATACTTGTATTGAAAACCCAAGAGTCAAACCCCAGTTTCCTGAAGGCGGATCAAACCCTCCAGGACAGACCAAGACCTGCCAAATTGTTAAATAACAGGCTCAAATTGTTAAATTACCCCACAACCTGCTGGCCTGCTACGGAGAATTCCCTGAATAGTTACCAGTCTGCTGCCAAACTGGTGCCAACAAAGACCCATGCCTGCAAAGGAGATGTAACCTGGATAACAGAGGTTGGGGAACAACCTACTGCCAACCTGCCCAACGCCAATACTGGAGTTTTGAAACCAACATTGGAAACTCTGGAATCAAACCCTGACCCTCCAAAGACTACTCAAGTCACACAAAGTGGACGGGAGACCACCCAATTGTTAAATTGCAAACCCAAGTTAACAAGTTACTCTGAGACCTGTCAGTCTCCCAAGGACAATTCCCCAAATGGTCACCAGATTGATGCCAACCTTGAGCCACCAAAGAGCTAAACCTATGCAGAGGTTGCAGCTTGTCATAAGGAGGTTAAAACAAAACCTATTTTTAACTCTGCCTATGACCACCAGCAACTACCAGCCTTCCATCCAGAAGGGGTAGTACAATTGAACTACTCAGACAACATAGTGAATAGTGGCAGCAGAACAAAGCATTGCCACTTCTATTCACCAGAGCAGGCACAACCTGGATCTGCCACCCTCAAGACTCCAAGCCAAGATCCATGCCCCACCAGTGCCTTGTCTGTGAACCTGAACCCTGCAAAAATTGAAGAAGCAAAGTCCCATGGTATAAAAAACCCGGCAGTATGGTGATGACCACATTGCCATTTTCAATAATAAAGTTTTATGAACCTTTGTTTTGAACAAATCTTACCTTACCTAGTCTTAGTGATCTTCCATCTTAACTCCATTCCAGTAGACCATCAGGCACCCACCCCCCTGGAGACCATCCTGCTGATCTCACCCAGGCACTATACCGTCCCCCAGGAGTCCCCTTTGGACCGGTGCATTTTACTGAATACCCACCCAACCCAGCCTACGCAGAGTACAACTTGGAGACCATCCTCATTGCTGACCCCTTGGCCAGGACTAGAGAGACTGAATACATAGGACGTAAAGGAAAGTGGTACAAAAGGCCGCCAAGATTTTTCAAAGACAAGTACAATTATCTGCCTGCCTACTTTGTTCCCATGACTCTGTCCTTAACCCCACAACCTGACCACCCAATGGAGACCCCCACTGCTGCAGAGACCACATACACTCAACTTTTTGGAGTAATCTATATCACCTTGACAGGAATGGTGGATTCCATGATCCCTACCTATGGACCCTGGTCCTTACTTGGGCAATCTATGTCTTACATTATCAAGTTAGCACCCATTCTATGATGGGCTTTACCCGCCGGCTTGGCCCAACCCCGTCCCAAGCTGTCTGATGCCTCTACCTATGCCTGGTTTTCTGACACACATTGAAACTGTATCTGAAACTTACCAATTATACCTAAAAAATTAGTACAATATAAATAAATTAAAAAATATAAAAGTCCAAAAGTAAAAAATTTACAGGCAAAGAAAAGCAAGGTTTATTGTGCTAATTAAAGCCACCAGCAAGAGCAGTGGCAAAATCCTCAAGGTACTTCTTAATCTCTGCCACCTTGTAATTTTTTTACCACCTTCTGAACGTCCTCCTGGTAGTCCTGCTCCTTGGATTTTTGCTTCTTGGGGGCCACCTGGTTGGCCAGGCTGCAAAACTTGGAGACATTACGGGCCTGCTCCTCCTGCAGCTTAGAGAAAAACTTGTTGTATTTTGGGTTTGAACCAAACTTCACCTTCAGGTACTTGTACCACACTTCCAGGCTGGAGGTGGTCTTCATCTCCCCCTTGAGGCAGGCGCCCTGGCAATTCCAAGAGGAAGTGGCCTGCTCTTTCCTCTCCAGGAAGTCACCTTCTTGCCCATCCATTGGCGCTCAAAGTAATCAAGGTAGCCCTTGAAGATGGTGGAGTGTTTCTTGATATAAGCGTCCTCCAGGAGGGCCTCAAAGCTAATCTCAGTATGGTCCTGGCACACAAAAGCCAAGGCAGCAAACTGGGTAATGGCAAAGCGGCACTTCCCCTTACCATCATTAAGATACTTATCAAAAAGTTCCTTCTTGCTCTTGAGGTGTTTGATGAGGGCCTGCCTAAAATGGAAGAAGCAGTCCTGTACTTCTCAATTGAAGGTGGCCTCAAAGGCTCTGAACTGAGTCTGCTCAAAGTCCATTATGATAACCTTTGGCTCAAGTGAGCGCGCATGAGCTAGCTGCTCAGCAGCTAGGGTTGACTCATCCTTCTCAGCGGAGGAGGTATTTGACCTTGTGGCATGAGTGGGAGGGGGAGCTGGTTGGTGGGAAGGGAGCACAAAGAATCCTGGAAAATCTTGAAGGCTCTGGTGTAGACTTCAGTCTTGGCACCAGGAAGAAGAAAGAAGACATGGGGGATAACCTGGTCATTGAACTACCCATGCACAAGCCAAAGCTGCTTGAAGAGAGGGGCAAATAGCAAATATGCTGTCACACAGCCAGGTGGTAGCAGTGTTCAGCTGCTCCAGGTTTTGGGTTGTGGCATAGGCTATAATCCTATCATCCACTTCCTGTCCATTTTCATGGAACAGGAACATCTCATCATCCTCAGTTTTTTTGAGGGCATCTGTGAGGACTAGGTCTTCAATTGTAGTAGCGCTCTTGGCCAGGGGATTGGAGGCTTGACTACTATAACTCACAATCTTGAACAACTGAGTATGGGTTAGCACCCTATTGAGGTTGGTGGGGGAGAGGTATTTGCATGCAAGCACAGCCAGCTGGGTTGGGGAAAGGTCTTTTGAAGTGGGCATGACCTGGACCAGATACCACTTGAGGAGGCCAGCTATGTTGGTATTTGGCATCACACAAGTGTGTTCATCCTTGATGATCTGTACCAGGTCCCAGAGCTCAGTATTGAGCTGCACTGGGCAGGAGTGGTCCTTGCAGGTATAGTGCTGGCTCTTGAAGCCCCGGTTGGTGTTGTTACAAGAGAAAATATAACCATTGTCCACCATGGATGGCCCACCCTTTAAACTCATGATAGGAAAATACTTAGACAAGGAAGAGGGAACCTTAAATTTTCTATCAACATTGCAGATGTTGTGGGCCAACAGAGGGTCCCAGGGGCCAGCAGGAGCATGGCAGAAGCTAGGGAAGTAATTGAGGCGGGACTTTGAATTATCCCCTGATGAGCTTGAAGGGGGGAGTTTGGTGGTGGGGGGAAGCAGAAGGGGGCGTATTGTGGTGCTCCTCATGTGCAGGAGACTTATCCTTGGGTGAGGTCTTTTTGCCTTGCCACCGCTTCTTGGTTGGCTCCTTGTCAGAAGCCAAGTTGTAGAAACTGTGGTTTGTAAGAGAACCATCATATTCCTCTCCCCCAGTGGAGAGAGCAGGGATTTTATCAGGAGAGGGATCAGGGGAGGGCTTTGGTGAGGGCTTTGGAGTGGCCTTCTTTGATGATACAGGCTTCTTCTTGGTGGGTTTGATTGGGTTTGAAGGACTCTTGGTTCCTTTGGGCTGCTTAGAAGTGTTTTTGTCCTAAAATAATAAGTAAAAAGGTTTAAAATAAAGCAATGTATGTAAAAAACAAACAAAACAACTTAAAAAGCATAATATATAAAAAGTAAATCTTAGATGGTTTTTATTGGCATTTAAAAGTTAAAAAATACTTGTATAGTTTTTAATTTATTTATGTTTAAATAAAAAATTAAAAGTTAAGAGAAATATGCAAAAGTATTATATTTAGATATAGCTTTTATATTAAAAATTAGAAAATATGGAAGAGAAAAGTTAAAATACAACATATCAAAAATGAGAAGTTTTTATTATGTAAAACATAAAGTTTTATATGTGAGAACTGAAAGGTGTTGACATTATGAGTGACAATTGGTAAAAAAAGCTGAATTCTCACTGTCAATTACAAAAATTGTAGACATAATTTTTGACAACATTGTCACTGTTAACATTTTTTTTGAAAATTTACTATGTTTTTTCATAGTACGCTTAATTAAATTTACACGGGCTAGCAAAAATTAACCGTTTTCTGTGTATTTTTGTTTACATATAAAAATAAAAAAACATATGAAACTAAGTAAAAAAATATCAAGGTTCTTTATTCTTTTATTAAAAGTAATATTTGGGTAGTGGTAATATGATATTTTACCATTGCATATATGTTAAAATGTGAATAAAGTTATATTCAGTATTGAAAATGGTAAAATTTTGACAACATCACTTATGACATTCTTTATATGAGTTGATATATTAATCTAGGCTTAATTGCGCCACTCTAATTTGCTTAACTCCACCCTGGGAGATGATCACAAGCAAATAAACAACATTTACAAGTGTCAACATTATTTTTAATAATAAATTCTATATTAGCTTACATAGTAACTCACGCTTGAATTATTAAATTGCTGTTAGCCACCAATCCACTTAATATATCAAAGCTGTAATAAGCGCCACAGATATATTTATAACATGAACCTTTCAACAATCAAATGTATGTGCACTGTCTTTTTCAATATAATAATTCAATAAAAATATTTTTAAATGCATGCTTATTTTTTTTACTGTAGATGCTTCAGTTTTCTTATTAAAAATAAGTTATGCTTAAAAAGTGTTGACATTGACACTTTTACGTCGTGAAAACAAATAAAAAATAAACTAATTTTTATTAGTAAATGTAAAGGGGAAATCTGGTTAAATTGAGTTTTTTATTAAGCTTAATATTAAATTGTGTTGAGATGGCCACAATTTTGTTGTGTTTTCTGGGTTTGCATCCCTGAATGCTTTAAAAAAAGAATTAAGCTAGCGCAACTAGTAAAAAACATAGGATATTTAGAGTTTTGAGTTAACAGTGGCCATGTCAACAAAGTGTCAACATGGCCATGTTGAAATTGTTATTGTCAACATGGGCACTGTTGCCAATCCCCTCCAGCCCCAAAGCCTGGCTATTGTACTACCCATGACCTTCCAGCTGATAACTCTGCCAAGATATTTTTCATCATGCACAGTACTCTTTCAGGGGTAATTGATACTATGATTCCTACAGCTAGTCCCTGGTCCTGGGAAGGCATGCACTATCTTGAGCTTTCAAGTTAGCCATATGCTCTAGTATAATCTGCCAGCCAGTAGCCCCATTCCTACCTCTGAAGGGCTGGCTCAAACAGAATGGTGCCAAGATGGATCCTCATGGAAATTTTTTTACCCAATAAGGTTGGACCAGAAGATATTTTCCAGTATAGGGATAACAGCTTATACCTGATTTGAGCTTTGGGGAAAGGGTGCCACAGTTAAGGTAATCCAATTTGATTGGCTTCACCTGGGCAATCAAAAAAAAGCAACAGGATGGTATTAATTTAGACCTAGGAACCTTCCCAGTAGATATATTGCCTATAGACAAGTTCATCTATTAGCCAAACAGGATGGCAGATACACAGGATTGATCCCTGGGGCACAGTTTACACTGCTCAAACAAACCCATAAACAAACCCCTACCTAAACTCCCAAAGGTGAGACATGCAGAGCCCAGTTTACTAACTGAGACCTCCCTGTAAGTGGGTATTGTTGTAGTGAACAACAAATATTGAATATTCAACACAACTATAAAAAGGGGAATATAAGGGCAAACCACAGCAGGAGACAGCAGTGCCTGCCACTGAGGATCAGTCATAAAAAGAACTGAAAAGTGTACTGTAAATTCAGAACCTAAACATAAAAATGCGGGATTGTCAAATCCTTGTCCAAATTTTGAATTACTTTTGAAGGATGACCTTTTTTAAAATAATTTATTTTTTGTATATTTATTTGAATTTTTAAAAATGCAGGAACTCATAGACACTTTTCAAATTTCAAGTTGAAATGTACATTTCTAATGGACAAAATGAATTAACTGGAATCAGATTTGAGGTGTTCAAATCCATCAACCCTTTTCATTAAGTTTACTATGTTTTTTGAAATTGTGGGATTGTCAAATCCATGAACCAAATTTCAAATCACTTTTAAATCCCACTAGTAAACTAAAATATTAATTGCAGGAACCGGAATCCAAATTTAATGTACAGTAAGTACACTGGGAAACACCAACCCAAATAAAGAAGCTCCACATAACTAAAATCAAATGAAAAATTCAATCTTGATAACCATGTTTAGACATAAAAAGTGATTAATCTTTAAAATTATCTAAACCCAGAAAGTATACAATATTATACACTTCAAATCACAGATATAGAAATTCTGTTACTATTCAAGGCTAAATCAAGAGAAAATAACTACTCATAACTAAGCCAAAAAACTAAATAAATACATATTTAATCTAATATATATTTTTTATTTTATTTTTATGGACCAACAACCACATTCCCAACCTGCTCCTGCACCAGCCTGTGGGGAAGCCTGTCCACAAGGGCGTCTCAGAGGGTCCAAGAATAGACTCAGAACACAACTTGAGGAGAGTAATACCAACACACAGGCCTCCCAAGGTGTCAGCGCCAGCCAACCACCTCCTGTGTCACAAGCCAGAACAACCAGCTTAAATCCCAGACAGAAGCCGCTCTCAAGGCCTTCCATCAAAGTCTCTTATACCAAGGTCACTGGAAACACTGAGGTTACTTACACCTCTACTGTGTACCCGGTTGTCACCTGGCCCTGCACTCTTGATCCAAGAGTTGCCACTTCCTGCCCCGCGTTTTTGACACCTCCTATGAGCCATTGACCACAACTGAGGAGCCATCTGTGCCTGTGACGTATTCCACCATTGATGGTGCCACTGCAAGCAAGAGTGATCCCACCTTCTACATAAAGGTCCCCATCCCCTGTGTAGAGCCTGCTAGCCAGGATGCCAGGGCACCATCTAAGGGCCGGCGTTGGTTTACAGATAGTGAGTGTGAAGCTCTCCTCAACTGCTTAAACAGGGGAATGGCAGTTTGGGATATTGTGTCCCAATTTGGTGTCACAGCCAGGTATGTTGGCAGCCTCAACGCCAAATATGTCAATACTGGTTAAATTGCAAAATCCATCAAGGCTAAGTGGCAGCCCAGCCTACTTCAGCCCACTCACCTTGAGGCAGTCAGGCAGTGGGTAACCAAGAATTGCCACCTGGACACGCTTGCTGTCCAATCAATGCTTGTCACAGAGTTTGGGCTTTCTGTCTCTAAAACACTTGTTTACCAAGCAATGGTCAATTTGGGATTCTTGTGGAAGGTACTTGGAGTTTCTCCACACAATAGGAACAGTGACAAAACAATTGATGATCAACAAATTTATGCCAAGACCTATGTGCCTTAAGAAGACTGGAAATGTCCAATTCTTTTACATTGACAAATTGTTGTTTTCCTCCTCACTCAGGTCTAGGCATGGGTGGATCAAGAATGGGTCCAAGGATGATGTAGCACATTGTGCAGCTGTCTGTTCCCAGACCTATTCCATGGTTGTGCTTCTTGGTCCTTGCGGGTTGGACCAGTATCAGATGATTAAAGGCTCCCATAACAGCAGGACCTTTCTTTTTTTTCTCTGAGCCGTCAAGGAGTACCTTTGGATAAATTACAGTGGCACAACCAACATTGTTGTGCTTGATAATGTCAGACTTCACAAAGTGGATCTGGTTGTGTCCAAATTCCTGCCAATAGATAAAAATAGCCACACCTCCAGCCACTGTCTGGCTGACTGCCCAATGAGACTTCTCTTCCTTCTGCCCTATTCTTCATTTCTGAATCCAATTGAGGAGGTGTTTGGTTGGATCAAGAATAAGGTGAAGAAAGACCTCCATCAGGACACCAAGAATCTCTTCGACATTCTTGAGATCAGCCAATTTTCAATGTCACTCAATGTGGTGGCAGCCTTTTACAAGCACTTGGAATCCTTCCTTCCAAAAGCCCTTAACTTCAAGCCAATCAGATAAATGGGCGCTCTGGGTTTATTTGCTTATTATTTATTTTAATTTTAATTTTTATTAGGAATTTAAAATTTTTTTATTTGTGATAAGTCAACGTTAAATTTTATTATAGACATATAAGAATACATACAAAAGTTAAGTAAAATTAATTATACTAGATATAGAGACACATTTTTATCAAGATGCACCAAATATTGTATTGACTGTAGAGCTAACAAATAAATAGATTTAAAAGGATAGAAATAGAATACTTTTATTTAAATAATTGTGAACCCTTTTTGGTACTTTGGCTTTTTTTAAGCCACATATTGGACCTTGTAAGTCATCATTTGAACTTATTGATTTAGTGCCATTATAGCCACATGACACAAAAACTAATGATTTTCATGCATCTCTTACTAATTAGTTTTTATGGCGCTGGTTAAGCATATTGAATATATTTATAAAATAATATTACAAGGGATATGTAATTTGGGTTCTAAACAATCACTTGTTTAGAGCATACACAAAGCAGGCCGCTTGATGTGGATAAATTCAGTTCTTGTTGTTTAAATATATAATATATGAACCCCTACTCAACAAGCAACTAAATAAACACATTTTTAAATCATATTTTTTTATTTCACGTGTTTTCTTACTATAATTACTGAATTATAATATATTTAGATATATTACTATTATAATTTAACTACTAAAATTTAATATTTGAATTTTATTATTTAAGTTTAAATATTTAAATTAAGAATTAAAGTAAAAAAATGAAAATAAATATAAAGGTTATATTACAAGGGGAGATAATATATTAGGGAGATGCAAATTGAAAAGGGAATGTAATTATTCTGGGGTATTATACCCCAAAATTACATCTTCTGCTAATGCGTCTAATTGGGATCATATACTCTTCTGGACTTGGTGGACAACTCTGGATGCAATTGATAGAGGGGTGGCGCTCAGCAACCCAGTGGTTGCTGAGCGTCTTATAAAAGCAGTTGCAAAAGCAAATTGATTAGGAGTTGGTTATTGAGAGGTATTGTGTATCCGTACAACAAAGCTAACATAAAACAGTTGTATAGGACATTCTCTACGGTTTGGTAGCCCTGTGTTGTCTTCATTTTGTCCAGTGCCAGCCAGCAGATGTCCATTTGAAAGGGGACGTCCTCCAGCTTTTTTACATTGGCTTTAATGATGCAGTGGATGATTACCCCAAGGTAAACAGCAAGGTGCAGTTGCTGTGAAGTATAGCTTTCCGCAAATAAGCAGAATTTCTTGTATATAATGACTAATCTATTCATATATGATGTGTTTAAAAATCTGAGTAAAGGCAAGTTGGGCATTTTAGAGGGATTAGCCACTCATGCCTCTGTTGCAACCAAGTTTCTAGACTTGCCTGCCAACGTATCTCAAAATACACAGGGGCTCTCAATGAGCTGTCCCTTGACATATCTAACAACATGAATTAATATGATGGTAATATCAAACTGCAGGCACTTTCTCCTAATTAGGAGCGCTACCAATTCAACCTGATAATCCTGCACAAGTTATTCCTTGTGTTGCAACATCATTGATTACTCCCTCTTAGGGAATTAACGCCCCAAGTAAATCATCAAGTAAATCACTGAGTGGTTCACCGCCCAGCCAATAAACTGGTGGCATAATTATCAGTTAACCATCTATGACAAGGATCACTCAATCCAGGCCCTATATGGAACACAACTTGATTAAGCCTTGTGACTCAAGAGGAACATTACTCAGATAAGCCCCATGACCGCCATGACGTACATGGTTGGCATGTGGCTTATCATGATACTATATATTAACCTATATTCATATTCAATAAAGTATCATTCTCTTCTTTAATCTTCCCCTTTATTTTGTTTGTTATACTTCCCAGAAGTGTAAACTTGAAAGTGGTAGCACAGGTAGGTTATCTATACCTACCCAACTCAAAGAAAAAATTCCTCCCAAGAAAAGAACCCAAACAATGTCACTCTCTAACAGCTGGAGAGATTACAAAGTAGGACAAGACGTCCCCCAGGCCTTTTCATCTACAATAATCTACTTGTGCCCATTGACCAGTACAACACTCTCAAAACCCACAGACTGCTCCCTACCACGCCAACCACAGCAGCACCTATGCAACCTGAGATACCCAATATTGTGTTTCAACGCTTACATACTGCTGAGATTGGCGCCTTTGCAGGGCTACGCTGTGAGAATGCTTCTCTTTGGATCAACAGCACTGAGAGCAAGTTTGAACAAGTGGAGTACCCCCAAAGACTCTGGGTCAGCAAAATTGTCCTCCACGTCACAGGGACTGCTACACGCTTTGTTACCAAATGGTTGGCTCAACACCCTGACCAGAAGGAAAACTGGGAAGTGTTCAAGGCCGCATTTCTCAAAAAGTTCTCCATGAAGGACTCAGACATGGTGATTATGAGTGAACTTTGAACCTTCAAAATGACAGGAACCATCAAGGAGTACATTGCCGCATACAAAGGACTACATGACTGTGCACCCAACACCATCAAATTTGATGAACCTGGGCCACATCTGGACTTCTATAATGGCCTTCCCACACACATTAGACGTCAGTTTGACATGACCTGCTGCAAGAACCTTGAGGATTTGTTCCTAGATGGGAAACATGCAGCTCAAAAGTCTGACAATCTACACGCCACCAAAAAGCGCAAGGAAAACCCTGCAGCTAAGAGAGAGTCTCTCCCCAATAAGCAAAACAACTGAGCTAACAGTACCCATCCTAAAAACGAGAACAACACTGTAGAAGCCAATCAGGCCAGTACCAAAGACACCAACAAGGAGGGAAAAGCTCAGGGGAGTGCTTAGGCAAGCCGCCCTCCCCCCTCTACACAAGACTTGTACAGAGAACAGGACGTGGACTCAATCACCATGATCCAGGTTCCCTCTAGCAATCCTCTACTGTTTGCTGCCCAATCTGGAAATAAACTCCTTACCTATTCTTTCCATTTTTGAAGATACCAGGGCACAGCACTATTTGACACTGGAGCCAATCATTCACTCATTAACAAGAGTTTTGCAGACCTCATGAAGTTACCTATCATTTGAAGTAGTATCAAGAAAGTCATCATGGCGGACAACCACAGCACACTGGTTACCCACAAGACAAGACCTTTCTGGGCTTAAATTGGAGACGTCCAAATGACAATTAGCGGCCCCATCATTCCAATCCCCAAATACAATATCATACTTGGATTAGATTGGAATCAAAGGATAAAGCCTCACATTGACTGGGATAGTGCCACCCTCACTATCCAGCGGGAAGAGGTCCACCATCATGTGTACCCAACACATCTTGACACCCTCATGAGGGACCACATATTTGTAAAGATCATGGAAAAAGAGAAAGAAACTGACATCAGCAAAATTAATTGGAGCACATGTTCATATGAGGGCATACACTTCAAAAACACAGAGACTCAACACAAACAAAACCCAATTAGAGACCAGCTAGTCAATGAATTTCCCTCTGTATTCCAAAAATCACTACCTGGGTTGCCCCCTGATTGGGGTATGCAATACAAAATTGACCTAAAAGATAGCGTGCCTAAGGCACAGCCCATTTACTGCCTCACACCACAACAAGACGTCACTCTGAAGGCTTACCTTGACAAAGCACTTGAGAAAGGCCTCATCAGACCCTCAAAATCACCCTTTAGTGCTGCTGTCTTCTTTGTGGTAAAGAAAGATGGAGGCCTCTGCCTGGTCACCAACTACAGGGCCCTCAACAAGGTCACAATAAAGAACAGGTATCCCCTGCCCCTAATTAATGACCTTTTTGATGCCCTGGGGGGGGGTCCCAAATCTTCACAAAAATTGATTTGACAGCAGGATATCACCAAATTCACGCAAAACCTGAAGACATTCCAAAGACCACATTTCAAACTAAATATGGTTCCTTTGAGTGTGTTGTCCTCAATTTCAGCATGAAAAACGCTCCAAGTACCTTTTTAACATTAATGAATGAAGTATTCAAAGAACACATTGGGAAAAGAGCAATCATCTACCTGGATAACATCATCATCTACAGTCCCAACCTGCAACAACACTGGGAAGACGTCTGTGCAGTCCTCTGTACTCTACAGGAAAACCAACTAATTGCCAAACCGTCCAAATACAAGTTTTTCTCAACTGAACTTCCATTTCTTGGCCATATCATCAGCAGGGACAGTATCAAGCCGGATCCAGACAAAATACGTGCCATAAAAGAGATGCCAGCCCCAAGGAACAAGAGCAAACTCCACACTTTCCTTGGAATGGTAGCCTATGTACACAGGTTCATCCCTGACTGGGGCGCTCTGACAGCCCCCTTGTCAGCTATCACTGGGAAAACAACCAAATTTGTCTGGACACCCTTACAAGATTAACATTTCTGCCAACTAAAAGAACACATGGTTACTGCCCCCATCCTGCAATACCCAAACTGTGAGGGGACCTATGAGCTAGAAACCAACGCCTCTGATTATGCCATAGGAGGAGTCCTCTGTATCCAAACGGCCCAAAAGGACTTCCTCCCTGTGGCCTATGAATCAAGTAAGCTATTGGACAGAAAAAAAAGATACCCCATACACAATAAGGAATTGGTTGTCATCATACACTGCCTCATTAAATGGTGATGCTATCTGGAAGGAGCCCAGACATTCAAAGTACTCACCAACCACAAGTTGTTAATATTCTCCAAAACACAACAGCACCTGCCAAGAAGAAAAGCAGAATGTATGAGTCTCATACAGAGATACCCCATGCAAATCAAATACAAGCCAGGCAAGGAGATGCTTAATGCAGACACCCTATCAAGGCCATATAATAAACACATCCTTTGCACTGATGGAAACCCTGACTGGCCCATGTTAATAATGGGGAATCTCCAGGAAGGGTTCCCACCTGGAACACCAATGGACATCCAAGAGAAAGTCCTTAAGAACAAACATCTGTTCAAAAACGTATATATGGTACACTCCACCAAATTCTTCCAAATAGTGACACTGTACCCTACGCCCTGTCAACACAAAAGATTGACACAATTCTCAGTTATCACAGAGACTTGGGACACATCCTTAGCAGAAACTTGCATGAATACCTCAAGACACGCTAATGGTGGGCCAACATGCTGGATGATATCAGAGAGGTACTGGAACAATGCAAGGTCTGTGAGAAGTACACCCAAACCAAAGCTCCACCCAAGTTGGTAGTACCTGTATCCATCACACAACCCTTCAAGGTATGGTTGTTGGATATTGTGGGACCTATGCCCAGTGAAAGAAAAGACAAGAAGTACATCATCACAGCCATTGACTGTGCAACCAGATGGCCCGTAGCACAAGCCACAAAAGAGCACAAAGGCAATGACGTAAGACAATTCATTGGCAAGGAGATCATAGAAAATTTTGGAAAGCCTGACCTCTTAATCACAGATGGAGGCACTGAACTCAAAGCTATTGACACCAACATCTATCTTGCCAAAAATGGAATAAAACACGTCACAGCCAGCCCATATCACCCACAAGCAAATGGACACGTAGAACAACTAAAAAGCTCTCTAGTGGAAGCCCTCAGTAAGTTATCTGCCAACAATCCAAAAGTCTGGGTTGACATGTTACCAACCGCCCTTATGGTCTGCAGAACACAAGTCAACTGCAATATGGGAAAAAGCCCTTATGAACTTGTCTATGGTCAGAAACCCTCACTTGTCAGTATAACCACAGGACCACAACTGACACTTCCAAAGAAGATACCAGACAGTAATGATCCAAAAGTACTACAAGCCAGAAAAGACCAAGGACTGATGGAACAACAAAGAGTTCAGCAGGAAGCAATCCCACTGCAACAAGAAAGTTTCCAAGTTAGAGACAGGATCTGGGTCATAAATCACAACCAACATAAACTAGACCCAGGGTTATGCGGACCAGGTATTGTAATGGAAGTGAAGCCCAATAACACCTACCTCATCAAAGGGATTGGAGCTCAAACTGAACTGAAACATATGCACCACAACCAACTCCGCTTGTGTAAAGCAAGAACAGCCCAACAAAAAACAGACTCCCTGTCCCCAATGCCAAACTGGATCAATACCAAGCTCGCATCCCTGACGCTCTAAGGAAAATTCCCAAGGCTCTGCCTTCCAGTACCCCAGGGGGAGATGTCACAACATCTTCAATTACTCCCTCTCAGGGAATTAACACCCAAAGTAGATCACCAAATGAG
Organism: Entomophthora muscae; assembly: GCA_014839935.2. Classification (NCBI taxonomy): domain Eukaryota; kingdom Fungi; phylum Entomophthoromycota; class Entomophthoromycetes; order Entomophthorales; family Entomophthoraceae; genus Entomophthora; species Entomophthora muscae. Next base: position 49,884 of record QTSX02006471.1, on the reverse strand, counting down.
TCACCAAATGGCTCACTGTCTAATCAATAGTTCAGTGGCACTCCTATCATTTGACCATCTATTACGGGGATCACACAATCCAGATCCTAAGCGGAACACAACTTGAGTAAGCCTTGTGACTTAAGAGGAACATTACTCAGATAAGCCTCATGACCTCCATGACGTACATGGACAGCATGTGGCTTATCATGATACTATATATTAACCTATATTCATATTCAATAAAGTATCATTCTCTTCTTTAATCTTCCCCTTTATTTTGTTTGTTTTACTTCCCAGAAGTGTAAACTCAACACTTGGCTCTAATCCTTATATGGAACATGCCACCATGTCACCCCCTTGTAGCCTGGTGGCTTTCTCCCTATAGTATATTAATTACAATATTCTATAATAAACAATACCTTATTTGTAAAGTCACTTTCCCCTTTAGCCTTGGATAAGACAATCTTCCCTTGGCACACAAAAAAAGCTGCCCCAAAGCTAGCCAAGCCCCTCAATTCTCCTGAGGATTTAGCCTATACAATTGATGAGAGATTTGTGTTGGCATACCATTCCCAGGTGGCAAACACTGATGTTTCAAACTCTGTTCCTACTTGGGAGGAATTTCTGATCAATTTGGACTATTTTTTGGCTTGGGTTTGCCTGCATTTAAATTGATTAAGTCTAAACAACCAGGTTGCGCTTTGGTTAAATCAACAAAATCCATTCTAACTGAAATTAATGGCATCCAGAAGTGTCCTCTAGGCACTATCCAATCAGAGTTTGGGTTGGAAATTGGAGAGAAACCATCCAAACTTCCTGAAACTACTGGCAAAAATTCTATCCCATTCAATCAAATGACTGGTTAAGGTCATCTGACCTTGAAAATTCAAATGGTTTCCCTTAAAGCAAAACAGGCAACTTTTGGTCCCCTGCTTGCTCGTTCTTTAATCATTAAAAATATATACTTTCAAAAACAAGTTATTTGAACTTTTGGGTCCCTTTTCTTGGCCCATTATTGTCTTTGACCTTATTAGTATTTATCTTATCATTCCTTACCTTACCAGTTTCCCCCTGGTTCCTGGCGTCCTTTTCAAAGCCCCTATAGTTAACGTTAGTGTTGTTGCTTACACTTACCTTAATTGCTTTTGAGAATCTGGTTCAAACTTTAAAATTAGTATTAAAACCACTATAATTACTTACTTTAAGCTCAAAATCTTTGTTCTTTTGCTTTAAAGTTTTGTTTCACTTTTTATACACTTTAAATTTAATAAACCCGCTCTCAAGAGTTGCCCTTGTCCTGTGGCTGCTGTTCTTGCTCCTCTTGGACTCTCTTTTATCATCTTGTTTTACCAGACCTTTGGTTGCCCCTTTTTCTGTGTCACCAATTTTAAAAAATAAGAAAAACATTATAGGGACAAGCCCCACTGCTGCTGACCCCAGATCTTGAAACTGAGATAAATGTTGGTGCCTCTTGTCAAGTTTGTTGTTTACACCTTGGCACAATCTCTGGTATTGATATGGTGTACTACCCCAGATCTATGGGGGCATATTTCCCAGTCTATTCATCATGTTGGTGCCAATCCGGATCAGTTCATGCACTTTCTGGAGAACATCCCTGAACACACCCAGGATATCTTTGCCACCAGTAAGAATGTTGTAAGAAGCTTGACATGTGACAACCTCAAGCCCTCTGCCCTCAATTCCTTTCCACCCATGACCCCAGCCCTATTTCCTTCTCCTCCCTCAGAGATCCCAGTCTCACAGGCCCCAGAAGAGGACTTGGGTGGGCAAGAGTTGGGCCCCAAGCGTGCTCTCTGGTTGCTTGGTGGGATGTTATTGATAGGCTTGGATTCATACTTCCCCTGTCTATCTGCCACATCCTCCCTATGGACGCCCCTTTGAGCAGCCATCCCAGTCCTGCACTGGATGGTGTCCTGGTGGATCCTTCCCCCAGGATGAGAGCCAAACTTAGTTAGTTTAGCCCCCTCTCTCAAATTATTCTTATTATTTCTGTCCTCTCTATTGTACTGTTGTCTTCCCCAATTCAAATAATGAATCCTCATTGGTTCAGTTTCAACACCTCCACAAAGGATATGGATAAAGGTTTTGTATTATTGACTAAGAATACTTTGCCTATTTGATTTGATATTGCTTTTATTAAATTATTGAAGATTGCTGCCTTGATTTTTCTTGTGGAACTTGCAATTGATTTTTTTTTCAGGTTTATTTCATATGAGCTCATAGTTGAAAATTGAAATTGTTCAAGACATTCAAAGATATATTCATCAAAATTCATGTTGACATCCAGTTTAATTTCCATCATTTCATTGAAATTGATACTTGCGCCTACTTCATAGGCTTTTCTGACCCAAGTTGAACTTCTTTCTGGAGCTTTGAATTCCTTATTAATTGATTCTTTTGTTGCATATTGATTGATGTTATTTTGAATTATTTTATTAATTTCATTTTTATTTATTTGAATTACAGGGGCTACCAGTGATTGGTAACCCCCATAAAACCAACTGGGCATGAAAACTGCCACTTCAGCAACCTTGCCCCATTCCTTGTTATAACTAAAGTAAATTCAAATAGAAAATAAAAAAACTTACTGATTGTTTCCCCCACAGCCACCACCGCCCCTTCAGCAAACTTCATGAGTGTTGGCTGCTCTTCATTTGATTTCCTGAGTCTTATCTTCCTTATTTCCCAGCTACTCTTTCTTTCTCTTGATTTTCATTTGATAATTTTTCAGTATTTCTTGAAGCATTTCTGCTGCTTGATTATGTTTCATTTTCATCTGTTTCAATTTGATCAGTTTCCTCTTCATTTGTGTTGATTTCCTTTGAAATTTCAGGTCCTTCAACCAGCTTGATTTTCTTATTGTTTTCTTTGGCCCCTTGCCAGAACTCCCACAAATTGTAGGCTGCATCATTGAACTTCAGACTTGATAAAATTGTTCCCTGTAGATTCAGTAACACTTCTTTGTTCTTTTCATCTATAATATTCCCCAATTTATTCAGAGCATCTTCCTTTGGCTAGATCAGTGGCTGGCCCCTGTTATCCAGATTTCCTGTTACTAGTTCCCTGATAGTTTTTTCAATTTCAACAGCCTTTTGCAGGTGTGCTTCTAATTCATTTATCAAGTTGTAAATATTTGACATTTTGTTTGAATTACATCAAAGAACTGGTTTTTATAGTACTACCTTCAACACATGAATATTTTTTGTTGTCAATAATAAATTAAGAACCGCAAATATAAATTTTGCATTAGAATATTGCAATTAGACGTCAACTCTTGATATTTTTGATATTATGTGCATAACTCAATGAATTTTGTTTAATAAAATTCATTGTAAACAAGGCCTTTTTCATTGTTATTTATTTAAACAGACTGTGTTTATATTAGGGTGCCATTAACACTTGTCATAAATAGTGATACATAGTGCATTTTACAGCCTGCATATTTGCCTATTGATAACAATTATGTAAACTTTTTAGCCAGATTTTGTGAGTAAAAATAATGTAATGAGTTAATAAACAATAATTTATTAACCCATTACATTATTTTTACTCACAAAATCTGGCTAAAAAGTTTACATAATTGTTATCAATAGGCAAATATGTAGGCTGTAAAATGCACTATGTATCAATATTTATGACAAGTGTTAATGGCACCCTAATATAAACACAGTCTGTTTAAATGAATTACAATGAAAAAGGCCTTGTTTACAATGAATTCTATTAAAAAAAGTTCATTGAGTTATGCACATAATATCAAAAATATCAAAGGTGACGTCTAATTGCAATATTCTAATGCAAAATTTATATTTGTGGTTCTTAACTTATTATTGATAACAAAAAGTATTTATGCAAATAATTTTATGTTGTTCATAAAATGTACAATATTGTATTAATTATGAGAATGTCAATAATGTAAAAATAATATGTTATTAATTATAAATCAAAAGAAATAATATCACTTTTAATAAGTTGTCACAAAGAAAGGTTTATTTTAATCATCAAAGGACAAGTAGGGGAGTAAATGGGCAGTATGTACGCTGTCATCATATGCGCTTGTGAAAGGGATGGCATCAGAGGTAATGGGAAGGTAATGTGTGGTGGTCTGAGAGTCAGGGTTGGAAGGCGGTTGGCTTGGTCTTGATGGGGGAGTTGGAGAGGCTTGGTTTGTTGACTGGGAAGAGGCAGCAAGAGCTGATTAATTCAATTGTTCAAATTCTTCTTCCCTCACGTATGTGGGCTTGACAAATCAAATGGATGGGCGTGGGGAGAGGCAGGAGTCCTTTCTGGACTTATCACTATCACTTGCACAGAAGATGATGAGATCTGATAAGTCCTGGACAAATACGGAAGGGAAAGCTTGTACCCCTTTTCAATTTGGGGTCACAGTTCATTGTAGGTGGCAGGCTTTAAGTGCCTGAGAGCTGAACCAAAATTATAAAGACATACATCTGCAAGATGCATGTCAGCGTGGTTGATGAGATAGGACCAACAGGTATGCCCCACAGCCCTAATTTCTTTGGTTGCCCATTCCTGCTGTTCCATCTCTGCACTCAGTACAACTGTGTGCACAGCTTGTTGGGTAGCCCACTCCTCCAGCATGTCCTTGAGCTCTGTCTGGTAGGCATACCCATATGTGGTGTTTGATATTGCTGAGTAATAATTGACACCCAATGGGGAAACTGCCAACAAAACCCCAAAAAATTGATATAAAATTGGCCTGCGCTTGTAAACATCAGATTGGATACATTTTTCTCCATAATCTTGGATACTTGCAGAAATCTTGACATACAACAAGAAGATGACATCATTGCACATCCTCATTGCCCTCCCTTTAATAAATTTAATAATGGTTGAATTGTAGGGGTTGGTATCCATCAAACTGGGACCACTGAGAACTTGATTGGACAATATTGTCATGCCCTTCCCCAAAGGGCAGGCTTTTTGATTTATCATGATTTTATTTTTGCTTTCTTTTATTCCTTCTATATATTGGAATTTAAATTAAGAGTTAATATTTAAGTAAATTTAAAAACAATTACCTTCTTTTTCATTGATTTGTGCTTGAGTTGTTGTTGTCGCAATCTTATTTTGCTATTTAATAGCTTTATATTTTTCTATTTTAAGTTAGAAAATTCCAACTTTATTTTACACTTTGCAATTACGCTTGCGTAAGCAACTGCTCCTTCCCCAGCTTACTAGCTGATCTGCAGTCTCTCCTGGCTTCTATTTTCCCTTCTCCTCCAGGTTCTGCTCCCAACATTACTCCAGTTACTCCTGTCCTTGGCTGCTTTCTCTACGGCTATTAATTTCTTCACTGTAAAGGTTTTCTATAAATAAAGGAGCTTATAAAGAGTAGGCTTTAAGCCAAAATTCTAAGTGATTTCTAACCTTCAATCTTTATCAATTTTTAACTTCAGATCTTAAATTTTAGGAATTTATATTTTTATTAATTCATTGTAAGTTTTCTTCTTTTATTTTCTTAAATAAATGGAAGTTGTAAAACAACAAGCCTTAGGCTTTTTGTATCCATTATTTTCCCTTAAGGAATCTTTTAATAGTTACATGTACTAGTTTGCTGATGGAGAGTATCCCAATATTGACATTCCCTTAGTTACTAATTGTTCACTATTAAATACCTTGTTTTATCTTCTTTGTTTAGGGTTCTTAAACTCTATCACTCCTTTTGTAACCCAGTATAAGTTCTTAGCAGGATTCTGTAATATTATATTACAGACAGTTCCTACCTTTTTATACCTTCTGAATCTTAACCCTAATGCTTTACATGCTTTAGTTTATAACCTTGCACCACTATGGGCAAGAACTTACAAAGATTCTAGCAGCAACCACTACTCCTGGCATCCACAAATTGACTGTTCTTTTATTTGTGAAAATGCCATAGAGTCCCAGTTGGAGACAAACCTGGATCAGGGGCATCCACAGGTCACGTTTCATGATGGCCATCTTAAGGGGATGTGCTTTTTGCTAACAGTTGACGTACTGGCTCCAGTTGGGGTCTTCTTGTGAGGGGGGCCACAGTTGGTGTGAGCTCGCAGGATTGCAGCCACAGTGGACTTTGCAAAACCCATAATGTCAGGATTTCTGGATATTGACTAATTAATGGATTCAACCAAATAACACGGGCCATCAGTTAATTACTCTTAATAATGGTTTCAACCAAATAACGCAGGCCAGCAGTTAATCACTCTTAGGAATGGTTTATAACAAATTAATGCGGGCCGCAGGTTTGTGGAATCAATGGATTCAAATGATCAAATCATATCCTGGCAATTGCAAAATACCTATTCCTAATTAATAGTGAAACATACATATATTGTGCTATTAATTAGTTCACCTCAACAACCACCTCAAACATGCTTCCTATATATAATTGCTATTCTAAACTTTAATTACATTCTAGAACAAGGGCCATCATATGGGCCATCATCTGAAACACTTCTAGAAGAGCCCAAAATAGACTGGGCTGTCAGGCCAAACACTCTAAGATAAAAGGCTGTGAGCCTATTGTATTGGAGCAGCTCTGATTAAGTGAAGGATAATCTCCATCAACTAGTAGCCAGCCAGGCTAGCTAGCCACCTGGAATGTGGTCCAGGTTCACAGCTACTCTGCTCAGATTGAGGGATAGTTGCACAGCTTCAGAAAGTATACTGAGCTGTGGAAGTTGTTAAGCAAGCTTCTGTCACAAACCGCATACACTCAAGGTTGGGCCAGAGCTAACTCAGATAAACGCGGGCAGCTGGGCCAGCCTCAATATCAGTCTCCTAATAAAGAGTTGATATTTCAAACCCTTTCCTTAGTTCAATTCTAATTAAGTGGAGAGCAAAAGATCATACTGTTGCCATACAGTATTAAACCCTATAGTAAAATATAGAGACAACAACTTATGAACCTATATCCAGAAGTAGGAAGAACCGTCCCAAATCCTTTGGGCCTTGGGCCCTGTCAGACTTGCTACTTCTGATGACAACAAAATATTCCAGGCCAAAGGTTACGCCAAAGCCACAGGTTCTCTATACTTTCCTAATGTTAGAAGACTTAGGATCTCATCTTGCTGATGATAAAATACCATGGTCCACAGTTTTCTAACACATAACATCTGCAATTTCCCCAAGGGACATAAGCATCTCTTGCTTTTCAACCATTTCAAGAACAATCTCTGGGGTAATAAGCTTTCTTTTGCTCTTGTAGGATGATTGGCTGGAGGTGGGGTATATCTGGCTTGGGATCCAGACAGTGCCATCTGATTTGCTGTTTCTGGATTATGGCTTTTATGGGTGGCCCCTTGGCTCAATTTACTGGTTCCAGATGACATTGTTGATACATGACTTGAATTAGCAGCTGCCTGTGTGTGATGGGCAAACAGGGTCATGCTTGAGGACGCAGAAGAAAGAACACACTCCTGGGTAGTGCTTGGGGAGGGGCCTGCGGGTTGGGTGTGACCATAGACAGAGGCTTCACTATTGGAAGACCCAGTGTAGCCCTGCATAATTTTGTCAAGGCCAGAGAACAGCTTTTTGACTTGGTTGTTGTTGAAAGAAGATATAATAAAATTTATATTAAAAAATTAAACTCAAAAAGAGAAGTGTATATTCTAATCAATTTTATTGTTAAGTATGTTAAGCTGGTGAATATTGCGATCTAAATTTTAGCTGTCCTAAAATGGAATAGGGTGATTTTTGGGAATGCCTATGATTCCTAAAAGAATTAGCACATATCCACTCTAGATCCTTTGACATCCTTTTTGATATGCCCATAAATTATATTTCTTTCAAATTCACCTCATTTTTTTATTTGAAATTTGGTTCTTGGATTTGACAATCCCGCAATTTTGGATTCATTAAGTTTTACATGATGTCTATGATTTGTTTGACATAAAGGAAATCTCAAATTGTACATTATAATGCTGCATTTCTGATTCATGTATCCCGCATTTTTTTGCTGTGTTTTGTCTTTTGTTAGTTGAGTTGTCTGCTCAAGGGATTCAAAATTTGCCAATTTAAATAAACCAAAAAAGTCAAATTGAATGGTTGATTTTATTAAATATTTTAATTTTCACTCAGCTGAGTTGCCGGCAAAAGTGATTTGAAATTTGGACCAAGGATTTGACAATCCCGCATTTTTACGTTTAGGTTCTGAATTTACAGTAGTGAAACAGATAAAGATGATTTATTGGGAGTCATGGAAGTGAGAATATAAGTCGGTTACAAAAATTTGATCTGGGCTGACTGGGATGGATTCTAAATATTTTTAGCCAATCAGAATTCACTGCAACAGTATCGGATAAGGTGGGCAACCAGGTCTCTTCAGGACAGGTACCCAGCTGAAAGGAACCTGCTACCCGCTGAAGGGGTTAAAAAACTATGGCATCCATACGTTCTAAAAGGAAAGTATCGTCTAGTTTGTTATGCTTCTTTCTTCTTTTTAACTCTGCTAAGCCAGCACTGTTATGATACTTTTTTGATCAATCAAGCCATAGTGGAGCAGGTTGGGCATTGGAAAAGGGCAAGGTTTATTTAAAAGCTAAGGGTAGAAGGCACTCCGCAGCTGGGAGGGTCTATTATGTAGAGCAGGAAGTTTTTTAAGGATCTCTCATATCCCTTCGGTCTGGCCAAGGTGGTGAAGAGATAGCTTTGCTGGTTGGAACTAGGGTTGGGACGGTAACAGGGTTTTAATTTAAATTTCTATTTGGGATATCTTATTCCTATTTAAAAGGCTGACCTTCCCAACCCTAGCTGGTATGCCGATAGGAGATTTGTGGCTCTGTATGGCATCTTAGATGGGCAGAACTGAAGTCGGGGTACTGCAGACGAATCAGTAAACATCTCAGTTCTACGAGGTGGTGGGAGACCATCTAGAACCTTCCCAGGCATCGGTACAGGGTCCCCGATTTCTCCCCATACGATATAAATTCTAAATAAAAAAAACCCCCTTTTAAATCGGCGAGATATAACCCTTGGCGTAAAGGTATCGGTGATGGCGTAGGCCGCTAAATCCTTAGCTATCGGTATAAGGGCCGGTGTAGCCGATCCTTATCGGTACGGCAATCGTTCAATAAGGCATCTTCCTAATTCGGAAGGGCGCTTCCCAGGACCCTTTGATTGCTGCGATGGGCTTGTTTAAAGCCTTGCAGTGCTTGGTTCTTGAGTGAAGATATGAAATCGACTTGCAGCCTTTGGGTCTTTCAGTTTAGTTGAAATTGGGAAGTTGTCACGGTCAATACTTTCGCTGGAGGGCGGGATGATTTTACCAAAAGGTTTCTGATGGTTTAGATTATTCATTGGTTTTCTTATTGGACATTGGAAATATTACGATTGTCTATTGCTATTATAGATAGTAAATGTATGGGTAGTATATTTCCTTGGAGTAATAGAGGGGTGGTGAAATATCATTACAAGTGTAACTAAAGTGATATTGTGTATGGTTGGATAGAGTTTCAGGTGCAGGGATCCATAAAGACAGGGATTTGAAAAGATCGATCGTCGCCCAGACCAAAGCCAGCAAGTTTTAGCAAATGTTGCCAGCGAGCCGCAGAGATGGCTTGATTGGCTGAATAACAGGTTGATCTCATTACGGTGGGCTGATTGAAGAGATATTTAGCCTATTTGGTTGGGATGAGGGTCTTTGCGCTGGGATTGAGGATCTATAAACTAGCAAAGCGGTTTGCTAACTAAAATTGAGTTGATTATTAATTGTATTTGTGGATACCAATCTGTGAACCCTTAGATGCAGATCTGGAGGTAACTTGTTTTTAAAGGGTTCTGGGATTTAAACAGTAAATAAGATAATTTTTAGAATGAAAATATATATTAGTTCCCTGGAGCCCATTCTGCCTTGGCAAAGGAAGTGGGAGGTTGCAGGAAGTTAGATTGAAATTTATAAAGAGTCTGCAAATAAGAAACAATCCATTGACTCATGTAGAGTTGACGATGAATATGATTGGTTGATTGCTGTAAGAATGTGTTCCATGGCTTCCAAAGCTTCTATTGGGTAGACAGGGTTTATAAGGGCGGGTGGTTCTCATGAATCTTCCATGCTGCGTTTTTGGTTGGCAGTTATTTGGGCAGTGCATGTCTCGTGCTTGGTGGAGCATTGTGTAGATGGCGACGTGTGTTTTAAGCTGCAAGACGTGGGGGAAGAAGTGGAGTTTGCCTTCACGTATCCACAGGAATATGGGTAACATGTGTTGTGATGCTTTACTAATTGGTAGATGGGTAGGCTTAGGCATTGGAGTCTGGATGCAGGGGTCAGATATGATGATTGTTTGGCAGGCCAATGACGGAACCTTCATCGTCAGCGACCGCAAAAGCTTCAACTACAACGAACCAAAGACCGACGCAAGCCAAGACTGTTACCTTCTTCCCGACAAGACAAACTCAACAGATGGGAAGACAAACATTGTCTTCCGCAGACTAAAGAACACTAAAGACCCCAACGACACGCCACTGACCAGTGCAAACACAGACTTTGTTTGGGCCTACTCCAAGATCCGCCCGCTTGCTGCTGCCAATGCCGAGCTCAAGGTTCACGAGGACTCGGGGAAATTCAACCTCGCCCTCGGCTCGGGCCAATCAAAGCAATCCTTTTCGGGGAGCTTTAAGTTGGCCCACGGTGTCCTGCTGCTCTTTGGGTGGAACCTAATTCCGTATGCCGGTATCCTCGCTGCTGCTCCGCTCCGTCCAAAGCTAGGCGTTCATTGGTTCCGCATCCACTACTTTCTCCTCGGCATGCTTGCTCCTGCCCTTGTCATCAGTGGCATTGCCATCATCTCTTCAGGAAAAGGGCGCCACTTCTCAACCCCCCACGAGGTAACCCCGCTTCTAACAAATCTAACAAGCAGATTCTTGGACTCGCCGTCGCCCTTGCGATGCTCCTCCAGATTTTTCTAGGCATAGCTATACACCTGACTTACAATCCCCTCCGCACAAAGGTAACTCTCACTGCAACAAGCTAACCAGCAGATCCCGTGGCAAGATAGACTGCACTGGTGGGTTGGCCGGCTCACCTTCATCGCCGCTCAGGTAAACATCATCCTCGGTCTCCTCCAGTACGCCCCTGTCAACTCCCTCATCCCAATATGGGTAATCTACCCCCTCCTCCTCGCCTTGGAGCTGCTTTTCTTTGCAATCCTCGCAAATCCCGAAAAGTTTGCCCTCGCCAACTACCTCGGCTCGCCCCGCCCCGCAACCGCCGACCTAAAATAAATTGTTTATCACCGCCCGATCTCGTCTGCAAATCCCATTTCCGCATGTTGACAACAGCCCGCAATTCCACCCCCCAAAACCTTAATATATCCAACTCACCAGCAATATAAATTCTATTCCAAACCCCAATATTTTCAATCAAATTTAAACTAGGTATTTAAATAACCAACCCCTCTCCAGCTATTAGATCAGTGTATCTACACCCTTTATTCAAGCTCAAAAACCAGACAAGCACTCCACCCAGAATACCATCCAATCCAACTATAAACGTATCCCCAAAACAACTTCCATATATGATCACCATATCAAATATAACTTACCCAGATACTAAATCCCACCATCAACAAGATAAACACCATCCCCTGCATAGACACAACAAGCTTACTTCCAACCAAATAACATCCCTTTTTTTCCCAACCAGCATAGATTTTATCAGCACATGCTAGAAAACTTCTTCCCTCACGAGCTTAACCAAAAAAGTAAACGTAACCATAAAAGCCAACCCTCCTGCTTTTAGCCAGCCACCCTACCAGATCCATGGCCAGCCCCCAAAGAAATCCCAACCCTATAAACCAGGTTCAACTCCTATCCCAACAAGTGCTGCAGCCATCCTACTCCACAGCAGTCCCCATTCTACCGAAACTAGCCATCCAGAACTTAAACAATAGGGGTTACAGATAATTTCAATGAAATAAGATATCTCAACGGTCAACCCTTCTCAATGTACAGGTGATTGGTTGTAGCTAGACCTTTTTTTGAACCATAGGCTTGAACTTTTCACTTTAAGAGCTCCAGAAATCCCATGCAAGTGATTTGGTCGTTCAATCCCACAAAACCAACCAGAAAGACCTTATATGGCATCATAATTCAAAGCACGTCTGAGCACTTTGAACCCCTATATTTAACTTACAGCTTCGGTCTGAAGCTGATTAGTTGCATCGCTTATGCGATGCAGAATCAAGTTTGAATTTGAAGTATCCTCGGACGGTTTCTCTTAAACACCTGGTGACTCTAGCGCCTCGTTAATATGTCTCTTGCGCCTGCCAGCATAATATTTAATCACTCTCCTTACACGGTTCTGAGCGGGTAGCCCTTCCTAACCCACATGATCCCACTAACTTATGGGGTTCACAGAGTTTAAGTATCTTCGCGGAATGGTGTCTCAGCATAGGAAGGTCCAGAGAGCATGGTCCACCATAAGATGGCAACTGTGGTAAGTTCGACTCCCTGGTGCTCGACACTATAGTAAAGTGAGAATTCAGCTTTCCCCCTGATCGACAACTGGAAATCAACACTTTTTTAATTAACAGATCTTGATGTACTGAAAACTTTTAATATAAAAAATTAAGCCTTACAGCTATGGTATACTAAAGTGACCCCATAGAGCTCAAAAATGCAATAAAAAGTGTATCTAAACTAATGAGAAAAAGGAGAAATAAGTAACTATTTCTCATTTTACTATGTAGTTCACACTCTTCATTAAAAATATTTTTGATTACCATAAAAATTAAAATTTCAATGAACCAAAAATAAACATAAACACAACAATAAAAGTTATGCAAACTATGAAGAAATATTGATATTTATTTGATATAGTTCATAAAAGTACAAATGTGAATATTGTATGTTTTACTAGTAAATTAACAAAGATTAAGATATTTCAATCACTTTCAACTATAACTATTCATCTCAAATTCACCATACATACACAAAATAATCAGTAATATCTAATTAAATAAAAAAATAGAAGAATTAAACGTAGAAACTAATTGATCAAAACTAAAAAGTAAAAATTATAGCTAAAAAGTCAAAAGTTAAAACTATAGAAGCAAGCAATTTTACTCTTCATCCTTCTTCCCCCTTTTCATTTTAGCCCCTTCCAGGAGGGCAGTGGCAATAAGCTCAAGTTGCTGCTTAAGTTCAGAGGCCTTGTATTTGTACTTAGCTTCACCCTGAATGGCCCTGGTGAAGAGGGTGGAGCGGGTTGTAGGCTTGGTGGGGGGGACGCGGTTTGCCAAGTCACACAGCTTGGAGATGGTTTTCTCCTGCTCGTGCTACAGGAGGGAGAAGAACTTATTGAACTTTGGATGAAAACCAAAGCTGGCCTTAATATGCTTGTGATAAGCCTCTAGCACCAAAGTGGTCTTGAGCTCACCATTCACTGCCACCCGGTAAACATTCCAACTGGCCTTGGCGCGGGCCTTGCCTCGCCTCTGTGTGACAACCTTCTAATCCACTGGGGCTCAAAGTACTCAAGGAAAGGCTTGAACTCTGGATACTGTGCTATTTAAGGATCCTTTGAGAGAACCTCAAACCCCTGCGCATTGTGCTCTGGCTTTAAAAAAGCCAAGGTACTAAATTGTGCAAGCACAAATTTGCAGGTGTCTGATGTCACGGTAGGTTCTATCATGCCGGAAATTATCTGGCCAAGTAGAAAGGCTCAAAAAGCCAGCAAACCTTTAACAAAATTGACCAAATTAACGGATTTAAATCAAACAATCAATCAAAAATGGGTTATGGCTGCTCCAGTCTGTCAGCTGAAACCGGTTCCCCTTTTCAAATTGACATTGATAAATTGGCGTAATTTGAGGGTCACCCAATATGAGCTTTTCAATCAGCATGATTTTCAGAAACTAGTCACACAAGGGTTCTTTGCAACCTGGACCAGATACTTACTTGACAATGTGGAAGGAATAGGAGGTCAAGACTCAGGTGGTATTGCTTAGTCAATTTTTCTGATATATATTGAATAATTTTCACTGTTTCAACTCTAAGAGTTGAGTCCTCCTAAAATTTTACTCAATTAAAATTATTTATCCCAAGTTCTAATTTACTTTTTAAAAATGCATCCTGTGGTTGGGTTATTACAATATATTCTATACAATCTGATTCTCAACAGAATCATTTCTGGAAGATAGGGTCCTGCAGTTGGAACTTTGTTGTCAGTGCCGCCCAATGTTAATTTTGCGCCAGCTAATTTTGCAGCTCCTCCCCCCATTCCTGAAACTGAAAATTGTGTAGCCTCCCAATGTCCAGAATTTCACTCTGAAGATTCATTGATGTTGTCTCAGGCCATTTATCTTGGGCTACTTTGGTTAGGATTAATTGTTCTGCTTAATCCTGGTATTACAATTGGAAATTTTACAAAAAGGTATTTGAAGCTACGTTTGTGGTTAATCATTAATTCTATGTGGATTTGGGTGATAATTCCCCATCACTTAGAAACGGCTTCATACTATCCCACAATTTCCATCACATTACTCAACTCTTCTACATCTGAGTTTTTGGAAGCAGTTTGTTATGAATTTGTGTTTCTTTTCTCCTGCTCTGTTGAGATATTGGTGTTTACCATATTTATTTGTATCAGCTCCTTTCTGAGATTTCCGTTTGGGCTTTTATTTAATTTGTGGTTTCCATCTCCAGTTGCAGTTGTTGAGACTGGATCTTCTGTTTCCTATTTCTGTTGCGTCATGTCATTTTGGCGTCTGGATTATTTTCCTGCTCCACCCACTGATGAGATTTCACGTGAAGTTTTGTCAGCATTATCATTCTATTCCAGTTCAAGCCTTAGTTATAAATCCCAAGTTTACCATGTGATGCCAAAGGTTTCTGAGGATACTTGTGAATAGTTGTTGTCCACAGTGGAGCGCAATCCACGTTTTTTTAACTGAAAGTGCATCTCTATACCCTTTGTTAAAAAATTTGTGTATATCTATTGAGGAGCTCAAAGTATATTGTAGGCTGTATGCCTTCCATCAGGGTACTACTCCGCTTTTGATATTCCTTCCTCAGTTTCTTGCCTACTGCCGCACAATTGATGTTCCCAAGGTGAATAAACTCTCAGCGTTGTGGTTAGCAGTTGACCAGACTGCCCAGGATTTGGCAGTTTGGGATTCCCTGTTAACCACAACTGAGGCCCTGGTAAGCCAAATTCTTTCTCTGGTCTCAAATCTATCTACTTTTAAGAAAGGTGCGTTGGTAATTGAGGACAAACCCGCTGCTTGCTCCTGATTTTCTGGTCCTTGCTCCGCGTTAGTTCCTTCCAACTAAAGCCAAGATTGTTCTCCCCCTAGTCTGTATCAGTTGCAATTGGCAGTGGTGAACAAACCTGCCGATGTAAAAGGGGCCCAGTAGTGTCCGGTCCTGATATTTCCTTGGCAATGCTTCAGCACGTTGTACCTGCCAAATCTTCTGTGGTTACATCTGAAGAGGTGCTCCTTGTTCCCATTGATTGTGATAACCCCATTATTCCAGCTGCTGTCCAAGAGATGATTGAGTGTTACTTCCAGGAGCATCCTGCCTCCTTAGCTGCTGTCCGTACTGCCAATGAAAAACAAGACCCTGCCAAGATAGCCACCTTTGCTGCCAATAAATCTACTTCTGGTTACTTCTTGTTTTATGGTAGCATTGATAACGGTCAGACTATCTACCAGCCAGCCATTTTGTTGGATACAGGTGCTTCCAAAGACTTTATGAGTGTGGAGAATGCCAACTTGCTACAACTCAAGTACCATCCAGGAATGCTTGTTAGGGGTGGGAACTGTCAGACGTTTTCCTCTTTTCAGCTGTAGAAGCCAGTAACCTTTGTGGTTTTGGGTCAGTCTTTTACTGCAAGGTTTTCTGTTTTCTCCTCCCTGATGTATCCTATCATTTTGGGTGTGGGTTGGTAGAGAGATCATAATGTATCCACCTTACTGAAAGAAAACACGTTACAGGTGGAATACTCTTTGGGTATATCTATTTGTATTAAGCTGTTAGGTATGTCCGAAATGGAGAAATCCTCTCAGACTATTTGATTGGTTCCTGTCTCTGTCCCCACAAGTTTGGATTTACCCACATGTTTACAACCCTGGTCTGCAGCGTTTGACGCTACCAGAGGTGAGGTCCTTCCCAAGCACACTCAGTTTGACTTTGACTTTAAAGTTACCGTTGATTTGATTCAAATTGCGTCTCCTATTTACCCTTTAACTTTGAAGGAAGACACATGTTTGGAGGAATGGACTTGTGACATGTTGGTAAAGAGATATATATTTAAAAAGGCTTTGTCAATTTGATCTCTGTTATTGTTTGTTCAAAAGGCTGATGGGTTGCTTTGTCCTTGTGTTTATTATATGAACTTAAATAACATCACAATCCCTGATCCCTATCCTTTACCTCTCAAAGCACAGATCTCTAGGTGTGTTGAGAAGGCAAAGGTATTTTTGAAACTTGATCTGTTGAATGCTTTCAATTAAATCAGGATTGTGGAAGGAATGGAATGGTTGACAGCATTCAGAACCAAGAAGGGTATCTTTCAGTTCCAGGTAATGCCTTTTGGATTGAAGAATGCTCCAGCTTGCTTTTAGTGACTAATTGATTCCGTCTTGGGGGATCTCCTGGGTGTATGTGCCATTGTGTATATGGATGATATCTTGGTATTCTCTCCAGATGAGGAGTCACATAAAGCCCATCTGTCAGCAGTGGTAAAGCGCATCCTCCAGGCCATCTTAATCATTAAAAGAAGCAAATGTGAATTCTTCAAACGTAAGGTTACCTTTCTGGGTAATATTATCTTTGGGATGGCCACACCATTTCCCCTGACAAGGAAGCTGCAGTTTGGGAGTATGCTACGCCTGTGACAGTATCCCAACTCTGTAGTTTCTTGGGTACTTGTACGTTCTTGATGAAGTTCACTCCACACCTGTCTGAAGTGGCCGCCCCTTTATATTTGGCTAGTGGTAAGACAACTTTGGTCTGGACGCCTGAGTGCACAAATGCGTTCACGGCAGTCAAGGCTCTTTTGCTGTTGTCACCTGTGTTGAGACATGTAGATCCTGAGCTTCCTTTTGTGGTTTCCACAGATGCATCTAAATACGCTGTAGCTGGTGTCTTGTTCCAGACTGCTGATGACGGGATTGAGAGACCAGTAGGGTATTTCTACTGAAAGATGGAAGCTTGTGAACACAATTACATGATTTACGACAAGGAATTTTTGGCTGATGTGGAATTGTTAAAGCATTGGCATCACCATCTCATGTTGGCACGTCATCTATTTGTAGTAAGAACTGACCACAAAGCTCTTCTATATTATTGACAGCCCAGGGTTTTGTCAGGTCGTCAATTCAGATGGCATGGTGACCTGACAAGATACAAGTTCTTCTACAAGCTTATTAAGGGATCAGACAATCACTTGGCTGATGCATTAAGCAGGAATCCTTCCCATCTCTCAGATGCTAGTATGGACACCAAGTTTAAAACCCATACTATGATTCCAGATGAGGCTGTGGTATCTTTTGTCTTGCCTCCAACAAGTACTCTGGCCACCATGTCCTTAACTGAGTGCGCAGACCTGGACTTATATTCCAAAGTTAAGTTTCTGCAACCTTTATCCAAAGGCTATGATAGGCTATTAGAGCTAGCATGTGTAAACCCAGTAGTTCAACCTCAGGATTATCATAAAATAGGTCCTGTCCTATATCATCAAGGTTGCTTGTGGGTCCCAGAAGAAACTATTTGGGATGAAATCATGGAAACTCATCACACTTGTCCAACGGCAGGCCACCAAGGGAAAAACAAAACAGTGGAACTAATCTGCTGCCAGTTTTCCTGGAAAGGTTTGACAGTGCAGGTGGCAGCTTTTGCTTGCAATTATCTGGTATGTGTTCAATCTAAAGCAAGCCAAAACATGAATACAGGTTTATTGGTTCCACTGCAGCCTGCTGCAGGACCCTGGACGTCTGTGTTGGTGGATTTCATTGGTGAACTTCCCAATTCCAATGGGTTTAACGCAATCTTGGTGGTGATAGATTGCTTCATAAAAATGGCGCACTTTGTACCTTGCTAAACCATAATTACTTTGGTGGAAATGGCTAGGTTGTTTGTGAATAGAATATTTTCCCTACATGGCATCCCAATGGAGATTGTGAGTGACTGCGGGCCTCAATTCATTGCTCAGTTCTGGGAAGCTTTCACTGGGATTCTATGTATCAAATTGTGTTGTTCAACGGCTTTCCACCCCCAATCCAATGGAAAAACAAAGAGGGTAAACCAAAGTTTGGAGGTCTACCTACATTGCTACACTAATGCGCGACAAGATGACTGGTGTGATAATTTACCTATGGCAGAGTTCACATATAATAACACTCCTCACACGTCAACTCAAGTATTGACCTTCTATGCCAATGTGGTTTACAACCTTTTTCTAATATGGGTCTTGTTTGGTTAGCAACGTGGAAGCTGCAACTGATCAGGCTGCTGCATTGAAGCAGGTTCATCAGGAGCTCCAGGTTACTCTTGCTGCTGCTGGGACAACTTACAAGGAATATACAGATCTTAAGCTCCAGGAAGGTCCAACTTATAGGCCAGGTGATCTAGTCATGGTTGATGCTCTCAATATGAAACTGAAGGTTCCCTATTGTAAGTTAGGGCCTAAACAAGTTGGCCCCTTCAAGGTCAAACATCAAATTGGTCCCTCTGCCTATTGGCTGGATTTACCTCCTGCTTTCAAGATTTTCCACACTTTTCATGAATGTCTTCTTACTTCCTTTAAAGGCACAGAGACTCCTTCTTCCCAAACCATTCTTGTGGAGGGAGAACCTGAGTATGAATTAAATTGTATTTTTGCTTCCTGCAAGAATTGACAACACTTGGAATATTTGGTGTTGTGGAAAGTTTATCTTGATTCTGAAAACTCCTGGTTTCCCACTACAATTTTTCCAATTCCCCAGATCTGATCATGAGTTCTACAAGCACAATCCCACTGCTATTGGTCATCCCAAACTTACCTTGGCTGCAATGAAACTCCCACCTGCTCATAAGAATTTCTCCTTATCCCATCTCCTGAATGGTGGTATTGTGCCCAGGGCTAAAACAGAAGGTAATGTCACGGTAGGTTCCATCATGCCAGGTATTATCTGCCCAAGCAAGAAGGCTCAAAAAGCCGGAAAACCTTTATCAAAATTGACCAAGCTGACAGATTTAAATCAAACAATCAATCAAAAATGGGTTATGGCTGCTCCAGTCTGTCAGCTGAAACCGGTTCCCCTTTTCAAATTGATATTGATGAATTGGCATAATTTGAGGGTCACCCAATATGAGCTTGTCAATCAGCATGGTTATCAAAAACTAGTCACATAAGGGTTCTTTGCAACCTGGACCAGATACTTACTTGACAATGTGAAAGGAATAGGAGGTCAAGACTCAGGTGGTATTGCTTAGTCAATTTTTCTGATATATATTGAATAATTTTCACTGTTTCAACTCTAAGAGTTGAGTCCTCCTAAAATTTTACTCAATAAAAATTATTTATCCCAAGTTCTAATTTACTTTTTAAAAATGCATCCTGTGGTTGGGTTGTTACAATATATTCTGTACAATCTGATTCTCAACAGAATCATTTCTGGAAGATGGGGTCCTGCAGTTGGAACTTTGTTGTCAGTGCCACCCAATGTTAATTTTGCGCCAGCTAATTTTGCAGCTCCTCCCCCATTCCTGAAACTGAAAATTGTGTAGCCTCCCAATGTCCAGAATTTCACTCTGAAGATTCATTGATGTTGTCTCAGGCCATTTATCTTGGGCTACTTTGGTTAGGATTAATTGTTCTGCTTAATCCTGGTATTACAATTGGAAATTTTACAAAAAGATATTTGAAGCTATGTTGGTGGTTAATCATTAATTCTATGTGGATTTGGGTGGTAGTTCCCCATCACTTAGAAACAGCTTCATACTATCCCGAAATTTCTGTCATATCTGAAGTGTCTCTCTGGCTTAACCTACTAAGCTTAGCATGGGCCTGCACATTGCAAGCGGCTGCTTGGCAAAAGTGGAAGTGGCTCCCCTGCACCTTCCTGATGAACAGCTGCTCAAATGCATTGAATGATCAGGCTCATAGTCCATGATACAAATGTGAGGCCCCAGAGCTCTCAGTGTGGTGATCCACATGTGTGCTGTTTTTCAGGAGAGGGTTGATTTGGATTCAAATAAATACAATATGCTGAAGAGTGACAATGTGTGGTTAGCTGGTGACACTGTAAACTAGTAGATAACATAGGGCTTCTAGGGGTAAGTAGGGTGAGCCTAGTAGGTAACATGGTCTACTAGGGTAGGTAAGGCCTGCCTGGTAGGTAACATAGGACTACCAGGGGCAGATGTTGCCTCCACCCATCAGAAGAAATTGGCTGCTTTGGGCTATTGTGCTTCACCTTGTAGGGAACTGTGGCTGCAGAAGGGTGAAGACTGAAATAGCAAGCAGGGAACTTTGTCTGTCTGGGGGAGAGTAGGTTTTGGACCTCTGGCGGGTAACACAGGCTGCCAGGGAGGTAAGAGCTTTGAGAGCTCTACATACCCTAATACATTTGCAGGAGTTCTGTGAGCAAGCACCCTACCTAACGGACTGGTAGGGTGTCCTTGTTTATGCCCCTATAAGAGCTTTGGGGGAAACCAAAGTGAGCATTGGAGGGCATAGATTTGCTCAGAGGTGTCACCAAGGCATTTGCTAAGGGAAGCAAGCTGCAGAACTTGGTGTGATCAGGCCTCTGGGAAGTGGAGCTGATTACTCTGCAACTGAAAGCCCAGACTTAATCACATGGGTGAGTAAAGACAATACATAGACATTGATCTATGGTTGAATGGCCTAAGTAGATTGCCACTTGCGAGGGCTCAGTAAAACACCAGTTCAGTGTAGACTCATGCCTGGGTCTACAAGTTCTGGTAATGGGGACTGAGATAAAGAACTGAGGTGGTTCACAGAATAAACAGAGAAGACTAGCAGGAGGACTGTTTGGTCACAGTGAAGGCTAGTTGATGGACTGTTAATTCATATTGAATTGTGGGAACTAATATGATTCAGTGTGTAAAAGGAACAAAGGAGGTTCCTAGTGGGGATTTATTGAGGAACTAGCTGAGAAGAAGTTGAAGAACAAGAAGATTATGATGAAGGACTAGCTGATAATAAAGCAGGATGGCCAAAGGACCAGAAGTTTGTGGTGAAGGACTGAAGATCTGAGAGGATGAACTAGCCAGACTGGATGCAGAGGCTGGAAGAGCTGATTTTGGTGTCTTTAGAGAGGAAAATAGATAAAAAGAAGCAGTTAGATAATAATTAAATAATGCCTGATTATGATTAAAAAAGGAATTAAAATCATGTAATAAAAAGAAAGAGGAGGAAAAATAACATATAGTTTGTTAGAACTATATGTTATTTTAAAAAGAAGAATTGAAGAGGAAATAAGCCAGAAAGAAGCTGGAAGAAGAACAGAGAAACTGTAAGGGAAAAAGAGCAAATTTTGCCAAGAACAACTAGGAGAGGCAAAAGGACAAGCAGCAAGCAGGTTCAAAGTTGCAAAAACTGTTGAAAGAAACACGGGGAAACGTTGAAAAATTGAGGGGTCAAAATTTGCCTAAGTAAAACATATGTGGAAGCGCTCAAGATTTGCCAGGGAAACATGATGGGAATTACAGCAAAACCATTTGAAACATGGAGCAGTTGTTTACCTGGAGCAAGACAGCCTCAAGTTCAAACCAGGGTCAAGGACAGGTCATCCAGGGAAGCCTTTTTGGCAAAACCGTTGAATTGAGGTGTGTGATTGACTGCGAGCCGGAGTCTATTTGATCAGTGTTTTATTGGCTTTAACTTAAGAGTTAAAGCCTAAAAAATGAGGAGCAGAAGCAGACAATTCAGAGCTTTCAATGACTGAAGTAAGTTTAAAGGTTTAATATATTATAGAAGGAGAAAAAAGGATAGTTTAAGCTTTGAAGAACCAGAGTTCTAAGAGAGGTTTTTGGTCTAAAACAAGGGGCTATAAAAGGGAGAGCTATCTGGGACTATTCAGGTACTGAATAAAGTGGATTACAAAGGCCACAAAAGCTAAAGAAGGAGCCAAAGACCAGGAATAGGAAGCAAGAGATGGAACAGACCACATGAGCCCAATATTAGAACACAGGAGCCCAAGACCAAGGTAAAGGAGCCCAAGACCAAAGCGCAGGAGCCCAAGACCAAGGGGCATGAGCCAAAGACCAAGTACAAGGAGTCCAAGAGATTGTTAAAGGACTCCAAGTATTGACACAAACCCCTCATTATTTTCTATCCCAAGGCCATATATCAGAAGGTTTCTAAGGGGATCTTCCTTCTGACTGTGAATAAAGTGCCTATTATAATCCCTATCCAAATTTCCCACATTAAGAAACTATATAAGTCCTATGAGTCAATTACCCAACATTTTCTATCCTAGCCCAGGGGACAAGGAATCCTATTGCCTAGGGTGCAGGAATTTTGCCTCTAGTAAATCTGCCCAGGAGGAGTGGGAGAAGGTGACTAGGCATCTGGAAATGACAAATAGAGGAAGAGAGTTTATTGGGGGAGAGTTTGCAAGACTATTACAGAATTGGGATTGGCCTACAGAAGGGCTGGCGCCTGCTGAAGTACAAGTGTATAGTGGAGACGCTCACCTAGTAATTAGGAACGTAGTGGAGGAGTTTGCTCTTATGCAGGCCAAGTATAAGCTTCTAACCAACCATTCACCATTGTTGGAGAATGATGACTCCTCCAAGAAGGTCCCTGGCTACAACCCAGGACACACTTTGGGGACTGGTGACCAGGAACCCCACACTCAGCCTTACCTTTTCCTCCAAGTCCAGGGTGGCCTGGTCCTTGTCAGCGGCAGGAGAGTTGGCGCAGGTGTGGGGGAGGTCTTCTTGGCATTGTTGTTGTTGTCAGGAAGGAGGGAAAGTGCTTGGCAGAGGATGGTAAAAATGCAGGTGTAGATGTCCTCAGTGGCCCCAGGGAGAAGGAAGAAAGTGAGTGGAATCACCTGGATGTCAATCAGGGCATGGATCATCCAGAGCTGCTTGAACATCTGGGGGCAAGTGACAAAGGTACCATCAACTAGCCAGGTTGAAGCCCTTATTAACTCCAGCAGGTTCTTCTGGGTGGTGTAGCGTATTATGCGGTCTTTGCTGCTGGGCCCATTATCATGGAGGATGAAGTGCTCCCCACTCAGAAGCTGCTTGAGATTGTGGGTGAGCGTAAGCTCAGAGAGGACATCAGAAGCCTTGGGAGGAGGGGGATTGGCAGCAATTCTCTTGTCACTGATGAGCTTAACAAGTTGCTCCTGGGTGGGCACCAACTTAAGATTTTTGGGCAGCAGGTGTTGAAGGGCCTTGATGGCCAGATCTAAAGTGTGGAGGTTGGCAGAGGTGGGGATTAAGTGGACAAGGTACCACTTCAGCATCTGAGTGATCAAGTGATTGGGAGGCTCACAGGCGTTCTCCCCCTTCTCAGCAGTAACCTGCTCCCAGCCCTTGGTGTTCAGCTGGCCCCCGCAAGTCTTATCCTCACATACAAAGTGCTTTCTTTTAGTTTGCTGTTTTTGATTATTACAATTGAAAATGTAATTATCTGCAACTTAACCAGGACCACCCTTTACGGACATTATTGGGAAGTAACAGGGGGAAGCGCTGGGTACTTTGAGCTCTCTGTCCACATTGCAGATATTGTGGATGGCCAGTGGATCCCAAGCCACGTGACCAGAAGATTTGAACTTTTTGGAATACTCCTCAGGCTCATCCTGGGGGTTAGATGAGGGAGGGGTAAGAGCCATCAGGAGGAGGAGGGGAAGGGTTCTTTGAGGCCTGCTTGGAAGCCTCACTTTTCTTACCAGAAGAAGAGGTGGGCTCCTTGGCAGTCTTTGGCTTCTTAGTACGGCGCTCCTTGGTGGGTTTGGAGCCGGCCTATGACTTGTAAAAATAGTGATCAGTGAGGGAGTCATCACTTTTATTTGAGGACTTGGGGGAAGTTAAAGATGAGGGTGTAGGGGGAGGAGTAAGAGGAGATGGGATGGGGGAGATGGAGTTGGAGACTTTTCCTTTGCAGGCTTCTTGACACGCTTGGGGGTGGTGGCTGGTTTCTTGGAGCCCTTGAAGGCTTGGCGCTTGGTAGGCTTGTTGGATTTGGATGATCTTGGCTAAAGAGAAAGTTTAGTTTTGAAAATAAAATGTTTGAGAAGATATTCAAACACAAAGAGGTAAAGTAAAGAAAACTTTCAGTAAAAATTATGCAAATAAAGGTTTATTATCAAGAAAAAAACATAACAAAGTAAATAGAAGCAAAATAGAAACTCAAAGTATAGATATAAAGGGTAAAAAATAGAAAATAAGTGAATGTATGATGAAGCATCAAAGATTTTAGGTTCAGCATAACATCTTAGTACTAAATCAATGTAAAAGTATAACTAAAAATCAAAAAAGTATATAAAAGTTATATGGAGAGTAGCAGGAAGAATAGTAGATTATAATTGCAAAAAAATTATTATGTGAATTTTTTATTGGGAGTTGAAAATTCAAAACATAGTAAAGTGTCAAGTTTGGCACTGTCAATCATCTGGGAAAAGCTGAATTCTCACTGTTAAGTATGCCAGAATTGAGTAAAAAATCAAATTTACTATGTTTTTTACATATAAAACTTGCTTAAATTTAAAACAGGTTCAAAAGTTAACCCATTGCGAGGCAGTTTCATATGCTCAAAAATAAAAAATACAGCATAAGTTAAAAAAGTAAATTAGTAGGAATGTGTTTATTAATGATAATAAATGCTGTGAGGAGCTGGGAGTAAATTATTTACCATATTGTAGGTTAAAATGTTAAGAAGCTCTCTGTACTAATCCCCAAGTTAAAGTGTCAAGTGGATGAGTGTCAAGTGGCGCTCATAGTGCATCACTTATTAATTTAGCCTTAATTCCAAGCCTTTGATTAGTTAAATCCAAAACCAATTGGGTGGCTAGTGGATAGAGTCCAACAGAGGGGGAGTCAAGTTTCTGTTTTTTAAATTAAATATGAAATCTCTTAATAAATTGGGCTTAATTTATGTGGCACCACTTAATCCACAAACCCAGGAATGACATAATGTAAAACAAGTGAGGTATTTGATTAATGTCTATACCACTAAATCCAGTATAGTGCTGATTGGGAGCCTAATTGTCAACTATGGACACTAATAATAAAAATATAATAGTAAATAAAAATTTTTATATAAGCATATATATTTTATTAATAAAATTAAAATTTGGCTTAAAAAGTGTCAAACTGGTCACTTTTTGTTTTAGAGTGTCAAATGCAGGTTTTTTCATGTCTATTAGTAAATTTACTTATAAATTGCCCCTTAAGTTGGTATTTTAGCTAATCAAATTCCTAAACAGAGTTGAATTCAAGTGAATTTAAACTTGAGTTTTGGTTTCAAACTCCTATTTTGCTAGTAAAAATTAGCTTAAAATCTCTTAAGCCAAAAATAATAATAGATTCACATATACAGCACTCAACTCCCTGGTACTCAACAAAGTGTCAAGTATCAGGGAGTTGATCACCAGGGAGTCAATCTTACCACAGTTGCCCTTTGAACACTTCATTGAAAATTTCAGTTTTAAGATATTCTGGTCTTATTTGAAAGTATATTTTTATTAATTTTTTTCATATTCATTTATGCTTGAAAACAGATATCTTTGAATAGTTTCATAAAAGTATTCATCAAAAATTCAACTTGATATCCCCTTGAATTTCATTCATCTCTTTGAAATTGATATTCACTCCTATTTCATATGCTTCCCTAATCCACAGCAAGCACCCTGCGGGTGGGAAATACTATAAATTCAGAACCTGAATGTAAAAATGCAGGATTGTCAAATCCTTGGTCCAAATTTTGAATCACTTTTGCGGGATGGCCTTTTTTAATTAAATTGATTTTTTGAGTATTTATTTGAATATTTGAAAATGCAGGAACTCATAGACCCTTTGCAAAGTTCAAGTCAAACTGCTTATTTCCAATGGACAAAATGAATTAACTGGAATCAGTTTTGAAGCGTTCAAATCCATCAACCATTTTCATTAAGTTTACTATATTTTTTGAAATTGCGGGATTGTCAAATCCAAGAACCAAATTTCAAATCACTTTTGAATGCCACTAGTAAACTCAGATATCAATTGCGGGAACTGAAATCCAAATTTAATGTACACTAAGCACACTATGAAACACCAACCCAAATAAAGAAGCTCCACCACAACTAAAATCAAACTAAAAATTCAATCTCAATAACCATAATTAGACATAAAAAGTTATTAAACTTTAAAATCATCCAAACCCAGAAAGTATACAATATTATTCACTTCAAATCAAAGATATAGAAATTCTGCTACTATTCAAGGCTAACTCAAGAGAAAATAACTACCCACAACTAAACCAATAACTTCAAATAAATACATATTTAATCAAAAATATATTATTTTATCTTTATGGACTGTCAATTGCATTCTCAACCCGCTCCTGCATCAGCCTGCGGGGCAGCCTGTCCACAAGGGCGTCCTAGAGGGTCCAAGAACAGACCCAGAACCCAACTCAAGGGGAGTCATGCCAATACACAGGCCTCCCAAGGTGTCATTGTCAGCCAACCACCTCCTGCATCCCAAGCCCAATCAACCAGCCTGAATCCCAGAAAGAAGCACTCTCAAGGTCTGCCACAAAAGTCTCCTACACCAGGGTCACTGGGACCACTGAGGTTACTTACACCTCCTGTTGCAGATCTTGAATGGATTAGACTAAAGTTGTCCATCTAGGGATTAAGTGACGGAACAATTGCGCAATTGCACTATTACATCCTGATTCTACTAGTGATTAAGACGTTTAAAACGCCTCTAAAACAGGTGTTCAATTGGCCTTTAAAATGCGCACAAGGCACAGGCTTCACTTCTGGGATTATAAATAGAACGGCAAAGTTATTTATATATACCTCCTTAAGGAAAGCCGCGTGGATGCAGTTGTTCTCTTGCGCGGGACTTTTAGCTGTGCCAATTCACTCTCCTCCATTAGGGAAGTCCTTCTGTCTGTGCCTCCCTGCCTCTGGTGGCAATTCCCCTGCCTCACTCTATATAAGTGCACTACTATCTAAATAAACACCAGTTTTGTCTTATTATCTTCTGTCCTTACCCAGGCTGTCACTATACCACAACAGGTATAGTATTAAGATAAAGAAGTAGTAGACTAACTATCTGTAGAAATCAGCACCCGGGCTGCATATTTTACAACATTGGCACTCATGGCTTCTAAAAACAACAGCTTCCTCTCTTCCTACCCCTGTGGCCCTGTTTTTGTGGAGGGAGAGATGTCCTTGCTTATACCTGCGGCTCCTTCTGCCCAACCCACTCCAGGATCAACCTTCACTGCTTCTGGATCTCTATCTGGTAGACTCCATGGCTCTTCCTATGGTCAACCAGGACTAAGCCAGTGGTTGCCTAACTGCCAACAACTTTCAGAAATTGCCAGCTCTCAGTAAAAGTATGATCTCCTGGATGAACTCCATTGAAAAAGCCCTTACCTCCTTGATATCAATCCAGCCTGACCCCATGGCTGAAGCAAAAGCATGAACTGTGTCTCCTGCTCCTTGGAGCCTGCCTTGGTGAAGGAAGTAGGCTGTCAATATTCTCCTCCTTCTTCTTCTGGTTGTTCTCCTGATGGAATCTCCCTTAATTCTGGAACCCTCCAAACGGATAGCTGCTCTGGCCCCCCAAACCTTGCTCAAAATATATCAGAAGCTTTTCACTCCCACTCTGGAATGACTCTATGGATGAGTAAGATAGAACATGTACTTTCTTCCTTGGTATCCACCCAGATAAATCAGCATATTGCTCTGGAGTTCTATGATCATCAACAGAAAACTCCTGAGCCGGAAGACATCCATAGCAGCTGCACCATGGGATTCTCTGCTCTTCAGGATACTATAAAGGCTCAAGAGGGACAGATGGGGTTTCTGGAAGAGGAATTAGTTCTGGCCTTTCAGGAAAAGAAAGAGTGGCTAGATGAGTTGGATGCTCAACGTGCTCTCCTTGACTTCCTTCAAGACCAACTAAGCAAGCACCTTGAAGATGCCTCAGCAATTAGTATTCCTGATACTCTAATGGGATTGCATGGTAATGCTAAAGCTGATAGTTACCCCTCTCAGAAGAGCCATACTACATTGCCCCTTCCTGACTATCACCACTGTCACAGAAGCAATGAAGAGGATGTCTCCTTCATTGCACCTTCAGCAGGCACCCTGGAGTCTCCCTGGGAACCTGATAGCAATCCCTCCATTACTCCTGATAGTTCTGAAGCAACTAAACCTCAGGCTAGTCAGAGCAAGAAAGAATTCACTGATGATTCTGGCATTGAGAAGTACAATGAGGATCACTCAAAAAACTACTAAGCAGCCAGGACAAGGAGAAATCCTTGGCTGCATTTGTGGTTTAACCTCCCTCCTCTCCCCCCTGAAAAGCCTGTGCCTGACCCTGGCACTTGTTGTTCCTTTACAACAGAGCCTTCTGATGCCCCTCCGCTGGTTGACTTTGCCTCTCAATCAGAAATGTTGGATTCTTGCACTGTGAGAATTCCAGAAGATCTTGCCTACTGGGTCCCCACATCCAAGTTCTTCTTGGCCATGGACCTGATACCTGGCTACAGGCAGATTGATCTCCCTCCAGACAACCCAGAGAAGTGTGCTATCTTTTCCAACCAAAGGCTGTTCCAACCTATAAGGATGTCTCAGGGTCTCTCTAATGCCCCAGCCACCTTCCAATGAGTTATGGATGCTGTGATGGGGAACCTCAAACCCTCATGTGTCCTGGTCTATCTGGATGACATTAAAGTCTTCTCTTGCATCTATAACAATCACCTGGATCCCCTGGAAGAAGTGTTCAAACGTTTTTTGGCTGCTACACTTAAGCTGAATCCAAAGAAATGCAACTTCTTTAATGAGCACCTGGAATTCCTTGGGTTCATCATCAGTTGTGATGGCCCCTGTCCTGTAACTCTCAAGGTAGAGGCCATTAAGAAGATGCAGGTGCCTATAAGCAAGAGGGACATCCAGGTCTTACTGGGGTTGGTTGGCTATTATTGCCACTTTATACCCAACCTTGCTTCCCTGAGCAATACACTGTTCTAACTCCTTCAAGCTGATGTGGGCTTCTTCTGGGGCCTGGCTTGCAAGAAAGCAAGTGCTGCTCTCAAGGAAGCACTGAATGCAGCCCTTGTACTGGTCTACCCTGACTTTTCCAAGCCGTTTGTGGTTCATACAGATGCTAGTCTAACTAAAATTGGGGGTGTTCTCTCCCAAATGGACTCCAAAGAACTTGAACATCCTGTTAGATACTGCTTGTGTACGCTTAACATTCACAAGAGGAACTACACTGTCACCAAACAAGAGTGTCTGGCTGTGATATACTCCTACCAACAATTCAGAGTCTATCTCTATGTGGTACATTTCACGGTTGTAACAGACCATGCCTCCTTGCAATGGCTGAAGACCCTCAAGGACCCTGAAGAACGTCTGGCGCGTTGGGCCATTAAACTTCAGGCTTATGACTACAAAATCATTCATCAAGCCAGAGCAGCCCATCAGAATGCTGACTGTCTCTCCCGCCTTCCCACTGTTGCCTTAGTATCCCCCATGGCTGACATTCTCTATGACAAGCTTATGGAGGACCCTTCTTTGTGGGGGGAGGAGCCAGTAGAGATACAGAGAGCTCTCAAGAAGCTAACTGTTGATACCAAGGTCTCCAAGGGACAACTCCTAAAGCATTGTGAAAATTCTTGGCTACCCTACATATGCCCATCCCTACACATGGACTCAGTGGTGGCCACTCATAAGACTACTGGCCATGGTGGCATACAGAAGACGTTAGCTATGCTACAGCAGCACTGCTTCTGGAAAGGGATGCACACTGACGTAGTGGATAAGCTAGCCAACTGTCATGACTGCAACATTGAGAGAACTAAGGTTGCCAAGTTCCAATACAGACTTGTACGCCCTGGGTTTGCCTTCCACACTGTAGCCATTGACGTAGTGGGCCCCCTGCCAGCTACCAACAGTTGCAACAAGTTCATCATTGTGGAGGTTGACCATCTGACTAAATGGGTAGAGGCCAAGGCAATCCCCAACCAATCTGCACTGGTGACAGCCACATTCATCCTGGAGAATATCATATACAAACATGGTTGCCCCCAGATTCTGCTGACAGACAATGGTACCAACTTCACCAGTTATATCATCCCCCGCCTCAACCAACTGATGGAAATTTGTGGGACACTATCCACTCCTTATCACCCACAGACAAATGGCATGGTAGAGCGCACTAATGAGAGCCTGGTCCAGATACTCCGGGAGCTCAGTAACCAACATGAGACTGAATGGGATATCTTCCTGCCTGCGGCCACTTTTGCATATAACATTGGGTACCATCAGGCCACTGGCAAGCCGCCCTTCTAACTTCTCTACAGCTGACAACCAGGACTTCCCCCTTTACTATATTCCTTGGTAAATCCCAGTCTGGCTGTGTCCCCAGAGGCTTACCTCAACAAGCTGGTTCAAACTCTTATTTGCTTGCAATCAGAGGCCTACACTGTAAAACTAAACCATAAGTTGCAGGACCTAGAATGAGCTGCATCCAAACGCCCCGCCTTACCCACTTACCTGGTAGGAGATTCGGTTTAATCCTTCAGCAATAGAGGGTACAGCCACAAATCTAAACTTGCCTCCCTTTGGCAAGGCCCAGTTCAAGTTATCCAGAAGACTGGCCCCAACTCCTACACCCTTAAGGAGCCCCATTCTGGGCAATTTATCACTAGAGTACACACTCAGTATATGTGTGCTGCTCCTAGTGACCAAGAGTAAGCCCCAATGAGGATAATAATCCAAAAAAAAGCCTAATTAAAAAATCCCATGGGTTGTTGTCCTGTTTGTGATAGTGTTGCACCAAAGTATGAGGAATAAGAATAAAAGAACAAGGTGTTTATTGGAGACTGACAAGACTCTTCCAGTACCGCACCAGCTGTTCTACCACCTGAATGACAGCCAAGAAACACAACTGGTTGCCTACAGATCCACAAAGCCAATGACCAAGGATTAGCAACAAACCCCCACCAGGCAAGACACACAATTGACCCCAATGTCCACAGGAAAGACGACCCCCAAGAAGATACAGTCCCACAGGAGGCTCTCACAAAGGGCATACTCTACTGGGACCTGACTACCCACCCCATAGAATACAGACAAGGCCCAATCAAGGAAGACCCCCATGTTCTCCTCCTGCTTGGTATCACAGCAGTTGGTTCCTCAAAGAACAAGGTTGCCAGCCATCACCATTGGTACCAGATGAGCAGTCCCCTCCACTGTGTATGACTTCAACACTTCCTGGAAGGCTTGCCAAAGATGTTGCTCAAAGTTGTCAGAGGTTTTCCAACTGACTGGTTGAGCCTCAGTAACCCCAGGTGTTGCCCAAGCCCAAAGGACTGACTTCACTATGTTGGATACCGTCCCCTGTTGCAAGACTGAGAGACCTTGACCCTCAAAATGGAATTCCTTCAGCTGAGCCTCCAAGTATTCTTCTGCTGCCCACATGGAGAACCGCCAATGGATACTGTTACCCTTTTGCAACCCAGTTTCTATCACCTCCCTGGGCTCACTCAAAGCTAGAAACAGCACAGCAAACAATGGGTCTGTCCCCCCTAAGGCTAGCTGAGGTACCAGTAGCTGATCTAGATGAACCCCCAAGTCCAGATAGCTGCTGTCCACATCATGCAGGGCTACTTGCTTCTCTGCTGCCTTCACCACCTCCACTAGCCTGGTATGCTTGTGCCTCTTTGGAATTACTCTTGTACCTTCTTCAAGACTCTTCTTGTGACTCTTCTTGAGGTACTGTTCACCATAGCCTTCACCTTGAGACACCAGCTATTTTTAAACCTGTTGTTTAATCCAGTGGAGGGAAATGTTGCAGATCCTGAATGGATTAGACTAAATTGTCCATCTAGGGATTAAGCAACAGAACAATTGCGCAATTGCGCTATTGCATCCTGATTCTACTAGCAATTAAGACTTTAAATTCACTGCCACCTCTGGCTTTGGACCGCTCAATCTTTCCCTGTCATACCAAGAAAGGTCCCAAAACGCCCGCCAAACCCCTCCATTTGTTGAATGGTTTAGCTCACACAGTTGATGAGAGGTTTGTGCTGGCTTATCCTGAGGAATCCCTGCCTTTGGTTGCTCCTTCCTGGGAAGAAACCCTGGTTAATTTGGACTACCTATTAGCCTGGTGTTGTCTGTTTTTAAAAACTATCAGAGCCACCCAATCAGGTATTGCCACATTGACACTTGATAACCCAGTTGACCCCCAAATTCTGGCATCTCTTCCAGCCAATCAGATTTTTTTTGGAAATTGGAGTAAAACTCTTCAGTCCCCCTGAGTTCATCCAGCAAAGTTTTGTACCTAGCCAATCAGGCTCACCCCCAACTGTCATGTGACCAGTTTTTTTGTAATACATTCCTTTTAACCAAGCAAGGGGACTTTCAGTCTCCTGCTTGTCTATTTTCCACTTACATTAAAGTTTGGAGTCACCTGCACCTTAATTTTCTTAATTTTGAGTTGCCTGGAACCAGTTGTGTCCCTAAAGCTCAAAATATTAGAGTGTAGCCCCTGCCCTAAGCTTACCTTTAGCTAGCCAGTTTTGAACCCGGCTTCTCTTCTGGCTCCTTGTACAAGTGTTCTTTCACTTAGTTGTCGTCTCTTTTGCTCTTGCTTTCAAAATTAAAGTTCAAAGCTCAAAATTTCAATTGAATTTTCCTATAAATTCTATTATTATCTTGAATTTTCCTTTAAAAATCAATTTTTCAAACCCAATTTTGCTTGCAGTTATAATCCAAGGGGCCCAAGACAATAGCAAGGCTACCCAAACCTGTTCTGCTGTTTTCCCAAGGATTTGCCAAAGACTACCCTAGTCTTGCCATTTTCTCTCCTTTTTCCCCAGAAACTATACCATCCTACCCCAAATTTTGTGCTGGTTTTTTCTATGATACTGCTGGCTCTTAAATTTTTTGTCTTTTCCCTGGCTCCGTTTCTCTTGCTTCTGTGGTCCACCTCCCCTGACCTGTGGGGGAAAATCTCCTCATTGGCCCGTCTGGTAGGTAGCAGCCCTGCCAGTCTCTGGGACCTCCCCAGCAGTCTTCTCTTTTCCGGAGAGGCTGTGGTTAAGAGCCTGACGTGTGACAATCTTGACCTGGACGTTGTGGAGCTTGCTTTGCCTAGTTCTGAAGAGGTAGTGCCCCCACACCTCCTCTCCCCTCCATGGTTCAGAAGAATGTGGTACCCCCCGGGTCCTCCAAGGTGGCCTCCCCCGCTCCTACTTGCACTCCCTGGTTGCTCACCGGCCTGATTCTAATGGGTTTGAACGCCTACTTCCCCCAGTTATCCCTGGTGTTCTCCCTGTGGTCCCCTCTACAAGCGGCCATCCCAGTTGCAAACTGGATGGCATCCTGGTGGTTTGTTGCACTGGGATGGGAGCCAAACTTAGTTAGTTTAGCCCCTCTCTCTCACAAATATGTTTAAAACGCCTCTAAAATGGGTGTTCAATTGGCCTTTTGAATGCGCACAAGGCACAGGCTTCACTTATGGGATTATAAATAGAACAACAAATTTATTATATATAGCTCCTTAAGGAAAGCCATGTGGACGCTGTTGTTCTCTCACGCGGGACTTTTAGCTGTGCCAATCCACTCTCCTCCATTAGGGAAGTCCTTCTGTCTGTGCCTCCCTGCCTCTGGTGGCAATTCTCCTGCCTCACTCTATATAATTGCACTACTATCTAAATAAACACCAGTTTTGTCTTATTATCTTCTTATATTCTTCTGTCCTTACCCAGGCTGTCACTATACCACAACAGGTATAGTATTAAGATAAAGAAGTAGTAGACTAACTATTTGTAGAAACCAGCACCCAGGCTGCATATTTTACAATACCTCCACTGTATACCCAGTTGTCACCTGGCCCCGCACTATTGACCCAAGAGTTGCTACTTCCTGCCCCTGCATCTTTGACACCTCCTATCAGTCATTGGCCACAACTAAGGAACCATCTGCGCCTATTATGTATTCAACCATTGACAGCGCCACTGCAAGCAAGTGTGATCCCACCTTCTACACAAAGGTCCCTGTCCCCTGTGTCAAGCCTGGTAGCCAGGATGCCGTGGTACCTGCCAAGGGCCGGCGTTGGTTGACAAATAGTGAGCGTGATTCTCTCCTCAACTGCTTGAACGGGGGAATAGAGTTTTGGGATATTGCGTCCTGATTTGGTGTCACAGCCAGATACATTGCCAACATCAACACCAAGTATGGCAACACTGGGCAAATTTCTGAATCCACCAAGGCTAAGCGGCAGCCCAAACTCCTTCAGCCCGTTCATATTGATGCAATCAAGCAGTGGGTAGCAAGGATTGCCACCAGGACACACTTGCTGTCCAATCAATGCTTACCACAGAGTTTGGGCTTTCTGTTTCTAAAACTCTTTTTTACAAAGCAATGGTTGATTTGGGCTTCTTGTGGAAGGTGCTCGGAGTTTCTCCATACAATAGGAATAGTGAAAAGACCATTGAGGATTGACGCATTTATGCCAAGATATATCTGGCACTAAAGGAGACTGGGAATGTCCAGTTCTTCTATATCAACAAATTGTTGTTTTCCTCCTCACTCAGGTCTAGGCATGGGTGGGTCAAGAAGGTTCTAAGGACAGCGTAGCCCATTGTGCAGCTGTCCATTCCCAGACCTATCCCATGGTTGCGCTTCTTGGTCCTTGCAGGTGGGACCAGTATCAGATGATTAAAGGCTCCCATACCAGCAGGACCTTTCTCAATTTTCTCTGAGTTGTCAAGGAGTACCTTCAGATAAATTACAGCAGCACAGCCAACGTTATTGTGCTTGATAATGTTGGGCTCCACAAAGTGGATCTGGTTGTGTCCAAGTTTCCCCTATCAACAAAAACAGTCATACCTCCAGCCACCACCTTGCAGACTGCCCAATGAGACTCCTCTTCCTTCTGCCCTATTCTCCATTTCTGAATCCAGTCAAGGAGGTGTTTGGTTGGATCAATAATAAGGTGAAACAAGGCCTCCCTCAGGACACAGAGGTTCTTCAACATTCTTGAGATCAGCCAATTTGCAATGCCACCTGATGTGGTGGTGGCTTTCTATGAGCACTCGGAATTCTTCCTCCCTAAAGCCCTGGCCTCTGAGCTAATCAGATAAATGGGTGTTCTGGGTTTTATTTAGTTTGTTTTTATTAGGACTAAATAATAATTATTTATATATAATAATGTGATGTTTGAATGTATTATAGACAAATAAGAATACATAGAACAGGTAAGTAAAATTAATTATACTAGGTATGAGGAATATATTTTTATTATAATGCACTGAATATTATTATTGGCTTTTGCACTAACAAATAAATAAATTAAAAAAAGATAGAAATAAATTAGCTTATTTAAATAATTGTGAATCCTTGATAGTACTTTGGCTTTTTTAAGCCACAAATTGGACCTTGCATTTCATCATCTGATCCTTGTTATTTCAGTGCCACTATAACCACACAACACAGCAACCAATGATTTTCATGTTTTGCTTACTAATTAGTACTTAGGACGTGGGTCAAGTATATCAAATATGTTTATCAAATCACATTAAAAGGGAAAGGTAATTCAAGTTCTAAACAATCATTTGTTTAGAACAATAGTGGAGCAGGCCGCATGATGCAGATAAATTCAATTCTTGATATTTATCTATGTGATAAATAAACCCGTACTCAACGAGCTAGTAAATAAAAACATTTTTAACTTAATTTTAATATTTGATGTGGTTGCAACTTTAACTAGTGTCTTGTAATATATTTAGATATATTAATATTATAATTTACATAAAAAATTTAAAATAAAAATAAAAATCTAAAAGTAAAATTATAATTATAAATTGTAAAAGTTAAATATTAAAGTTTAAATAATCAAAATATAACAATTTTATTAAATTGTGATTTATTCAATATTGAAATATTTGATATTAAAAAAGTTTAATATTTAAATATGTAATATTAAAATTTTTATAGTAAAATTTTAATATTAAAAAATTTAGTGCTAAAATATAAAAAGTAAAAAAACAATTTGCAAGGGGAAAATATTTATTGGGGGTGTTGATTGCAAAGGGAATGCAATTATTCCAGGGAATTATACCCCAAAATTAAGTTTTTGGCTAAAGCATCTAATTAGATCCACATATTCTTCTGTATGTGGTGGACAACCCTGGATGTGATTGCTAGAGGGGTGGCGCTCTGTACCCCGGTGGTTGTTGATCATTTGATAAAAGGCAGGCGGGTGAGTGAATTGACTAGTAGTTTTTTGGGGGGCATGTAGTACCCGTATAGTGTTACCAATGCAAATGAGTCATACAGGATGTGCTCAACTGTCCTATGTCCCTGTGGTGTCTTCTGGAAGTTGAGGGCTACACGGCAAATATCCATGTGAATAGGTACATCCTCTAACTTTTTGATATTGGTTTTTAATATGCAGTGGAGGAGGATTCCCAGGTATACCACAACATGGATTCTCTGCGAGGTATACTTTTCTGAGAACATGCATAATTTTTGAAAGTTTGAACTAACCTATTAATATAGAATGTTTGATTGAACTTGAAGAGGGTTCCGGGGGGCGCCTAACTTGAATCAGCCCCCCAGGCCTTGGCAAACAATATTAATAAAGGTTTAAAATTATTCACAAGGACTGCATCCCTGACTTTATTTGATAGTGCCTTAAATACTTCATTAAAAATTGCAGATTTCAAATATTCATTTCCTATTTGAAAGTCGGTTTTTATTAAATTCTTTTCATATTTGTTGATGTTTCTGAAAGGGAATCTTTGAATGCTTTTGTATATGTATTCATTGAAGTTCAGTTTGATATCCCCGCAAATTTCATTCATTTCTTTGATTTTGATATTGATCCTAGTTCATATGCTTCCCTTATCCATGGCAAGCACCCTGCAGGTTGTGAATATTCCCTATCTTGAGCTTCAATATTAAAAAAATTATTCACATTATGTTGAATTATTTTATTTATTTGGTTTTAATTTATTTGTTTTACAGGGGACACCAGTGACTGGTAACCCCCATAAAACCAACTTGGCGTATAAACTGCACACTTCTGCGACCTCATCCCCATTTCTAGTGATGACTAAAATAAATATAAGTAAAACATAAAAAGACTTACTAATTTTTTCCCCTATGGCCCCCTCAGCCACAGGCGCCACTTTGGCAAACTTCATGAGTGTTGGATGCTCTTCATTAATTTTTCTAGGCTGAACTTTTCTTATCCTTCTTGCAACTTGTGTTTCTTCTTGGTTTTTGTTTGATAAAGTTTCTGTATTACTTGAAGCGCTTCTGCTTCTTGATTGTGTTTCATTTTCATATGTTTACATTTGATTGTTTTCCTCTTCATTGGTGTTAATTTCCTTTGAAATTTCAGTTCCTTCAATTAATTTCATTTTCTTATTGTTTTCTTTGGCCCCTTGCCAGAACTCCCAAAAATTGTAGGCTGCATTATTGAACTTCAGACTTGATAGAATTGTTCCCTTTAGATTAAGTAACACTTCTTTGTTCTTTTCATCTATAATATTTCCTAATTTATTCATAGCATCTTATTTTGACTGGATTAGTGGCTGGCCTCTGTTGACCAGCTTTCATGTTACTAGTTCCCTGTTATTTTTTTCTGTTTCAACAACCTTTTGTAGGTGTTCTTCTAATTTATTTATCAAGTTGTAGATATTTGACATATTGATGGTAGTACACCAAAATACCTGTTTTTATAGTACTAACATCAACACCTGAATATTTTTCATTATCAATAATAAATTAAGGATCACACATGTATAAATTACATTAGAATATTGCAAGTATGCATTAAATCCTGATATTTAGATATTAAATGCATAACTCAATGTATTCTTTATAATAAAATTCATTGTAAAAAAGGCCTTTTTCATTGTAATTTATATAAATGTACTTTATTTATATTAGGGTGCCATTAAAGCTTAGTACAAATATTGATACATAGTGTATTTTACAGCTTGTATATTTGCCTATTGATAACAATTCTGTAAAATTTCTAGTTGGATTTTGTGAGTAATAATAATATAATGGGTTAATAAACTACTTTTAATAAAATTAATTGGCTGCTTTTCTTTGCTGTGGTGATTGTGCATTTTCTGATATTTACACACTGGTGTCCAATTGGTTGGTTTCACATCCAATCACACAGGCAATAGGAAACATGATTGCCACCCTGAGACCAAATGTGGTTAGGGTGGCAACCACATTTCCTATTGCCTGTGTGATTGGATGTGAAACCAACCAATTGGACACTAGTGTGTAAATATCAGAAAATGCACAATTGCCACAGCAAAGAAAATCAGCCAATTAATGGTATTAAAAGTAATTTATTAACCCATTAAATTATTATTTATAAAATACAACTAGAAATTTCACAGAAATTTTATCAATAGTGTTACAAAAGTAACAGTTTTGAGGCCCTGGGCGGGAATTGAACCCGCTCCTAGGCACCAGGTGGGGCTAGCGGGCAGAGGAGATTTGCCTGCACCTAAATTTTTGCTTTTTGAAGTAAATCCAGGTGCAGTAACCATTCCTGCCCTGGTGGTAGCTGAGGGGCCCGCTTTGAGCCCCAAAAGCTACACCCAAACCTTGGTGGGTTTGGCTGGGCTTGGGCAGGCTATTTTTAACTGCCCAGTAAACCCAGATCAAGCCCACCCTCCATTAAGTAATTTGGGGACCCCAATTGGGGACCCCTTTTTTAATCAAGTTCTTTGGTCTCAAGAGAGCCTGTCAAGCCAGTCCAAAAATGGTGATCAAATTGGAAAAAACCCCAAAACCCCAGAAGCCAAACCTGCAAAAAAATGACCAGCTAAGCCAAGATGGACCATCAAAAAGCCAAACAACTGTTCATGAAAAACCCAAAAATAACCATGAAGCAGCCAACCAAATAGCAGAACCTGAGATGCTAAGCCTTGCCACACAGATAGCATCAGAAGAATACCCAGAGGCACCTGAATGTTAGTAAGTATATAAATCAGAAGCACTTGAAAAAGTTCTGTATCATCATCCTTACCAAATAAAGTTGTTATGAACCTTTGGTTCACCAATCTGTTTCCGTACCTATTTTTGATACTCTTCCATCTTCATACACCCAAGCATCATTACCCATCTACTGGGATAGATAGTAAGACTCCAGTTGATAAAACTGAAGCCTTTGACTACTACCATCCACCCAACACTCCCTTTGGCCCTGTGCATTTCACTGAGTATCCTGCCAATCCTGACCACAAGCCCTGGACATAGGAAGATTGCAGTAGTACATCCACCCAAACGCTCCCAAGGAACCCTACCAAATTGTCTGTGATGGGAAAGCAATCACCATCTACCCTTTGATCTTCAACAGGAAGTACAACAATCCTGCCGCCTACTTGGTCCCCATGGAACTGCCCCCGACACCCAAACCAACCATCTCAACCCCCCCACTTCTGATGCCACTGGCCAGAGTAGTCAATTCCTGGGAGTGCTTTACCTGGTGCTCACAGGAATGATTGACTCTGCCTTGCCAGCGGCTGGACCTTGGGATGTTGCTGGGAAGGCCCTTTCCTACCTGGTAAAGTTAGGTCATATCATATGGTGGGCCATGCCAGTACCTGCTTTGACTCCTCCCTCACCTGCTGGAGCTCCACGGTACTCCTGGTATCCTGAAAAATAGGCAAATATACAAGAAGTAAAATACACTATGTATCAATAT
The DNA here is from genome assembly GCA_014839935.2 of Entomophthora muscae. NCBI lineage: Eukaryota > Fungi > Entomophthoromycota > Entomophthoromycetes > Entomophthorales > Entomophthoraceae > Entomophthora > Entomophthora muscae. The sequence goes on along the minus strand of QTSX02006471.1, from coordinate 10,002 downwards.
TTATGACAAGTGTTAATGGCACCCTAATATAAACACAGTCTGTTTAAATGAATTACAATGAAAAAGGCCTTGTTTACAATGAATTTTATTATACAGCATGCATTGAGTTATTCATTTAATATTTAAATATCAGTATTTAATGCATATCTGCAAATTTCTAATATAACATTTACATTTGTGGTGCTTATTTATCATTGATAATGGAAAATATTCATGCAAATAGCTATATGTTACCACATCAAATGTACAACATTGTATTAATTATGAGGAATGATAATATTGTAAAAAGAATATTTTATTAACTATGAATTGGAAGTGTTGAGGGTCTGGATGTACAGGCATTCTGGCTACTGCCATCCTACTTAACATCCAGCCATTACCCAATTCAGTCCCCTTCCAATATACTGTTTGACATACCAAGAATGGTAACCAAGCAATATCACCTGACCGTCCAAGTATCCAGTGGCTCAAACCCATCTAGCACATGACCAGCCCCTAGGTTTGAGCCAACTAAATCCCTGCCACAGCCAATTCTATATAAGTCTAAAGTATTATCCAATAAAATATAATTCTCTTCTTTCTTAATTCCATATTTGAAGCTTCTTCAAAAGGTGCTCCTTATCAGAAGAAATAATACCAACTTTAATAAGTTGTCACAAAGAAAAGTTTTATTTTACTCATCAAAGGATGAGAAGGGGAGGGAATGGGTGGGATGTTCATCACCATCATCTTCACCTATAAAAGGGACAGCATCAGAGGTAGTGAGGAGGGAATGGGTGGTGGTTTGTGAGTCAGGGTTGGAAGGCAGGTGGCTTGATCTTGATGGGAGGGTTGGGGAGGCAGGGTTTGTTGACTGGGAAGAGATGGCAAGAGCTGATTGCTTCAATTGCTCAATTTCTTCTTCTGTCACATATGCAGGCTTGAAAAAATGAATGGATGAGCGTGGGGGAAAGCAGGAGTCCTTTCTGAACTTATCACTATCACTTGCATAGAATATGATGAGATCTGATGTGTACTGGACAAATACAGAAGAGAAAAGCTTGTACCCCTTCTCAATTCAGGAGCACAGTTCATTGTAGGTAGCAGGCTTTCAGGGCCTGAGAGCCAAACCAAAATTGTAAAGACATACATATGAAAGATGCATGTCAGCGTGGTTGATGAGATAGGACCAACAGGTATGCCCTACAGCCCTAATTTCCTTGGTTGCCCATTCCCGCTGCTCTATCTCCGCACTCAGTACAACTGTGTGCAAAGCTTGTTGGGTAGCCCACTCTTCCAGCATGTCCTTGAGCTCTGTCTGGTATGCATATCCATATGTGGTGTTTGATATTACCAAGTAATGATTGGCACCCAGTGGGGAAACTGCCAACAAAACCCCAATAAATTGATATAAAATTGGTCTGCTCTTGTAAACGTCAGATTGGATACGCTTTTCTCCATAATATTGGATACTTGCAGAAAGCTTGGCATATGACAAGAAGATGACGTCATTATCCGTCCTCATTGCCCTCCCTTTTAAAAATTAATTATGGTTTAATTATAGGGGTTGGTATTCACCAAAATGGGACCAATGAGAACTTGATTGGACAAGATTCTAGCAGCAACCACAACTCTGTGCATCCATAAATTGACTGTTCTTTTATTTGTGAAAATGCCACAGAGTCCCAATTGGAGACAAACCTGGACCAGGGGCATCTGTGGATTATGCTCCATGATAGCCATCATGAGAGGGTAGGCTTTTTCACCTTCATTTGAAGTACAGGCACCAGTTGGGGTCTTCTTGGGAGGAGGGCCACAATTGTCATGGGCTCGCAAGGTTGCAGCTACAGTGGACTTTGAAAAACCCATTTCAGCCACAATTTCCCCAAGGGACATAAGCATCCCTTGCTTTGCAAACATTTCAAGAACAACCTCTGGGGTAATTAGCTTTCTTCTGTGTCTTGTAGACTGATTGGCTGGAGGTGGGATGTGTCTGTCTTGAGAACCAGATAGTGCCATCTGATTAGCAGATTCTGGATTCTGGGTTCCCTGGGTGACCACTTGGCTCACTTGGCCAATTATAGATACTAGTGTTGATACACAATCTGGGTTAGCAGCTGCCTGTGTGTGATGGGCAAACAGTACCATGCTTGAGGACACAGGAGAAAGAACACACTCCTGGGTAGTGCTTGCAGAGGGGCCTGCAGGTTGGGAGTGACCATAGACAGAGGCTTCACTATTGGAAGACCTAGCATAGCCCTGCATAGTTTTGTTAAGGCCAGGGAACAATTTGTTTATTTGATTATTATTAAAAGAAGACATAATAAATTTTTATTAAAAATAAACTCAAAAAGAGAAGTGTGCATTTTAGTCAATTTTATTGTTAATTATGTTAAGTTGGTGAATATTACAATCTAAATTTTAGCCATTCTAAAATGGAATAGGGTAATTTTTGAGAATGCCTATGATTCCTAAAAGAATTAGCACAAATTCACTCTAGATCCTTTGACATCCTTTTTGAGATGCCCATAAATTATATTTATTTCAAATTCACCTCATTTTTGATATGAAATTTTGTTCTTGGATTTGACAATCCCGCAATTTTGGATTCATTAAGTTTTACATGATGTCTATGATTTGTTTGACATACAGGAAATCTCAAATTGTACATTATAATCCCGCATTTCTGATTCATGTATCCTGCATTTGTTTGCTGTGTTTTGTCTTTTGTTAGTTGAGTTATCTGCTTAAGAGATTCAAAATTTTCCAATTTAAATAAAACTAATAAATGCAAATAAATAGTTTATTTTATAAAACATTTTAATTTTTACTCAGCTGAGTTGCCCATCAAAAGTGATTTGAAATTTGGACCAAGGATTTGACAATCCTGCATTTTTACATTTAGGTTCTGAATTTAAAGAAACATTAACAAAGACATTCAAATCTCATAAAGTTCCCATATTAAAGCAAAAATCTTAGCTCTGTTTTTTAAAAATGTTGAATATAAATCCACAAAGATCCAGAAAAGCACTAGGGTTATAATTATCCCTAACTTATAAGATTTAATATGAATTGTTTTTACTCCCCCTTTTGTTGTGTTTGGATCCTATAAGGTATTAGTTATTCAAGCCATATCTTACATTTTTATTTTTATCATACCATTATGTTAACAATAATTTATTAGGCTACAATCAGAGGATAGAGCTAAATTTTCTTCCTTATGATTATTATTTTTATCAATTTCTGGCCAGTTTTATCAAAGAACTGTCATAAAATCTTTGGGCCTTAATCTCTACCACATAAATACTTTGGCCTGGCAGGCATCTGTGGTGGAGTTAACTACCTGGTAGCTTATAGATGTCCAATTAATAGGGAGTTGACCAACATTAAAGTAGTTTTCTAGTTGTGAGGATAAACAAAGTGTTAGAGTCAAATGATGGGCTGCACTATCCAAAGAAAAACAATCTGGATATAACAAACAAACTTTTAGTTGCTGGAGAAGCAACAGGCCAAATTAGGAACAGGGGGTAATCATTCAAGATCCTCAAGACGTATAGCAGAAGGCAGAGGTCAAAATTAAGGAGATGAAGATTATTCTAAGAGGTAAACCAGAATAATAATTGGAAGTGGATGGGATGTAAAGAGCTGGTCAGGGTACTGCCAAGGAGTCTGCAGTAAACTGAACAGCTAAAGTAGCAAAGTTATCAAACAAATGGGCCAGTAGGCCTAAATTCTCAAAAAAATTATGAAAACTTACTTTATTTTCTGGGAGAGTAAAGTATCTACAAACAATTTTCTTTTGGGGGATTTGGGGAAATTTTAAGGGAATTTGAGCTGGAGAGGTTGGGGGCAATTGCAGCTTCTGAGGTTGGTAAAAATATTTTCAGCAGTTTGAGGACCTGCTGTCAAATTTGACTCAATGACATCAGGATTTGAAAAGTTCTGGCAACCAGCGGGTCAAGCGCTATATTATTTTGACAATAAATAATGTATGACTAATTTATTTTAATTAATTGGCAGGAGCAGGGGCAGATCTGAAATTTGGAGGGGGATCTGAGCAACTCCAGCTTTAATCCATTTTTTATCTATGACAACATCTAAATTGTCTAGAGTTTCCAAAGGGTTTAGCAGCTTTTTGGGGATGGTTCTGAGTGCAGAAAGGGTGTGTAATTCCTTTCATCTGTCTTTCTACCATAACACAAAGTTATAGAATCTGTAAAAAAACAGACTAAAACTTAAAGGAAGCCCAGCTTGGGAGATCTCTATACTGCAAACAGTTTGAATTTGTTTGGTGAACAGGCAAAATACCAAGCAAGAAATTCAACAACCCATAATTTGAATAAAAATCAAGTCAAATATTAAACAACACACCCCATAATACTCTTCAAACTACTTGGTACAACAAACAAAATAGATTAGGGCTGTTTCAGAATATTTAGGAGTCAACTGGTATACTAATTAGGCACTGAGAGAAGGGTTAAAAATAAAAAATAGAGCAAACTACATGCAAAATTTCTCAATCATAAAACAAAACAAAGTCACACAAGATATATCATTTTTACATCCTAATATAGAAAAATAATTAACAGATGTCATTGGCTATCTAATTTGGGAACAGGCATTTTAGAAAATTTTAAGACTTTTTAATTGTATATATATGGTTCAGGAATCATCTAAATTAGGACTAATGATTGCAACAAAATCAATACCATGGAATTTTATAATTTTTCTTAGTGGTTTTCTTATTGCTTTACTTTATAATGATCTTTGCTATCATTAATAATTTTACAGACAAGGAAGAAAAGATACAGACAGTCCAGTCTAAGTGGAGAGGGGTTATGGTATATTAAAACCCCCATTTACACCAAGACTTTTGATGTGGGTAATGAGAAAGCCAACCTATACCCAAATCCCAATCCCTATGGTTTTTTCTTGGTTGACAGTCACTAAGAGCCTAGCTCTGTGTTGCCCCATTTCCTGACCCTATACAAAGCATCAGCCAACAAGCCAATAATATTGATGGATCTGGTTTGGAACAGCTGTCTTTTAATAGCCAACTGTCTCTTTCATCAACCAAGAAGAATTTAGTGCCTGTGGCCCAATGCCCTAAGCAATGAATTATTACTGCAAAAATTCTCTAGGAAATTGTGGCACTCAACCATCATGCCTAACCTGGGACCAATTTTGCCAACCAATTGAAATTTTCCTGAGCCACAGTGACACAAGAGCTCAACAAATTCATGGTCAATGGAGTGGAATTAGGATGGTCAAGAAGCAGAAGACAACCAAGTCCCTGATCAACAAAGCATATCCTATTATGCTTGATCTCCTGAAGCAGGACCCTAATCTTCTTTTGACCCAAGTCTGAAACCAGCTTTCCCACTGTCAATTATATACTTCTTAGAAGTATATGAACCAAAATAAAGGGGGGAAATATGAAGAGAATGATACTTTATTGGTATGAATTTAGAGTATTATAGTATCATGGGAATCAAATACTGTCCATGTACATCATGAAAGTCCGGGGCTTGTCCAGGTAGTTTTCTGCTAATGACTCAAAAGTTTTAATCCCTGTATTAGATGGGCAATTGATAAGAGTGCCATCAATTTAATGATTAGCCATGAAATTGCTTGAAATTACTTTCCCAAGAGGGAGTAACCAAAGATGTTGCAACATCTCCCCCTGGGGTGCTGGAAGGCGGAGTCTTGGGAATTTCTTTGAGGGTGTCAGGGATTTGGTCTTGATTTTGATCCAGTTTGGCGTTGAGAACAGGGAGTCTGGAGTTGTGCTGGGCTATTCTTGCCTTGCATATGTGGAGTCAGTTGTGGTGCATATGCTTTAATTCAGTCCAGGCTCTAATTCCTTTGACAAGGTAGGTGTTGTTGGGCTTGACCTCCATGACAATTCCTGGTCCTCTTAACCCAAGGTATAATTTTTAGCAAGCTGTGTTTGACAACCCAAATCTTGTCTCTGACTTTAAACTGTTCCTGTTGAATGGGGATTGTTTCTCTCTTGACTTGTTACTTTTCTTTATTCTCTTGGTCCTTTCTGGTGTGTTGCACGTCAGGATCACTGTCTGTTGGTACTTTCTTAGGTAAGGATAATTGAGGTCCTAACTTAGTACTGACAATGGCAGGTTTATGTGACAAAAATTACCAGATAGTAAGAAGCTGTCTCTAAGCAGTAGGGAATCACCACCCAAATCCACATGGAGTTAATAATTAACCACCAACACAGCTTCAAATACTGTTTTGTGAAATTTCCAAATGATACACTAGGGTTAAGAAGAATGATTAACCCTAACCAAAAAAGCCCAAGATAAATAGCCTGGGAGAGGATAAAGGTGTCTTCAGCGTAGAAATCAGGACATTGAGATGGAGCAAGTGTCTCAGATTCTGATACAGTGGGGAAAACTCCAAGATTTGAGGGCATTGGATTAACATTGGGAGTAGACACCAACAAAGTGCCAATGGCAGGACCCCATCTTCCTTTAATAATTTTGCTAATAATTAATTTATAGGGAATGTAGCGCAGCAGGCAACTACAGGATTCATGATAAATAAAGTTGGACCAAGAGAATATTGATTTTATTTGAGTAAAAAATTTGGGAGGACTTAACTCCTAAGAGTTGAACAGTGAAAATTTCCATATATATCAAAATTTGACTAAGCAATACCACCTGGATTCTTGACACCTATTCCTTCTGCATCTTTAAGTGAGTACCTAGTCCAGTTTGCAAAGAACCCTTGAGTGACCAGCTTCTGATGACTGTTCCAATATATAAGGTTGTATCAAGTGACTCTCAAATTACGTCAATTTATCAGTATCAACTTGCAAGGGGGATTGAATCCAAATGGCAAACTGGAGAGGATGTAACCCATTTTCAATCAACTGTTTGATTTAAATCTATCAAATCATTTAATTTGATTAACAGTTTTCTGGATTTCTGAGCTTTCTAACTTGGGCAAATAATTCCTGACATTACAGAATCTACTGTGATATTACCCTCTGCTTTATCCTGGGGTACAATACTGCTGTCAGGAAGATGAAACAGGGAGAAGTTCTTGTGAGCAGGAGGAAGTTTTATTGCTGCCAGAGTAAGCTTGGGGTGACCAATGGCTGTTGATTTGCAATTATAGAGCTCCTGATGAGCTCAGGGGAATTGGAACAGTCATAGTGTGGAACCCAAATTTTTTCAGAATCAGGATAACCTTTCCATGATGTCAAATAATCCAGTCACCGGTGATTCTTTTGGGAAGACAGAATAAAATTTAACACATACTTGGGCTTACCTTCCACAATAAAGGTTGGGAAGAAGGCACCTCAGCGCCCCAAAAGAGAGTGAGTAAACATTTGTGGAAGGTATAGAAAATCTTAAAGGATGGTGATAAATCTAAACAATAAGCAGAAGGACCAATTCAAAGTTCCATTTTTAAAGGACCAACTTGCTTAGGACCTAACTTGCAACAAGGGACCTTCAAATTCATATTACGGGCATCAACCATGACTAGATCACCTGGCCTGTAGGTTGGACCCTCCTGGTGCTTGCAATCTGTGCATTCCTTGTAAATTTTCACAGCAGTGGCAAGGATAACCTGAATCTCTTGATGAACCTGCTTCAATGCACCGGCTTGATCAGTTTCAGCTTCCCCATTGCTAACCAGTTGAGGACCCAGGTTGGAAGAGGGATTGTAATCCATATTGGGGCAACCGCCAGAATTACCTCATTCTGAAAGTTGACTTACTATATGTCAACAATCAGAATTAAAGATACTTTAATGTTGATAGCATTGGAAAGTCAGAATTAAGTTTCTACTCATGCAGACTACTAAACGTTGACACTTTTTAATAAGCAGAAACCTGTTTCCTGAACATTTTACATAGCAAAAATTAAGCTTCATGAAACCTTTTAGGATAATATGATCATGAAAAATCCAAAAAAAATAATGCAAAGCTATCTAAATATATAAGAGAACCCCACTTCAGATATAATTCACTATGAAATTAGCTATCTTTACTATAAAATATTTTTTCCACTTATAAAGATAAAAAACCCAATATACAAAAAGGTACTACATAAAAATTTACATATTTTAGAAAAATATAATAATCAGAAATAGTGATATAAAGTTTTTTCTATTTTAAAAACTACAAAAATATATAGTTTACTAGTAAAATACAATATAGGCCATGTAATACAGTCTAAGGCATCAAACTATCAATAAAAAATCAATGATTTTCTAAAAACAGCTTCATAAATTATTAATGAGTTATCTAGAATAACTATTTATTTAAAAATATTTTACTAAACATTTAAGAACCATATAAAAAATTAGGCAATACTCAATAAATTTAATTAAAAGCTAGACTGTGATCACCTGGTTGCCGTTAAGAACTGTGGCAATCTTTTTGGTGTATTCCTCAATCTCTGAAAGCTTATATTTGGCCTTAACAACGTCCTTGATCTTTTCTTGATATTGTTTCTCTTTGGTGATTCTCTTCTTCTTGGATGTGTGGTTCTCAATATCTCTGATGGATGTAACAGTCTTCCCCTGTTGGACTTTGAGGTGCTATAGAAGGTGCTGTATCTGAGCTTGATTCCAAAGGAGGACTTAATATGCTTATGCCAGCCCTCCAAAGATGAAGTAGTTCTCATTTCATCCTTAAGAACAGCCTGGTAGCAGTTCCTGTTGGCTTTGGCTCTGGGCTTGCTCTGGCGCTTAGTGACCCTAGTCCAATCTACTGTGGCTCATAATATTCAATGAAAGGGTAGAAGGTATCCTAATGTTTCTTGGCATATGGATCCTGACATAGGAGGTCAAAGGCTTGTCCAGTATGCTTTGGCTTTACAAAGGCTAGTTCTACAAACTGCTGAATTAAGAATTTGCACTTTCCTGATGTATCTAGATGGTGAATCTTGCTGAGCTCAGGTAGACCCTTAAGTTACCTGTTGACAGCCTGTCAATAATGGAAGAAACACCCCTGGACCTCTCCACCAAAGTTATTTACAAAAGCATTATACTGGGCAGGTTCATAGTCCATGATTATAGTTGAGGAGCCAAGTGCTTTATCATGAGCTTCTTGTTCTGCAGCAAGGGTGGCTTCATCCTTTTCATCATCTGGATTGGCTCTAGTGTTATAGCCAGGGGGACTCTTTTTATTACTGGGTAGGGCTTTGATGCCCTCCTGAAGAATTTTAAAGGCCCTTGTGTAGATCTCTTTTGTTGCCCCAGGAAGCAGAAAGTAGGCAAATGAGAGTACCTTGCCTTCAATAAGGGAATGTACAACCCATAATTGGTACAAATAGGCGGTGTCACAAGTGACAAACTCCTACTGACCATGATTACTGAAAAGACTCAACTACGGGATTCAAACCCTGAGACCCTGCGGGCCGCCAGCCAGCAGGACCGGCTGCCCGCAGATTTTTGGGCTCAAGCCAGAGCAGATCTTGACTTCAGAAATTACCTTAGAGCTGGATGAATTGAAATTATCTACATTGACAACACCCACACTAAATGTTCCTGTTATCACAACCAATCAGCAGACGGGACCAGCCATAGAACCCAAAATAACTTGGGCCACCGCAGGAAAGAAAATAGAAAAACTTCCCAATAAATGTGGGCCACCCAGAAATAACCAATCCCACAACCCAACAGAGAAAAAAGAGTATTCATAGTTCAAACCAGCCAATTATTTAACTCCTGCAATGAGTGCCACCAAAGACTGGAAATATCAGGTAAACGGTACCACCTGGGCCAGAGAAATTTGTAAAAGGTTTCCCATGACAGATATGCATACTTATACCCTGGACTGCCAGGAAGATGCCCATTGCCATTCTTGCAATAAAGTGATATGAACCTTTGGTTCAACCAGGTTATTTCATATTTTATTTTAGTTCTATTTCATCTACAGTCTACCTCCCACAGTTCTGCGCCCCATACCCTACAACCCCAAGAAACCACGGACCAATTGCCTGAGTTTTACCATCCACCAGGAGTCCCCTACAGTCCTGTACATTTCAC